>OX421453.1:319642-339642 GCA_949126865.1 Montipora capitata
AATTTCCTCATACCATTTGTTAAATGTTTGTGAATTTCTGATCAAGGAGACTGGGTTCGATTTGTCATGATTGTCATGATGACAATTTTGACTGTCCGTCATGATAGGTAAAGACTTGTTTCCATATCTCAAAGTGCCCTTGGACGTGAGGGGCCTGGAACAACAAAACTGAAACAACCCAAACTGTACAAAAATGCTAACGTTAGGCCTAAACATTATCTAAAGCATATTGTTTAGGCCTAAGGTTAGCATTTTTGTAAAGGTTTGGGTTGTTTCGGGTATTGTACCCTTCACCCCCTACCGCCACCCCAGGCCCCTCACGTCTAAGGGCAGACAAGAGCGCTTACCATTTGAATGGAATTTTCGGTAATTCCGCGGAGAATTCAAATGGGACAGTTCATCCCGGTGGAATGTTTTCGGAAAAACGGTAATTCCTTTCGAAGTATTCCCTTTTTCTCGATTTGACCGGAATTCCCGGAAATTTCTGTACCATTTGTGAAAAATTACAAGTGCCAGAGAAAATAGACTGTATCATTTGTTTGTCAACCGGAACAACCCGTTTTTCTGGCAAGTGAGATATACCGCACATTCCCATTTTCTTTTTCTAAGTACAGAACGTGCAGTACCATCTGTTAAAACATTCACAGGAAAAAAAATTGAAATTCCAACATGGATTATTATTGGAAAACATCTGAAATAAACTATCCAATATTGGAATAATATTCGAATACTTGGTAATTTGTAAAGGGGACAAATATGTTTTGGAATATCATTGGTACATCAGACATTTAACAATCCCAAGATGGTCTTTTGATGGCAGTTTATTGGAATATCAAGTGTAAGAGGTAACAGTCCAATAAAATACCATAGAACTAAACTTGGATTGTCAAGTGACAAATAAACCAGTTATTTACCAATATTACTCCGAGTTAGTTTTTATGGTAGTTTATTGGGAGATCAATTTTAACACTGATATACCAATAAAAATTGATGATTGATAAATGCCGCCATGCGGTCATACGCCAAGTTGCCCGGCCACTGCATTTGTGACATGGACAGTGCACATGAGGTTTTTCTCCCTTCTTGCTGATATCTCTAGCTTCGGCGGTTAGCTGACAATAAAGGAAGTAAGTGAAACGTCTTCTTCTACTTCCATATAACATTTTTCCCGGGCGCCCAAAGCAAAAAACCGATCGGCAAGAAAGAAAAGAATCGCGACCTATCGATACCGCCATGTTCTCTCCATTTGGCGCGGGGTCTGGTAAGTATAATTAAAAGTGGATCAGGAGATCTGGGACACGCCAAAACACAGAAGTACTGTCGTCGTCGGACTCGAAGACCTACCACAGGTTGTCCCACAGGTTCTGACAAATTTGGAGATTATTTCCTTTTGTCATGGCTGAAAATAGCGACGCAGTGTCTTCAAACAAACCAGGTAGATATATTTTGTAAATGATAGTACTTGGCAGTCTTCATTACTTGTTCAACTTTTTTGCTGTGTCTATCTTGTAAAACATAAGTTTAATTTTGGCGCCATTAACTACCCCAATAACTTAACTTCCTTTTCGTATTACGGAAACAGCTATCGCCAGAATTAGTGGATTCTTTAATAGTTTAATGAAAGATGTCCCTCTAGTTAAATACAGAAAGTGTAAAAATACAGCTGAGTGTTTTCCTCGCTCATTAATCTGATTCCTTCCAGAGTGGCAGATGCTGTATTAATATTTTAATGTAAAGGCTTTGAATTGCTATCTTTTCATTGCTTATTACAGTGACTTCTTTTTAGATAATGAAATATCCGGTAAAACACTGGCTCTTGTAGACAGGCAGTGTCTCAAGGAAAACAACTTGCTGTCTTGGCATGTATCGAACAACTACACTGTAAGTCTCGGCTATCTTCCTCTGATGTGATTGACTGCCCTTTAATCAGGCAATCAGGCATTGCCATTGAGCATGACTTTAGTCAAGTTTTAGTCCAGAGGCAAGGACTTCAATAAGAAGTGAAGTAATCACCAGGTTGATTAGTACTTAAGAGAAACTGATTTTCTTTCTATCGGATCTTGAAAGCTCCTCCAGAAACTTTAAAGTTTGGAAAAGTTGTTTTCCAGTATTATGGGCACTAAATTGAGGACAAAAAGGAAAAATATTTCCTATGAACTCTTGCCAATTTCTCTGAGCAAAGTAGTAGAAGTAAAAATATGTAGTTAATCACACTAAATTCCCTTGACCTTTGCAGTTGAGGGGAGTGGGTAGAGGTTATGTTAAGAATTCAATGAGATGCAAACATTTTTTAATTCTTTCATTTAAAAAAAAAAAATTAACAGCCAGTGGCCACTGTGCACTGATTAAGAGTACAGCCTGGTATCACGTTTTAAAGGAACACTTAGGTGCTTGTAAATTCCTTTCTAATAATGCCTGACAAACATCATCTTTTAACTACCTTTTCTACTATTTTTAGCACATGTTGAAAGACAGTCCAGTCCAGTGTCTGTCCATCACAGTCCTTCAAAGGGTATGAAAGCCAAATTAACAAGAAAAGATAAACAAGAAATGAATGCTGAAGACAAACACTTGTACCACAGCAAGTGAGTACTGTTTTATTAATTGCATGACCATTCATAATTAGCACATACTTAATGACATTATTGTAATTATGGACTAGTACATGCAAATGCCTTATTGTATTGAAATGTTCATTGTGTATGCTGCAGGATCAAGCTATTAAGAAAGGAATGCTCTAAGAGATGGCCTGGAAACAATAAAGTGTATTTCCGGAGTAACAATGCAAACAGCTTAATTCTCTCAGAATTAGTGTCTTCATTGGAATCCATATGCACATTGAAAAAAATTGGCTTTGGGCAAAGTAAGTGAATGTTTTTTTATCCCTGATTGAGCCATGCCAAAGTAATTTTTTAGTAGATTTTGTTAAAATGCTAGTGTACACAATTATACTGAAGCATTATCCTTTGACTTGATATTCAAGATCAGTTATTGTCTTTTGTTTGATTTTTTAATTCATGTGAATTGTTTTTGTTTGATGTTTCAGGTGCAATCAGAAACCACATCTTACAGTGGGCAGTCAAAAAGAACAGAAAACTTACTGATGGTTATGATTTTGAGGTACAACTAGTCCTTGTAAGGAATACCAGTACTACTTACATCCTATTAAGCTTGTAACTTAAGAATGGAGCATTAAGCTTTTTCTCTCTTTTTGGCAGAAATCCAGGACACCTGCAAAGAGAGCTCTGTCAAGTCCGACAACAGATGAAAACGAGAGCATTGGTAAGGAAAGGATATGGCCACTGACAGCCATTCCTTTCTTTTATGATAAGACTTTTATCTAGTATATGTAATAAAGTTAAATTTGAATTGGGGAGTGAAAATTTACACAGAGGAAAGATCCTTGCAAGACAGTTACAGTACCGCCTGGAAGTATTGACCCCTTTACCGCGTCATTGCCGCGTCACCCTGTCGCGACTTTCCCTCGGTATTCCCGCGGTAGGCCGCTTTTCTGCCGAGGGAAATTTACGGCTAGGCTCCAAAGTTGCCGCGGGAAAGTCAACTGAGGTAAACCCTCGGTAATTAAAATTCCGCGGTAGAGTGAGGTTCCGTTGACTTTGTGTTTCGATAAGCTATTGTAGATTGTAATGTTGAGATCCCACCGAACAACAGAAACTGAACAAGTTTCGGCTGAAAATTGCGAACAGCAAAGAGGGTTATAGCCGCTAATCATGCACCTTGGTTTCCTTTCCTTTTACATGCGAAAAGAATATCCGTACTGTAGCTAGATTCCGACCACATTTGAAACCTTCTTTGCAAAATGCATTTGTATTTTGATTGCAGTGATTATTTCGAAGACTTATGGTGGACTATTCATTCCAAGGTTTATGGAAGAATATGTCCGCTTGTTTTTTGCAGCTCAGCGCACGGAACATACATTTATTCATTTATTATTTCGATATCCTGCAAACAGGAGAGGGTTTTGACAATATCTACAAACTGATAGCTTACATGTTCAGGGTGAACGGCTCGAAAACCTTGCGTGACCAAGTTACGACTTCTTGTGGTTTCCTACTGCAGTATTACTTTCTAAGGTTGTTTAGTGTAACAAATCACAAAAAAAAAAACACTCCAAGGAAAGAACCCAGGATATCAAACCCCTGAAATAGTCGAAAATTATTTGATCTAAACTGAAAAGGTCGTTTTCGTGCTCTGGGTAATCATTGGTGCATATCGGCATGGTTATGCAAATTTATCACGAGTGGACGCCCGCTGCGAAAAGAGTCGCACGTGAAAGCGCAACGTGAGCACTGGAGCAAAGATGGTTCGAACATTCTAAAGTTTGTTTCGCTTGCTGGTTTTGCATTTGTTAAAATTCGTATGTAAACGATGAGCGTTCAGATAAGTAAGAGACTTCTTTTCTCCACTAACTACAGTCTATTCTTAAATTTGTTTTCCATGCGTAATCAACATGCTGCAATTAAAAAATATTTATGGAATTCAAGTAGACTATTGCACGACTGATAAAACAATGCAAAAAAGTATTTTGCTGCAATTGCTATGATATAACAATTTATTGCTGATGAAAAACGATGAAAAAAGAAACCATTCTTAAATTATTCGTCGGTACGTTTGGTCTCAAAATAGTACCGACAAAGGCTCCGATGCCTCGGAAGAATGTTGCGATTAAAATTGAAATTTGACAAGTTTAACAATAATACAATGTATGTGGAAGGAATACCTGCTTTTAACTAAAATGGCGATGATAAAACGATGACAATCGCACAAGTTTGAATTTCAGGTCTCCAAATAAAATAAAGTCAGGCTTAGACGAAAAGAGATACAATTGAACCTTTTTCAAAACCAAACAAATAATTTCTCACGCACACATACAGTATTACAACCTGGAGAACAACGAGTATTGCGTTGGCTGGATAATCAAGCTGTCGCTTACACTGTATCTTTAAAGAAGTCTTCAGTTTTACATTATGTAAAGATTATAAAATTTGAGTCCTTACGTAAATGGCACACTTTCTCATTTTGATTACAATATCTTGCATTAAGAATCGATTCTTCACACCATGAGATACAAAATTTGACAGTCTTCCGCTGATTTTACAAGAGCAACAGATCATTGTTCTTTCCCGCGGCAAGCCTCGTCTTTTCTCCCGCGGCAAATTTCCCACGGCAAAGTGCACCTCGGTTTTACCGAGGGAAAAAAATTTGCATACCTCGGTGCCGCGCGTCCACTACCTGGGGCAAAGATGAGGTATTGCCTCGTCCCTTGGGGTCAATACTTCTAGGCGGTACTGTAGGTATAAAATGTAAACATGAGATTTTACCCTGAAAAAAAAAAATACTCAAGGCTTCATCCTGGCTGCCAGACTTTCTTGCAAAAATGCAGTTTGTGAATTTTTATGACTTATTCATTGTGCATAGTTAGGAACATCAATTTTAATCTAGATTCGGTAAATTAGGTATTTTTTGTAAATAAAGCTTTTCTTTTTATATTTTATTTTACATGTACATGCCTATTCACACTCTTTGCAAGAAATCAATATTAATGAAGGGAGCTATTGTTACTTCAAGTCATTTGATCAGATTTCAAACATGTAACAGGGTGTCTTTTGTTTTTGGCATTTAAGATGAAACAGACACTGAAAAACCCAGTCCTGACGAAGCCTGCAGCAGTGATGGTGTTAACGACATATCCCTATTATCTGCATACAGCTCACAAATCATCTGTGCAGTGTTTTTCAAAAAGCCAACCTTCAGAAGTTTGAGTGTGAAACACCATCTTGCTCCAGCTGCTAAAGAACTAAAAATCAAGCATAGAGGCAAAGGAAAGTACGAATTGGCCCTGAAAATTGCATCTGAACTTGTAACGAAGAAGATGATTCAAGTTGCTGAAGGTGCAAATTTCAAATGCCTTTCAAGAAATGAGATTCTTATTGACAAGGAACTAGATGTGTTATCAGTTGAATCCAACAGTTCAGATCGTATTGATTCATCCTCAGGATCTACTATGTCTGTTGATGAAACAGATTCAGGGCCAGATTATGATTATGATGATGAACCAGAGCAGGCTGACTAATGCAGCTTCCATTATATGTGTTATATATGTTGCTGAAAGTGGCTGATGGCTAATTACAAATGATGATATATTTTTTAGCTAATTTTGTTTTGTCTGGTGATGCTCTTGCCCTGCATTGTATAAAGTTCACATTGGAACAGTAGATGATGTACGGTAAATGCTTTTGTTCGGTTCAAGTTTCTTATGTTTGTAAACTGGTTGATCTGTAAACAGGACACAACAGCAATAAACTGGGAAGAACAGTTAATCATGATAAAGTTAAATGTTGGAGTTATTGAATACTGATCAAACCACTAATCTTGCCAGGAAAGATTGAATTATGGATATCACTACATATTTAACCAATATTGGAAATGAAGCTTCCAATGTTGGAAGTTTAAATTACTGGCTGTCCAATCTTGTAAATGATTTTTCCGATATTGGACTTCTGTTTTATTCTCCAACCTTGAAAAGACTGTTTCCAATGTTGGGGTCTTATTTATTTCAATTTCCCAACCTTGGGAAAACAATTTCCAATATTGGACTGTCATTACAGTTACCAATCTTGGAAATGCTGCTTCCAATGTTGGACTTTCATTGTACATCTACCAACCTTGGAAATGTTCTTTCCAATGTTGGATTTTTTTAAATTTACCAACCTTGGTTGATTAAAGTTAGACTACCAACCTTGGAAAACTATGAAATGTCTTTCAAATGTTGGTAAGTGTATCTCTTTTTCCAACATTGGTTTTACAAGTGAATTTCCAATAATCTTCCATTGTTTTCCCAGTGTTTTCCCAATGTTTTTCCCATATTGGAATGTCAATTTTTTTTCCTGTGATATTCTCAGCAGAAATTAGTTACCCAAATTAATGGTAAGCGCTCCAAGTCTTTACCGTCACGATAGTGCACGTTGAGAGTCACGTGATGTCTCTTTTCATCAGTGAATGGGTAAACTCTGGTACAGTCCTCAGCTCAATCCCATCATACCCTCTGCGACGCGTCCCTCTCCTTCTCTAAACTCTCCTTCACGTGGTAACATGGCGGACGCAATGGCTTTCAACAGCGTTCCACCACCTTGGGGCGCCTCAGTCGATCCGAATTCAGCCTTTGCTGACGCATTAAAAAGAGCTAAAGAGGTAGGGAGCTTCAACTAAGTTATTATGTCATATCTGTAGCGAGAATTGATCAAGAATCATCTTTGTAGATCGCTGCGCGGATGGGATCAAGCAGCGCTGCTGCGGCGGCTGAGGCTTCACATTTGGCTGATCAAGGTGCGAATATTTGGTCAAATTTCTTAATAACACATGTGACTTTGTCCTTGAAAGAACTGTTATTGGAATTATTGACTTAAAGGACACGATGGTCATCACTTTCTTTCTCGTGTTCTTTTTTAGATCTTAGCAAGAAAAGGCCTTTCGAAGTTGACGGTGAGCTAGGATTTTCTTTCAAGTATAAGACTTCGAGAACAATATTGTCAAAAACACCATGTTAAGTCACTATTTATCGCTAAAATTAGTTGTCATGTTTATTTAACGATGGGTTTTACTTTTTATAAGGTGGAGACCTTGAAATTGTCGCAAAAAGACAGGCTACAGAAGGTAAGCTTAATAATTATTATTAGTTTTCAAATTCTACTCCAGTGAAACAAACAATGAAGGAGAATAGACTATCCTGGTAGTTGGTTATTTTTTGCTGGGTACCTTTTCACCGGGCTTATTATTTGATCGGCAAAGATTACATATTGGCAAGGATCACATCCCGTTTATATTTGAAACGTAAAATGAGCAGGGGTTACGTTGAAAATGATGAGAAGCAGACTGGAACGCGTTGGAAATATCTGAGGAAGTGTTCACTACTGTACCTACCAGTAGAAGTGCAGTGCCTTTAGATGAATCCAGATTTGGCAATGAATGACCATTTCACAAATTATGGTGCAGGTAATTAAGTACTACATTATTTAGCTTTAATCTAGCAATTTCCAAGTCTCATATTGGGCATGAAACCTTGAATATTGAAAAAAAAAGTCACTGGAGTAATTTAATTTTATAGCCACATTATCGATGGATGGCAAAGACCCAAAATCAATAGCTTTGCCAGTCGCAGCAAGCCCCGCACAAAGGTAAGCGGAAAAGTGATGTTTTGTCTCTTACTAGTACAGCTTGTAATAATTATGTTAGTCAATCCAGAACACTCCTCAGGCCCCCAGAGTGAAATATGTTAAGTCTCACTCCCGGGGGTCATTACTACATTACTTTAAAATAATTAACTTTTACTGTAAGTACCGATCTGCTGCACTTGATGACATGCCTCTTCAGGAGTGTGAATACGTAAAATCTTTGTCTCAGTGCTCTTTTAATTGCCATGATTAATACATGTCAAACAAAACTGTATACATTTGTTGTGTCTTCTAGAGCTGGTCTGGGGTCCATGGTCTCAGAGGATGTCAAAATTCCAAACAGATTTGTAGGATTAAGTGAGTTAATAAGCATTTTGTTTATTATTATTATTATTATTATTATTAATTTTTTTTGTGGCTGGTCTGTTGACATGCATGCACCCGTACGAAAATTTGTGGCCTGACTGAGAGAGATTCGGGCCCGATTCGGGCCACAAAGCTGTTTTTAAGGCAAGAACTGAGCGAGACAAAGCGAGACAACCATTTTGTCGCGCTTGTGCGACTGAGCCAGACATTAGTTTGGTTTGATTATCGCCGATAGTGTGGCGTGAGTGAGTGAGAAAAAGTGAAACCCCAGTTTATTCTCGATTATTCATTTACGCCCCTGTAACGAGACATTTATCACGCTGTATTATCGGTGAAACTCAGGCTGCTCACTTGTTATTCGATACATAAGTGATCCCTACTTGTTATTCGATAAGAAAAGATTGGTAGAAATAGATCAGGGAGTACTCAAAAATGCAAAGATGAGTAGCACGGTCATCACTACTACTATTCTAGGGGTACTGTCTTGTTAATTGCAATCTCGGCTTCTAATGGCTATTTCACCCTGAAAATTTTTCCCATATCGTACAAATTAAGTCTTTTTGATGTACAAATAATTTAAGTTGTATCCTTTTCAAAATAAACCTAAAAAAAGATTTCTGTTCCCGAAAAAAGTGACTGAATGTTCATGTAATGCGTAACACAAACAATGGCCGTTCGAGCGTATTTTGAATAATTGCTCTGCTTATAACGCACAAAATCTTATGAAATTCCGGTTACGTATCAGAATAACAAACTTAAGGAAAATGCACACAACAACTTTCAGATACTTTTCTTTATTAGAAGTTCTTGAAAAACAACATGTTTGTACTGACCCTTCGTTGTAATGCTTCACATTCTTTTGAAAGGCAGTTTAATTCTAAAATAGGTCGATAGGGCTCGGTACATGTCTCAAAATACAAACATAAACCATGTCAGATGAATGGGCTTTATGTGACAGACTCTGTTTAAAGTTTTAAAGTCAAAATACAAAGCGAGGACGTAACTAGAACAAATTTAAAAAGACTGAAACAGTTTCTGCACTGCACTGGCAACGTCCAAGTTAACAGAGGACTCACAACTTACTTCCAATATTTTGCTGTTTCTAAAGCGAGTATTGTAGTCTGATTGAGCAGCATATCTTGGGCTTGCGATAACTGACAACAGTGAGCACTTTAAGCCATTTTCATCCACTGAGGCCAGAGATTTTCAGCTTTGAACGATGCTGAAACATTTTGCGCTATAATGCTGTGCTCATTAAAAGTAACGTAAACCTCCACAAGCACGCTTCCTTCCAAAATCTTCCATCAAAAATCCGCCATAACTCGGGCACAGATGAAATGTTTTGCTTCGTTCTCGTGACAAAAAAACAATCGGGGTGTACCAAGCGATTCTTAAGGGCTAGAATAAATTATGCAATAGAATACAGCGTGATCAAGCGTGTGTTTGATGTGACTGAGTGATTTTCAATGGGGAAACATTTGCTCAGAATCAGAACATAGCAGCCCTGATTATCAAAGCCAACATGTATTTCCCCTAAATATGTAGAATAATAATTTGCTGCTTGTAAATAACTCTTTATTTTAGAAGAAAAAAGGCAGAATCTGAAATAGGCCACGCCCACAAAGGATTATGGGAAATGGAAAAACTGCTTTCTATATCGCATAACTGTAACTTTTAGCATGAATTTGCATGAAACAAACATCAAAAGCAAAAGTGGACATAGAGAAACAATAAAGAGAGCATTTTAGCCTTTGAAGGTTTTTTGACCTATGTAACGCAAAATGGAGTCATGATAGTGCTACTCATCAAATCAGTTACTTAACTCTGGCTGTCGTTCTAATGTATTCTATTATTTGCTGCATTTCTGTACGTGTTGTCCGTCCCCGGGTAAAAGGTGAGCAAACCATTTTTTACCACGCTGAATTTTGAGCTAAAATACGTATATGGCTGGATATTTTTTCCAAGTGATACATTTAGCGTGATACCCACCTGTATCCGGAGAGGTAAGTTCAAATAGCTTAGCACATTCAGGAGAAGCAATCTACATGTAGCTACCTCAAGACAGCATTATCCTGCTTGCCCAAAACGGAGGATAATTTTTTAATGATAGGAATTGCTTGTTGCTGGGCGGAAACCTTTAAGAGGAAAGAGCAATGTTTGAGTTTTGGCTATCGATAATTAAATATTTGTAACCGCTTTTGGCGCGCGTTTCAGTTTAACCATGCATTTCAACAAATACCTGAATCTGTACACAGATGCAGCGCTTTTTCTTCCCATTTAGGACAGTAATCAACCAGATCAAAACAGCTAGCATTTATTTGCTCTAATTAATATTGCTGGAAACAATTTTCTCTTTTATGAAATAGATTTTAAACAATGTATGAAGATTTAAAATAAATGAGAAACTAGAAACGAACACCTCGCTATCTGATCACAGATCACTGTGGAAACCTGGCTACTAACATGCCTACTTTATTACGTATGGACACTTTGAATGATTTCAGTCGCATTTTGTTCTATGCTAAAAGCTGGTACATTCTTTTTATTTAAGTTACCTTAAACTGAAACATGTTTCTGTCTTACATGACTGTCCACGCAATGATGACAAGGGTCATGTTTACTGTAGTTGGTCTCGGTCGAGAATCGTTCGCTTACTTATGTCACTTATTGGCATGGAAACTAAAGATAGGATATTCCGAATAAGGATAAACTCAGTCTGTTAACCCTTTGGTTGTAACCACTGAAAATGTGATACAAGAATTATCTTGTCGATACACATTTGTTATTCTGCTTCCAGTATCAAAACAAGTCCACAATGTCGCCGTAAGTCACGCAAACAAAAAACAGTGGCACTATCTTTGCATGGGGGTGGGGGGAGTGGCAAGGGATTTTCTAGTTTATAATTTATAATGGCACTATTAAAGTAGGCATAGTTTCAATTATGGCCTGTTTTGTTTCTGTTTATACTGATTTCAATGTTTCTTATACATTGTAATTAATGCGTCAAAGTACCAGGATAGCGCGATGTACCCTCCACTTGGCACCCCCTGACAGATGATACTTCATATCCTCATTGTAATAAGCTGAGAAATAAGCTTGTGAGTCAGACAAATATGGAGAAACTTACAGAAAATCACTTATGTCTTACATGTAAAACTATTCAGTCCCCTATCAGGCATCATAATAAAATTGACCATCTACGGGTATCGGTTTACTGTTTGTAAACGGAAGATGTGTGCTGACAGAGAAATGCGTGTATCACATTTTTAGTGGTTACAACCAAGACATGGACTCTTGCTATAACCAAAGGGTTAGCAGACACAGTTTCTCGTTATCCAAAAGACCCTATCTTTAGTTTCCGTGCCAATAAATGCCACCTTTTTTCTGTCGCGCAAGGTCGCACAACATTCAAGCTTCTCATGGCGTTGTGTCTGTTTAAACTTAATCGTGTGGGGAAACAACATACAGCGCCCAAATCTCTGAGTAGCGGTAAGTTTTCCAGGGTTTCTTTCCCGTAATTACCGCTATTAACAAAGGGTTGTAGTTTTCGTACTACGAAATTAAGCTAAGACCAGGTCCTAGGTCTTAGTTTTCGTAACACCTGAAATTATAAACCATAAACTAACGTCACGCCCATAAAAATGTATAATTTGTTCATTAGCGTGATTGTTTTGTTTTTTTATGACCTGAATCTCGCCTGTTTATCGCTCAGAATATCTTCCAAATGTCAGAGTAGTACAAATGTCCCGCTCCATTCTCGCTCATTTATCATTCAATTTTGTCGCTCCTGTCAGGCTGATTATCGTCACCCTGTGTATCGCTCATTTTATGGCTTGAATCTCGCCCGCATCTCGCCCAGAATTTTCGTACGGGCATGTACGTATGTTTCATTACTTCCAAGGGACTCATCATAGATCAGAGACCTTTCAATACAGCCAACTTGTCAAACTTCTCATTTGAAGTCCCGTTAGCATTCAAATGATGGTAGCAATCTGGCCTTATGTCTCATAAGGATTCTCAATTGCATAACATACCAAAAAACAATTTTAAATTGTGAAGGATACTTCAAGGCAATTTTTCATGGCTATACTGATACATATGTATTATTATTATTATTATTATTATTATTATTATTATTATTATTATTAGTATTAGTATTACTCATCTCATGGTTTATACCGGTACAATCTGCTATCCATGCTAGTTACAACCTGTAACCATTAATAGCAAAATGTTTTTAATTAAACTCTGATTAGTCAATATCCATCACTTTCCTTATCATACAAGGTGATGCCAAAAGACTGGCTTTCTGAATAAAGTCTGTTACAATGGAACATCACAATTTCTCTGTATTTCGTTGTACATTTCCTGTCATAGTTCCCAAAGTTCCAATTAGAAGTGGTAAATTTGAATGTTAATATTGTTTACTTCATTCTTCCAGCATTTTAGAATTTCATATTTTAGATCTGTGTACATGTCCATCTTCTCCTGTTATTTCACTACCACTGGGGTATCAAATGGACAAGCAACATCTACAGTAAAACATTATTATTATTATTATTAACTACTTAATAACCGAGAGTGAGGTTGTTACAGCAAAATCTCAAACTGAGGCTTTGCCATATTGACCGAGCGACAGCGAGGTCAATACAGCTAGGCCGAGGTTTGAGATTGTGCTGTAACAATCGAACGGTCGAGGTTGTTAAGTTGTTTATTATGTGGCTAACAGAACAGTTACAAATAAGAAAAAAACTGATTTGCATAATCTATAATCGGCCGATGGGCATTACGGGAGAATAATGCCCTGGCGCTTAGCTGCTCCTAGCCAATCACAGCATGCATTATATCTGCCAGAAACACTAGCCATATACATGTAATAATAATTACATATTACATTGTAGCTGCTAGTTTACCTGTAATAAATGCAGGGCTTGAAATTAGCAAAAAAATCCAGTCACAATTTTGCGACAAGATACAAAAATGTAGTCACAATTTCGCAAAATTTAGTTGCAAAATCATTGCACTACATTGTTGTCAGCGGTGTAGCAAAACAAAATCTGAGCCCACAATACTTGTGGTGAAAGAAACCGCTGAAAATGGCAAATGATATCGAAGGAATGGAGTTGCCCACAGACGCGTAACATCGCAGCAAAATTACGCCACAATTACGCTATCTTCAGATTGAAAGAAAACTCAAGGCAAGAAACCAAATAGTTTTGTCATTTCTTCATTTATTTAGTAAAAAGAGCAGCAAAGTGGCAACTGCTAACCCTTTTGTTTCGAAGAAGCAAAGATGAAAACAAGTCGCAAATACTTCTCCAGATATTTTAGTCGCAAAGGGAAAAATTTCAGGCACAAATGTGACTGTATTGGTTGCAATTTCAAGCCCTGTAATGTTATTGATTTGTTAGTTCATGTTAAGTTTAAGGAATTAGTTTTCAATTCTTTTGTAAGTTAATAATTAACCGAGCATCTTGTAGATCTACAAGTATATGGTAACGAGACTGAAGCAACAATTATTATCGGTCATTTCACTGATGTGATACTTTCTGTATGTTTATATTTGCCTATTCAGTTATTGGACGTGGTGGGGAACAGATTAATAAACTACAGTCAGAAACAGGAGCAAAAATACAAGTTGCACCTAGGCCTGCAGGTACTGATGTTTGTGGTTATAAAAATTTGGTTTTATCAAAGGAGTTGATAAATGTAAATTGGCCACCGTACAGAGATTCTAAAAGCTGACGTTTCGAGCGTTAGCCCTTCGTCAGAGCGAATCGAGGGATTATGGGTTACCTGTAGTTTTTATAGTAGAGTAGGAGCTACGCTATTGGTGGTAACACGGCAACGTGAAAAATAGGAATATATTAGTTAAATGAAAAGTGTTCGTTAATACCGTGAGGATTAAGGGTGCCGATTTGAAAGATGAATTTTTGTTCCAGATTCTTGCGGCTTTCCGTCGTACCTAGATGTAGGGAAAGGCCGCAGATAGCCATGTGTTTTTTGGAGTGGTTAGGCAGATTAAAATGGCGAGCGACTGGCTTAGATGCATCCTTGTCATTCTTCTCAACATCGCGAAGGTGTTCGCAGAATCGGTCACCTAGTCGTCTACCTGTCTCACCAATGTATAATTTATTGCATAACGTACAGGTTATGCAATAAATGACATTTGCGGAGGTACATGTGAAACGATCGGTGATCTTGACAGATCGCTTAGGTCCCGATATCTTGCTAATGTTAACAATGAAAAGACAAGTTTTGCATCGTGAGCGCGCGCATTTGAAAGTGCCGGGTTGCTCGTGAGTTTTGAGCGCGCTTCTAACTAAAAAGTTGCCTATGTTTTTGTCGCGTTTGAATGAAATAAGTGGAGGTTGCGAAAAGATTCTGCCAATCTCGTGATCATTTTGGAGTAATTTAAAATTATTAAGAATGATGCTTTTGACTGCGTGATTATGAGGATGGAAAGTGAGGGTGAATGGAATTCTGTCATTCTTATCTTTTTGTGACGTTTGTAGTGATGACTGTCGATCAAATTGTTGGGCGGGATGATGGCCCGCTTTGACCACAGAGACAGGATAGCCACGTTTTTCGAAGAACTGGCACATCTCCTCTGATTTGCTGGAAAAATCGGAGTCATCACTACATAGACGTCGAAGTCTAAGAAATTGAGAATAAGGAATTGAGTTCTTGACATGTGATGGATGTGACGATGAATACAACAAATAACTGTGTGAATCACAGGGATCGCGTTAACGCAGAAATCGTGCATTTTTACGCAAATAAAATCCAAAAAATGCATCATCGAAATTTTAATGCGTCCCAGGACGCAAGGCACTGACTTAAATAACTCACACAACTTGCTTTGATTTGTCAGTATATTCTGTGTTTGTAAAACTGTTGGAGTGATCTGTGATCATAATTGAAGTTCTAAGAAATGGGGTTTAAAACATCTAAAAAGGTTAAAACTAAATTTTCAACCGCCTTCTGCGGTCTTCTTCAGCGGAATGTACTCTGCAAGTCACTGAATGCAAATATATAGCAAAAGACGTCACTGTTCGTTGCTCCGAAGGGAGGAAACCAGTGATGTGTAAACCCTTGGAAAGGGTGCTCTTTCATTAACAAAGTTCTTGTCCAGGAATGAATGTAACAGCTCTAGAAAAAGCCTTTGTCGGCCGGTCCTATGCAAATGCGTCAATATTAATTCCAAGTTGGTTACTCTCTTTTTCTCATAATTTAAAACAATCCAGTCATACTCTTTTTCTCGCAGAGCGTCACCAAGATTTTGGGACCCCCAAAAAATGCTTGGGACCCCAATTTGGCCGAACATGCGGGTCCCAGGACCCAGATTGAAAAATCCTAGTGCCATCCCTGAATCAGTAGGTTTGTAGTGCACACTAGTACATAGCACGTTGCCTCTAATAGAAACTTTGATATCTAGGAAAGCCAATGAAGTTTCCAAAATTTCCCAGGTATATTTAAGAGCCGGATGAAAAGAGTTGACGGAGGTTATAAATTGATCGAGTTCTTCTCTGCTGGATGAAATAGCGCCGATGCAGTCGTCGATGTAGCGGCCGTAGAGTTCAGGTTTGGGGCCGTTGTACTGATTAAAAAATTGGTGTTCAACATATCCTACAAAAAGATTGGCATAGCTAGGTCCCATTCTTGTGCCCATCGCTACACCATTAATTTGTTTGTAATGGCTGCCGGCGAATGAAAAACAGTTAAGCGTTAAAACTAGTTCGGCAAGGCGGAGGAGCGTTTCCGAGCTAGGTTCTTTGACAATGCGTTGATCGAAAAAGTGTTTAAGTGCTTGAAGACCTTCGCTGTTAGGAATGACTGTGTATAGAGATGTAATGTCCATGGTGAAAATAAGTTTGTCTTGGCTGGAGAAATTGAAATCGCGGAAAATTTGTAGTGCGTGTGTACTGTCTTTAATGTATGATGGCAAAGATTTGACGATAGGCGTCATAATCCTGTCTAAGTAGCTAGAAATGAGTTCGGTGGGGCAACTACAGGCAGAAACGATAGGGCGACCTGGGTTGTTGGGTTTGTGAATTTTAGGCAAGAAGTAAATGCACGAAGTTCTAGGGGTGTTGATGATGAGATTAGTGGCAGTGTCCGGTAATTCTTGATTAACTATAAGATTTTGAATGGTGTCTTTGACAAGTTTTTGATTTTTGGAAGTGAGATCTTTAGGGATTTTGGCATAAAACGAGGTATCCGAAAGTTGCCGCAAAGCTTCTTTTTGGTAAAGCTCGGACCGCCAAACAACTACCGTGCCGCCTTTGTCAGCCGATTTGACAACTATGTCGTTGCGTTTACTAAGATTTTTAAGCGCCGTCCACTCTTCCGAGGAAAGGTTGGAAAATTTAGTGTTGCAATTGAATTTAAGTTTGTGAATGTCGTGATGGCATTTTTTGGTGAAAAAATCTAAAGAGGCAAATTGTCCCTCTGGGGGAGTCCATTTGGATTTGCGAACTAGAAGTGTTTCAAAAATATCTTTATTAGAAGTGTCAGAATCATCCTCTTTGTCGTGAAAAAAGGCTTTTAACTGAACACGGCGAAGGAATTTTTCAACAACTTGCTTAAGAGAAAATTCGTTGGTGCGTTTGGTAATAGGGACAAAATTTAGGCCCTTACTGAGAACAGATTTCTCTGAGTCAGTAAGGGGAAGATTTTCTGGAATTGTAATTACGGTATTATGGCTATGCAATGTAGTGTCGTCGGTAATTTGCGGACCTATTAATTGTTGAAGTTTTAGAGTTTTGGTTTGGTGTAAATGGTCAAACAGTCCAGAATTAAGTTGTCGGATTTTAGCGCGAATCGATTGTACTAAAATTGCTGGACAGATTTTGGAGATTTTGGAAAGTGGTTATAACTTTGATAAAATGAAAAAAAATCGTTGTACATGTATTAATTTGGGAAAATCATGGAAACAGTGACCTTGTCCAAAAAGTGAGACAAAATCGCGACCTCAAGATGTCACCAGGTTGGGAACTGAAGGGAAGGATTTACTGTTTAGAAAGGAATTAACAACCTCTACATCCACTGGAAAACTATTCCTCCTTTAATTCAGTCCTTATTTTTAAATTTAATTGCTTTAATTGATGACTTATTTTGTGTTTGCCTGCTATATCAGACCCTCCACCTGGCCAGGTGGTGCCTCCAGATCGAAATGTGTACATAAATGGCACAAGAGAAGCTGTAGAGTAAGTTGCTCAAATCTTTAGTTCTTTACCAAATTTGTTGCATACCTGTTTTCATCAAAGAAATTATTTATCTCTAACCAACCCTTCTATTTTCTTCAGTAAGGCCAAGAATCTGTTGAACAGAATATGTGAGGAAGGGAAAATTCCTGAATCACTGGTGAGTTCCCTCCCAGAGTGAAAAGATGTGATTTGTGTCCCCTTCAAAGAAATTAAGACTGATAAATTTTAATGAACCATTCATTCTGCATAAATTGAAAATGTAAAATAAATGGCATACTCAACCTGGCTGCTGCCTAAGAAAATTTTAAAGGGGCCCTCAGAGCTAAACGCTGAGAACTTAGGAGCCCAACATATGAAGTGAAAGGTGTTGCTGTGAAAAATTAAGGCGCCCATGAGAGCTATTCTTTGGGAGCCCCAGGCTACCGGGCTCCTGTTAGGCAACAGCCTTGATACTGATGCTCCAAATGATAGTTAACATTCTTGAAGAACACTACTGCCTTAATTATTACCAGGGCAAGTACGTGTCATGAAGAAAGAATGAAATAAGATCATAACTTTCCAGAGAATTCTAATTCCAACAAGTTCAAAGTTTATGTTTGCCAAACAGTGACAATATTTTAGTCACTATACCAGTGATCTGACTTGTTGGTTGTGTATCGTAGTAATTTGCGTGCTACATGTGGGTTTCATAGATATTTTCGTATTGTTTAAATTGCGAACTCGCAGGATGCTGTGACATTACTGTTTCTTTTGTTGTACAACAAAATGCCACATAAAGCAAAAAGATGTAATGAATAACAAAGGGACATGCGTACACGTATATTGGTATATGTCAACATAGGCGTATCTGAATTTTGCTTATCTTTGAGCTGCACTGTACTGTACTTGTTTTAGATGTCTTTGCCAGTTGTTGCTCCTGGTGAACAAGTGATGGAGTTTATGAAAGCAGCTAGTAAGGTTGGACTCATTATTGGTAAGACTTCAGCTTCCTTTAAGAACCCACCAAACTTGATTTGACTTGTGTATCCTTTTTTTGTTCCTGGACAGAAACTATGTGTATAAGTGCAATGAATTTCAATGTTGCTGGGAATGGTTTTACTGTATTTACCCGTGTATAAGTCAACCTTTTATGGCCTCGAAAGAAGTTCCAAAAATCGCCCTCGACTTATAAATTATCCATGGCTCAAAGATTTATAAGAGCCAAGTTCCAGCTAAATAATTTATTCACAATTAACTTAATAATGTTGTCTTGGGCTTAACAAACACAGTGGACAAAAGACTTCAAAATGAATGTAAGCAATTCCAGGTGAAATGAAAAAGGAAAGAAATTGAGAAATTGCTTTTTTTGCCATCAAAAATGGGGAGTCGACTTATACACGGATAAATACGGTATCTTAATTGGTGTTCTCCTCCCGGGGGGGGGGTACTGCCATATATGGGTTATATAGGTATGTGCCGCTGTGAAGGGTATGGTTTTCAAGCAGTTTACTCTAGCATAGGGTATATAAATCAGAGCGTTTGGGTCTAGAATAGGGTATCATTTTTCACAAAACTGACCAGTCACTTGAAGATTTTATCAAGACTAAGGAAACCAGAAATTCCCGCTCAAAAATATAAAAACATCGAGTCGGCAAAGTTTAAGTTTATGCCACTCAGCTTCAACAGCGTCGATAAATGGCTATCATGAAACTCTTCTGGATATTATTAACTGTCAAGTATCGGTATTTAGACGGAAATCGGTGGGAGTTTACTCTAGTATAGGGTAGCAAAATTCAGCTGAACTAGCTCTGGTATAGGCCAAGGGTTCCAGGGTCCCAGCGGCACATCCCCACCCTTTGGTCACTTGCAGACATTTAGCAAAGCTTGACCATTTAAGTTTTTTCTATAACTGAATGTAAGGAATATCCAACATTTTCATGCTGCTGGTGTTATGATCATGGCATTAAGTAAATTATATGCCTTTTGATAGTCAATTTTTTCATTTGCAGGAACCCTTCAGGTTTGTATTTTCTGGGCATGTTGATTCCAAATACACTGTACAATGATATCTGCCTTATTTTTGAGGTAGTAACAACCTACAGCTGTGTTGAAAGTAAGTACAGTATAATATTATGTGTCAAGACAAATCTTGATCAATTGTACCTATTATTTTAGCATGTTACTGGGACACTAATCTTGTATTCTTCGATTTCTGGAAATGTGGATACACAAAAAAATCAGGGCCTCAAGCCCT
>OX421453.1:377142-379642 GCA_949126865.1 Montipora capitata
GTTTAACACTCTGGAGGCAAGGAGATCTTAGCCAGTTGCTCAGCGAAGTGAGATTTATCCAGAGAAAGTTTAAGAGTTCGAAGAAGGCAAGAACAGTGGAAGATCTTTCTAAGGTTTTCGCAAAGCTTGTTATGCAAGGAAAACTGTCAGCAGCTTTAAAACTCTTGGAGAATGAGAGTTCATCAGGTTTGCTCGATCTATCACCTGCAGTCCTGCAAGGGCTAAAAGACAAACATCCAGAAGCCGCTGAGATTGCAGAGGAGAGCCTGTTACATGGCCCGATCAACTCTATCCCACCAGGTGTGTTTGACCTCATAGATGAGGAAATGATTTTTAAGTCAGCCAGTAGAACCAAAGGCTCCGCGGGACCATCAGGAATGGATTCCGAAATTTACAAACGGAACTTATGCTCAAAGAATTTTAAGAACGAAGGGAAAATGTTAAGGGAAGAACTAGCCATATTTACAAGACAACTACTCACAAAGTCGTACCACCCGTCTTTGTTGGAGGCATATACATCATGCAGGCTTATACCGCTCGACAAAGATCCGGGAATTCGTCCAATCGGTGTCGGAGAGGTTTTGAGACGGATAATAGGTAAAACTGTGTCCGTGTTCCTTAAAGAGGATATCAAGGATGCCGCGGGGCCCCTACAAGTTTGTGCAGGCCACAGCGCAGGGGCAGAGGCCGCGATACACGCCATGAGCCAGATTTTCGATGAGGAGGGGTCAGATGGAGTACTGTTGATCGATGCAAGTAATGCATTTAACCAAATGAACAGATCTGTAGCTTTGCACAACATTCAGATTTTATGCAAGGAAATGGCGCTTTATATAATAAACACCTACAGAAGCCCATCTAGACTTTTCATCTGTGGGGGAGGTGAAATACTCTCACAGGAGGGGACAACACAGGGCGACCCCCTTGCTATGGCTTGGTACTCGGTTAACACATCAATGATGATTTATTATTTGAGAGCACACTGCCCGGGGGTTAAACAAGCATGGCTTGCGGATGATTCGGCAGGCGGTGGAGTAATCACATCGCTTTACGATTGGTACAAGCTGTTGAGTCAGGAAGGAGAGAAGTTCGGTTACCTTGTGAATGGGTCAAAGAGTTGGCTTATAGTAAAGTCAGAGGAAGCTGCCGCAGAAGCAGCGAGAGTATTCGGTGATGAAGTTAATATCACTATTGAGGGTCAACGTCATCTAGGAGCGGTCATTGGATCACAAGAATACAAGGATATGTATTGTAAGGAGAAAGTGCGTGCATGGAAAGGGGAACTTGAAACACTATCAGAAATTGCTAAGAATCAGCCCCACGCAGCGTATATCGCTTTTACGAAGGGGTTCAAGTCCAAGTTTACTTATTTTCTTCGCACAATTGAGTCATTTGAGGACTATATCGACCCAGTCCAGGAGGTAATCGACGATCTACTACTTCCAACATTCTTTGGCCAGACAGAGCCCCTTCCCGACGAAGTGCGCCAACTCGCTACCTTGACAACGGCCCAAGGGGGACTAGGCATGCCGGATCTGAGATCGGAAGCACCACAACAGTTTACCGCATCAGCATCAATCACAGCCGCACATGTAGACTCCATAACAACTCAGAGTACCATCATGATAACAGGCGAAAATTCCGTAGAGGAGCTGAAACGTCACCACCAGGCGCTAAAGGCCGAAAGGGAAAAGGCAAAAATGGAGTCGATTGACTCCACCCTCTCCCCTGATCTTCTTCGATTGGCCAATCAAGCAAGAGACAAAGGGGCCAGCTCTTGGCTTAACGCGATCCCCCTCAAAGATCAAGGTCTAGCTCTTAACAAGCAAGAATTCAGAGACTCTCTGCGGCTACGTTACAACTTGCCTCTCACCGACCTACCACCCCAGTGCGTTTGTGGGGATAGATTCAATGTTGGCCACGCCCTCTCTTGTAAAAAAGGAGGGTTTGTGGCACAAAGGCATGATGGTGTACGAAACCTACTGACATCATTCATCACCAAAGTTTGTAAGAATGTGGAGGCGGAGCCACGCCTCTTACCTCTTGACAACGAACGGATGCATCTTAGAAGCGCAGTTACCAGCTCAGAGGCACGTTTAGACATCAAGGCGGGAGATTTCTGGTCTAGAGGAGTTACAGCATTTTTCGACGTCAGGGTCACGCATGTTAACTCCAAATGTAACCAGAGCAAGCCGACATCCGAAGTCTTTAAAGACCAAGAAGAGGAGAAAAAGCGGAAATATCAGCAACGAGTGCTTGAGGTCGAGATGGGATCCTTTACACCCTTGGTTTTCGGAACGAACGGTGGGATGGGAAATGAGTGCCAACGATTTCTTAAGCACTTAGCAGACAAGTTAGTACAGAAGGACGGTGAGCCCTATAACAACGTCATTAATTGGCTCAGAACTGTCATCTCATTTGAACTCTTAAGATCAGTACATGCGTGCGTAAGAGGGTCCCGAGTACCTTTCCGGAATATAGGAGACTCTCTTGACGATTG
>OX421453.1:384642-389642 GCA_949126865.1 Montipora capitata
CAAATCGTCGCCGCTGTTTATGATTTGTGCCTGAAAAATCGATTTCTGCACCAGCAAATATGATTTTCTATCAGATACTGTAATGATTGATTTCGAAGTAAAAGGAATCGCTGTAAATATTTGAAAATTACTCACGTTCAATCGCTATGCTGAATTTTCGAATCGATGCTCCTTGAGACTTTCTGCCCGATGAACAATACCGATACCACCTTGCGTTCCTTGTTAAGCGTTACCGATACCACCTTGCGCATTCGGTTGAGCAAATCGAGATTGATTTCCCCTATACAATATCTATACCAATTTAGATATCAATTTACATATTTTCCCTTTTTATGCGGGGTCTTGTAGGTTGCCTGCTCGGGTTTTACACTCTGGACCAAAACCTTGCGGGGGCAACTGGCAGATTATGAACGCGTCGGTTACAGAAGAACGTGCAGTGACTGCGGTCCTCCTATATATCGCTCTATCGCCATTCTCGCTCGGCTCGCTTGCGTGACAAAAGCAGGCGATTCGACTAACTCAGAAGGGACTGCGAGCACAACCTCGTTCCCAGGGTCTCTTTTCCCAACGACAAGGGAGGCAGAGAAGAGAGACCCTGGGAACGAGGTTGCTGCGAGCAGTCTATGATCTTGCCGAAGCTAGTTGGTAGCACAGCCATAACATACTTGCGCGATAGGAGAGCTTCGACCGCAAGTTTCAGCGCTTGTTTGGGTTCAGCCATTTGAAGGGATAAATGATCGAGACCGTAAAAGCCATATTGTGCTTATCTTTTCTTTTCCAAAGGAAAATCGAAGACACATTGGCATCAGAATCTGACAAGAAGTAATTACAGTGGATTTCACAAAACTTTTGACAGGCGGTTTGCGAAGTTCGTTATAAATTCCCAAAGTTCGCTTCGAACTTGGGTCTACGAACTGCAGTCGTGTTTATGTGGCGAAGTAATTTCCCCATTGCTCTCGGTTGTTGTTTTGAAAGGAGTGCCTTGCGGGCCGTGCAAGGAAAGGCAATTCCAACTGTTGTTCGGCAGAAAATTATTGAAATCTGGTTAGAATGGAAAGGATCATCTCAAATAGGACAGGAACGGGAGAGGGAATATCGAAGACACTGAAATGATGAATTATCACTCGGTCAGCGCGTGCTGAAATATGGAGTGTTGTTAAACTACCAATCCCAGCATTCACAGCAGTGAAACAAACTGGTAGAGAATAACGTTTCAGTGTTTGCATCGATCAGCCGTACCTTAACGCAAGACCTTGGTTTATATTTTTTCAAGAAATTCAGCGTTATTCCACACGAAACACTGACTCTTGAAAATGAAAATATACTTTTCCAGTATTTAGAAGCTTGATGAGTGTTCAGTGTTCATTCCCACGAAGTTCAGCGCGAAATTCTCAAGGTTCGTTTCAAAGTTTACCATTTGATTGACAATTACGTAATGAAATTCCAAGTTCAAAGCCAACTTTTGAAATTTACAACGAACTTCGCAAATCGCCCGTCAAAAGTTTTGTGAAATGCACTGTAACTCGTGAAAAAAATCTGACAGGGTGCAATCCAAATTTCCCGTTACTGGTGCAACGGAAAATTCTGAACGCGTCAGTTACAGATGAGTGTGCAGTCCCTATATCTCGCTCTATCACCATTCTCCCTCGGCTCGCCTGCGTGACCAAAGCGGGCAGTTCGACTAACTCAGAAGGGACTGCGAGCAGTCTAATAAAATGTCACTTACACAATGAGACAAAACCTTCATTCCAAAGTGTTAGCATGCAGTGTGCTTGAATGAACTCAATGGATGGTTTCCAATCACGTGATGAGACGGCCATGTTGGTGCACAAAACAATGGCAAATAGTTCTTTTTCGATTAAAATTCCGCTTGAAAGAGAGTTTCTGAGGACAAAGACAAAGGAAAGTGGATGATATGCTACTATTTTTCACGTTCATTCCAAAGTTTTTCTATTGTTTTCGTCCTCACTGCCTCCCCATCAAGCTGAATATTTGATATTTCGAAAATGGCCTATTATGGCTCATGTTTTGCAATATAATAGAGTCAAATTCCCAAAAGACTTTTTGCTCTATTGTTCTGTGCATCAACATGGCTGCTGTGACTTCAGGTGAAAACCATCTATATCCGCTGCGGATAACCTCGTTTCCAGGACCTTCCCTTAATTCCCCTTGGAAGGGGAAAGCTCCTGGGGACGAGGTTGATCCTGTCAACTTCACATGCTTCTGTGACTTCGTAGATGTATACTCTCGACCAATCATATACGAACGGTGAGTAAATATACAATAAATAGCTTTAAAGTGCCCCTAACCAGAACAGAAGGGGAGTGGGTCTATTCCTGAGTTGACGTCACAAACTGATTTACATTGAATTAACTCTTTGTAAACATGCATGCAAAGTAGATTGTGACGTCAAGTCAGGAATAGACCCTCTCCCCTTCTGACTCGGTCGTGAACAAAAGATGCTTGGATTTTCGCAACTTTCGAAGCCTATAAAATGGCAGGATTTGTTAGAAAAGTGAAAAAATTGCCGCAATGCGTTTCGAATAGTTGCAAAGTTTCACTTTAGCGAAAAAAATATTTTGGGGTTAGGGGCACTTTAAATCATCACTCAAGATTATCAGCTGGACTGAAAGGGAGTCGTGGTGCCTTAATAGCAAAAACTCAAATGACACCATCCGGCAACATCATTTTGTAACAGACAATTGCGTTTGCTATACACGATTCCTTTCGTGAAGATTCAATCGGCCGATTTTGTAATTTGTAAAGTTGTAATTGAAGATAAAAGGCTGAATTGGTGTGATATTTCAAGTCTTCTGTGGAACAAATCCAGTTCAAGGTTGCAATAACCATAATAGAAAGATATCTGTGCCGGTACAGAAATTGCCAACACGGATGGAATAAGTGCTTACCACTGCAATATTAGACAGCATATTACTTAATGAGGTCTGCATTTGAGAGAACATATCCGAAAGTAGAGCTAACATTATCAAACTTCTTTATTGTCTGTCTTCTTCGCATACTGATCTGATGACTTAATCTCAATAAACTAGAAGAAGGGCAAAGTTGATGAAAGTCAGACAAATCAGGTTACCCGTGTGAAAATGAGCCCGTTTTCAGTCGTCTGACTCCAACCAAATATGCTGAAATTGCAGCCAGGAGTTTGCAGAATTACTACAAGAAATTTCGGACACTGACTTTTTTGAACGTCAAACGACGTTCACTAAAAACTTTGATAAATACGTTTCGACCGAAAACCGGGGATGACCGAAGGTTTTCGGTGGAAACGTCTTTATCAAAGTTTTTAGTGAAAGTCGTTTGAATGCAATTGTTCAAAAAAGTCAGTGTCAGAAATTTCTTATAGTAATTAACTCCAATCAGTGCGGATCTAAACAAACATTTTGGCGTGAAATAATTAATGTATAAAAGTGTTTGCAATTTGCGCGACTCGTACTACCATGGGTTACCCTAATCCTAACTCTTGCATAATCAGATACCGGAGGAATACACAATAGGGAGTTAAGCACAGACGACGGCTACGGCAACGACAAAGCCACAAAGCAAGAGGGTTACTGGTTAAAAAAGGAAAAATAACCGTTCTGCACGTGAGCACGAATTTCCGTGCACTTCTTTGCCGTATTCCACACAAAACAACAACATGAAATCATCAAATTTTAGGTTTTGACGACAACGTGAGCATACAACAATGAACCATTTATTTGCTACCGTTACTTTAAGTTACTTTAAACCCGTTCGTCATCATCCATTTACGGGATCGTTTGCCCGTACTGTACAGGGTTAACCAGACGGAACAATCACGAAATACTTGCGATAGCGCTAAGTTATATTTTGAAGTGACGTTTTCGCCGACGTTGTCGTTGTAATTGCTTAAACTCCCTACGAAGTGCCGTTTAGAGGTCATCTCCAATTCCCTCAAAAACTTCATTTGTTTTCACGGCTGCGTTGCTGGTTTGGGATACTTTCTGCTTTAGTACTTGAGTTTTGCCCTGTGTCGAAAAAGAAGAAAAAAAGAACGAGAATTGGCTAAGAGAAATATGATGATCATGCCTCTTCACACCTCTTTATTCGAAAGACACTACAATTATCTTGCCTTGACAAAGAAATCTTTTGAAATGACGTAAGAAGTATCCGTTTTGAGAAGAGATACGCGAGTTTCCACAACTGTTTAAAGGGGCAGTGTCACGCTATTTTAGTCAAACTTCAAAACACTAAAAGACGTCTTTGCATCAATGAAGACCAAAAAATAATGCTATAGTTTTGTTGCCAATAACCATTAAAGTGAACACAGGCTATTTTTTCTTGTTTGTATCCAAGGATGGAGAGGATGTAAATGGATTGAAGTTTGGAGACGGTGTCTTGAGAAAGTCGCCAAAAATTAATACGAATTGTTCTTTGTGCCATAAATATATTTTACACCTTGTCAGTGGGTTGTCAGGAGTCATGTACGTGTGAGCTAATGTGCTAATTTAGATTTTGAGCAAAAAACAGCGAATTTAACATGATAGTGCCTCTTTAATTAAGCATATATCGTCACCACGGACACTCACTCTCACACTCCTGTCGTCATCATGGTTAATTGAGCAAAAATATTGCCCAGTACCCACAAATCTGTTACCCTTGATATGCACAAAATTATTTAGAGAGCAGGGTTAGCGTAGTGGTGAGAGCACTTAATCACGTAGCCTCGGTTTGATTCCTGGACTCAACGTCACTGTTGGTTAGGTAGATTAATACCCTACTCACTCACTCTATCCATATTTCAAGGAGATCTCCGAAAAATCAAGTCTATTTTTGAAAATTTCAATCCGATCTGCGATTTTCCGATGTGGTTTTCGTTACGTCAGTGAAAGTAGCGCATTGATTGGAAGACTTCGATCACATGGTTAAGATACTGTTCACTCGTGACCTGGGTTGACTATAAAAGCGACGAACTCCTACGTGTTCCTAGCAGGGCCGTACGGTTTTTCCGACCCTGCTCGAGC
>OX421453.1:394642-417142 GCA_949126865.1 Montipora capitata
ATCGATAAGCCACGGAAATTTACAACAATGAACTTCGATGGAACAATATAACCCATATATATGAGTTACTCAAATGGCAAATTACCTGAAGAAACAATATCGCATGGCAAAATTATTGAAATAGTAAAAAGATTGCCTGGCGTCGGTTTTAAACTAACAGATGACGGTGATTACGATATTCAAAATAAAAAATTGAGAAATGTAGCTTCACTACAATCGAATAACGATGCAAGCACTAAGAGTTATGTTGATTCGGAAGTTTCTAAGACATTAAAAAAAGATGGGACTGATCAGATGAATGGTTTACTTGATATGAACAACGGACGTATCGAAAATATTGGAGCTGGTAGACAGAAAACAGCTGATGCACTAACAGATATACAATTCGAAGCCTTTTATTGGAATCTAAATACTAACACTGGGAATATTGAAGCTCAAAATCCTATTGATATGAAAAACGAAAGAATCTTAGGAGTAAAAGATCCAATATTACATTCAGACGCTTCCAATAAATTTTACGTTGACAACTTTATGACCCAAAAGGCTGATAAAACAGAGCTGTCTCAAAAGGCTGATAAAACAGAACTTGCCGATTATTTAAAAAGAGACGGTTCAGTATCTGTAACTGGAGATTTTGACTTTGGTGACAATAAAATCACAAAGGTTGGTAACGGTTCACAATCGACTGATGTAGTAAATAAAGGATACATTGATACTGCATTAGCCGCCAAACCAAATGTTAATCAGATCATCCTACGAGATGGTTCACAAGATATGTCTGCAAATTTAAACATGTCTCTGAATAAAATAATCAATTGTGGTCAACCAACTGGTAATAGAGATGTGACCAACAAAGCATATGTAGATTTTGAGGTTGGAAAAAAACCAGATATAAATCAAGTCGTTTTACGAGACGGTAGTAATACAATTTTGAATGATTTAGACATGACACAAAAAAGATCATCAATTGTGGTCCTCCAAGCGGTCAATTTGATGTCACAAGAAAAAGTTATGTTGACAATCAATTTTCAAGATGTTTAAGATTGGATGGAAGCAATAAGATGACTTCAAATCTGGATATGAATAATCAACAAATAAAAAACGTGAAGGATGCAACTCATAATCAAGATACTGTCACATTAAAGCAAGTCAATAATGCTATTTCAACTGTGAGTACCAATAGTGAAAAATACACAGACAAAAAAATAGCGGAAAGTCACATAAGTATACATGATAATCGCAAGAATGTTCTTAAATATGCTATGGATCTCGGAGAATTCACTGAAGATTTTGGATTACAAGGGACCAATTTAATTACAAATTTTGACAGTCCTCATAAAACAAACAAAAAAGCGTTTCTTATCTATGTCGAAAAAAGTGGAGATATTAGTAAATTCTCCTGCAGGTTTGATTTCAATCTTTTCAAAATGATCAGAGACGACTTTAGCAATCAGTACACTGTTTGTGTTGAAATATCTTTCGACAAAAGTGGTAGAGATGACACAGAATTTGATTCGGCAAATATTACTTTTGAAAGACAAAACATGTTACTTTGCAAGGCACATACTATAAAGGTGGATTCTGATTATAAATATTACAGATCTGTCCTGAATTTAGCCCCCGATGGCTCATCACCAACTATACAACGGAGACTTTATATCAATTAGTGGTGTTGCAGCTTGTCTTCTTGATTCGAACGGAAGTCTTTAAGAACTTCCTTGGTGGATTTGAACACATCGTATTGAATATTGGTGTGACTGCTTGACGACTTCCAGAGAACTTTTAGGGAATCATTCCGTGACTCTTTTAAGGAATTGCGGAGAACTGTTTTGCACGGAGTGAATTTAACTGACGAAGGACAAATATTAAGGCCAAATTTATTGCGTTCTAGAAAAACATTACTCAGTGTACCAGATATCGGGATTTCAGGCCATTTTCGAATATAGCCGTTCATTATAGAATCAAGATTTGCTATTATCCAGGTTTTTGATATGTCAGCTACAGTAAAATGCCAGGACAGTTTAGATAGGACATAGCGGCTGTACAGCAGAAGTTTGTTTTTGGGATGCAGTGGTTTCTCATCAATGTCACACATCAAGTCTTGTACAAGAGAGGACAATTCTGACCTGTGTTGGTTGTTAGACATGTTGAAGTCAAAGTAGCGTCCTAAGTAACGAAATGATTCACCCATTTCCACACACGGGACAAGAACTCCATTTATCAACAGTTTAGGTAAATATTGGACAGATTTGGTGCACAGTTTCCGTATTCCAAAAGTAAAACATTTGTCAACCCTTATTATCATATTAGACCATTGACACCAGATTATAAAGCGGTTGATTACGTGATGATTTTTTAATAATAATAATAATAATAATAATAATAATAATAATAATAATAATAATAATAATAATAATAATAATCATTCCGTGAATCTGGCGATGGCGACAAGTAGGTCAGACGTGTCTTATCGCTCCTGATAAAATTCGTTTCAACTGAAAGGAAGCCACGTTCAGAGCACTAAAAGACATACAGAAAAGTATTCTGAATACTTGTGAAGTTGTCTGGCGAACTGCAGGACAATTCGGTGTCTCTGAACGAGCGAATTTGGTTTGTTGTTTAGTTTAATTTGAAATTTGAGTTTATCGACATTGTGGTCACAACATGGCAAGTAATGGATCGCAGGAACGACTTGTGCGGATAAACGGAAGGATAAAATGGACTGAGGTGGGGAATCATGATATTTTGGAGTGCAAAAAGCAAGCCCAGCGACTGGTTAACTCAGAAAACCCACCGCGTTTTGACAATGGAAGGAAGAAAGGCTACATGGGGATAATGAAACAGCTTTGGGAAGAGAAGGGCTATGGTTATCTGGAGCTCACGGAGCAGAATCTAAGAGACCAAGCAGCGAAACTGGAGAAAACACTGGGGAACGTGAGGCAGAGAATAAGCGAAAACATCAGAACAAGAGAGTGCGAAAGGAACGAAGAACCAGTCGAAGGTTTTCAAAATGCAAATACAGGAGACCAAGATTTGCATATGGAAGAAAGTGAAGCGGTTCCGGATGAACGGCCTTCCTTAAGCTCAGAAGCACGTGAGCTTCTGAAATCAGCGACCAATGTTTACATACATATCCACCCGTGCAAAGGCGATTTTAGTAATCGTACTATTGATACACGAACAAAAGGAACGCCAACAAAGGGCGACCATGAGAATATTAATAAGGTGATAACGGAGTTAATGAAGCAGTGCAGAGTATCCCCGACGGACAATCCATTTAGCTATCTTTGGATTGCTAATTGTGTGCTTTATTCTGTTGTCACGGCATTCCTTTTGTATAAAGGATGGAAAAAACAAGGATCAGGAAAATCATCAAACCACAAGAGTAAAAGATCAAAGTGTCAAAAAGCGTACGAGGAAAAGGCGGAGTGTCTTCGGAAAAAGATCTCAATGGCTAAATCTGAAATCGAGCGTCTGAAAGAAAACAGGAAAATGACGAAAAGAGGAAAAAGGAACAGAGCGATCCTACAACAAGAATGCAAAGAGTTATCCATAGCTTCACTTGTGAGTTACATGGAAAGGCAGAAATGTGCGTTGAGGAAACTGAAAAGAGCTTTTGGCAGGAATAAGAAGAATAAAGAAGCGAAGGTTCTAAATCAACAGTTTAAAGAAGATGCAGGGCGCGTGTATGCTAATATGAGGGAGATGCTAGCCAAATGCGAAGACTGTGATCGCCCCGAGTATGAGGGAGCTAATGGAAACACCGCTGCAGAGGAGAGAGAGAAGTTCGGGAGTATTGAAGAAGCGAGTTCGTTCTGGAGAGAACTGTGGGAAGGAGAGAGGACTGGGAATAGCCAGGCTGAATGGCTGAACGAAGTGAGAGATGCGATCTTTAGTAAGGTACCTCCACCGACAGAAGAGGCCTGGACACTAGAAACCGCTAAAGCAGTAGGGATATTGAAAAGGAAGAAGAACTGGAGTGCTCCGGGGCCGGACAAGTTGGTCAACTACTGGTGGAAGCGTGCGCAAGTGCTACACGAAGGCATGGCCCGGTCGTTTGAAGCGATCTCGAGAAGTGATGATGACTATCCATCCTGGTTTGCTGAGGGAAAAACATCTTTGATACCCAAACCGGGGGAATTCACCAGCGACAATCACTTGTTTAAATACGGCTTATAAGTGGTTTACGTCGTGTGTTCTCGGTCCCACGGATCAACATCTGGAAGAGCATGGGCTGATGGAAGGATCGCAGAGAGGTGCAAAAAAGGGGTGTAGTGGAACGGTAGATAATTTGTTGATTGATAGGGTGGTGACGTTGGATTGTCAGAGAAGAAGGCGTAACCTGAGTATGGCATGGGTAGATGTGAAGAAGGCATATGATTCGGTAGATCATCGGTGGTTAGGTTAGATGATGGTGCTGCATAGGTTTCCAAAGTGGCTGTGTAAGGTGATAAGTAAGTTGTGTAAGAGTTGGAAGACGAGAATCGTCGCCAACACGCGGCATGGGTGGGAAGTGTCTGATCCTATTATGTTTAAGAAAGGACTACCACAGGGAGATGCGCTCTGCCCGAGGCTTTTCACGATCTGCTTGAATCCCGTGGCCTGGAAGATCAGCGCCTCCGAGGGATACAAGTTATCTAAACCAATCAGTGCCACAGTGACTGATCTGCTGTATATTGACGATCTTAAAGTATTCGCAGCTAACGAGACCAAGTTGAACCGAGTGCTAGAATCAACGCAAGTGGCTATGGAAGACATCGGACTACAGTGGAATCCAAGGAAATGTGCAGTGGTCCATATAAGGAGAGGGATCCACTCCCAGGAGAATTTAGGAGGAGATATAGCTGGAGGAAGATTACCATCACTTGAAGAAGGAAAACAGTATAAGTTTCTTGGTGTTCTTGAGAGCTTAGTCCAGGAAGAGAAAATGGTACTTGAATGTGCAGCAAGGGAGTACCTGCGTCGATTGTCGATCATCTGGTCCAGTCTCCTCTCAGACTTTAACCGGGTGGCGGCTTCTAACCAGTTTGCCTTGCCGGTGTTGGGTTACTTAATGTGGACTCAACACTGGCCGATAACAGAGTTGAAGATCTTGGACAGGGAAGTGCGCAAGATCATAGTGGAAAATGGCGGGAAACACCCAGGTGGTTCTACGGCTCTCTTGTACCTCCCGAGGGAACAAGGCGGAAGAGGTCTACGTGCGGTGGAGATGGAGTATAAAGTGACCAAGGTCAAAGCAGCGATTCGAATGTATGAGAACCAAGACCCGGCGATGAAAATGGTGAGAGAGTTTGACGAAAGAGCCGAGTCATTCGGCCATAAATCAATAGTGAAAGATGCGGCAAAATTTGCGGTGGAGTTGGGTGTTGACCTTCATCTTAAACACCCGGAACCTGTATGTGTTATGAGCAGTGGAGAGGCCATCCCACCGCAACGCGTGAAGGGAGTGCTGAAAGAATGTGTGGAGGAGAAGTATGAGAGGGACGTACGTGGCCTAGAATGGCAGGGGAAGCTGCTGAGAGAGAGAGAAAGGACGATGAACAGCTGTGCACGAACGGATGTTTCAGCTGGCTGAGTACATGGAGATCATGTCCCATGTATACTATTGCCGGTGCGTTTGAACTGTACGAGCAACTTTTGCCAACAAAGCTCTACACTAGCAAAAAGACTCACACAAGTTGCTCTGGGGATGTGAAGTGTAGAATATATGGCCACGCCCAAGAGAGTGTCTCTCATATCCTGTCCGGGTGCACTGCGTTGGCTCAGACCAAGTATTTGTTCAGACTCAACATGGCTCTAAGGGTCCTGTTTTATGAGATCTTACATGACCAGGGTCTTCTCGAGGAAGTACCACCGTGGTACTCGCCAGTAATACCCAAGCCGGAGTACAGGTCAGAACAAGTGGAAGCATGGTGGGATGTACCCGTGTATGCGGACCACCAGGAGGTTCGAGCCAACCGTGTAGACGCGAGGATTGTGGATCATGCAAACAAGAAAGTGCTGACCTTAGAGATGAGCTGCCCTTGGATTAGTAACCGAGAGAAAAAGAGCGAGGAGAAGACGATGAAGTATGGTCCGTTAAGGTGGGAATTGAAGCAGCAGTATAGAGGTTACGAGGTGATTCAACATAACATTATCATGGACGTGTTGGGAGGCTGGTCGAGAGAAACCGAAACCTCAATTCAATCACTGGTAGGACGTGAGGCGAATCAAGTTTTAGAGGCCATGCAAAAGGCAGTCTTGTCGTCATCCCTAAATATAGCGAGAACTTTCAAGGTTATGATATGAAGACCTAAGATCAAAGCCTGACTATCAGCCACGAAGAACGAGAGACATTACAGACATTTATATGCCTAGATTATAGTTTTTGGTCATGTAGATATATATATATATATATTTTTATTTTTTTATTTATTTTTTATTTTATTTATTTATTTATTTATTTATTTTTATTTTATTATATTATTATTATTATTATTATTATTATTTTTTTACTCATTTGGTTATTCCTTTTAAGTTTCGCTTGTGCGCACAGGTTACGCTTAGCGCCCTGTGTCGCTTTATAACACTGTGCATACAGATAGTTTTACTGCATCATAATAATAATAATATCAATATTAATAATAATTCATGAGCCTAACAGCTCGCAGCACGTGTTTTATCGGGTCTAAAAACACGAGGAGTACAAAACCCCGATAAAACACTGCTGCTCGTTTTTTAAAGATTATGTTACTTCTTATTTTTTCATTACTACACATTTATTCGACTTTAATGGTCAGCATAAAAAGCAACTTTTTCGATGTCTAAGTGATCCCTCTCACCTTTGAGTCACCAAAATCTTTTTAAGCTTGTTATCGAGACTCCCAAAAAAATCCTTATAGTTTTTTTTTGCCCTCCGAGTCTGGGTTCCGAGTCTGGGCTGCCTGTGCTAACCCTAACCCTCAGGGTATATTTCAATCCTACTCACACCAGTCCATTAATAATGTTGGCTACCTGTGTTAATCAAATCTAAATTCACCCATCATGACCAAGACAGGATTTTTAAAACCAACCTGATCACTGTAAATTATGATCCATTTCATCTGATCTTTGCGAAATAGATATTCAAATGCCAATTCTAGATGTTCCACTTTTTCTCCATTTTCATTTATTTCAGACTGTAAACAAATAAAGCAAAAAACACGTTAGAAAATATTGTTAAAAGCAATGAAGTGATTTTTAATAATGACTGCAATAATTCACCCACCGTTGATGTTATTCTCCAGCATCTCATTCGAGTCACTTTAAAACTGCCTTCTTGTACTTTATTCTTAAAGTGAAAAGATGTACCAACAGGTTAAAGTTAGGTCTTGCATGATTAACTATACACAGAAGAAGATGATCTTGAAGCATGTAACTTACAACTCTTTTCCTTGGAACAAAGCTGGGGATTTTAGGATTTTTGCAATTTTATGCCCAAAATGGCAAATACGGACAAAAATAAGATTGAAGCTGCACGCACGGGATAATGCACAAGCTACGTTACATCCAAATAAGGATATTTTTAAACGAAAAAAACACCCAGCTCTGAACCAGAGTTAAACGCTTCAAGGCCATGAGCTTCTGCTATATATGAAGGGTCAAACCAACCAAAGAGCCAGAAATAGTGGTCTGATGCATGATGAAACTAAGGAGAGAAACTGATTGTTGCAGGAACATGTCCAAATGTCAAAGTCCCACAAGGACTAGAGCAAAACTTGTTTCCAGTCCACATGCCCACTTTATGAATTCAATACGTCATTTCAGGGCCTCCAGTTCGGACAGGACTCAATTTCAAGCCCTTGAAATCAAACCTCAGACATTGGGACTAACTGTGCAGAATGGAAATTCCTCATCCTGATGGTTAGTCTTGAAATATTGCTCCTGAAGTGAAAGCCTCCAACAAAATTATTGACTCTATTGTAACATGGCATTCTACTTCTGATCATACACCACTTAATCAAAAACAAAAATATGCAGTGCCTGCATCGGTAAACTCTCACATTTGCAATTGGAGTTTGAAGTCTAAAATTGACTTCTCTGTTTCCAATGCTAATGATCACTCTTGTGTCCTCCTCTGGCTAGTTTGTTAAACATGGTTTGAACTGGATGTATCCATAAAATTTCAATGATCTGGCTAGTTGGAGAAACTAGGAAAAAAAGACAGACAATTCAAGAGCATTTGCTAGATGTTTGTTTTCGTTTAACATCACGTTACAAACTTAATAACGCTAAATACCAAATTCTCCACCAGATTCTTAATACAAGCAGCAACAAGGACATGGAGAATCAGAATAAAGAGAGATCAATGAAGTACCGAGAAATCCCAATGGAATCCAGAGTGAGGAAAGAGAAATAATATTGAGATGGGGTACCTGACAGGAACAGGCAGGTACAAAGCTCACAGGAGATCAACTCGGACTTGATCACCTCAGATTGACGTTAAAAACTGATACAGACTCAAGAAATCACCCTAGCCCTAACCTTCGTGAAATCGGGGCAAAAGTTGAACAATTTTGATTAACAAACCGTTTTTCGCTCGATCTGAGGTGAACAATTCAAGTTGATCCAAACCGACTTTTGTACCTGCCAGACAGAAACTTGAAGTGTTGTTTGTTGCATCGTCTTCTAACGAATTGGGTCAGAGATTCATTTGCAAAGAAAATAATGAAGAATTCAGGTGAAATAAGGATGTACGCAAACCTCAATTTTTGAGCCTTTATGTTTAAGTTGGGCAAGTTTATTGTGAGCTTCCTTGGGTCCATGTGTCCAACCCTTTTCCAGGTCACTTGCTGCCTAGAATTAACACCATTAACACATTTTAGTAGAGCTTTTCCAAATGGTCTGGATAGCACAAGTGTTACTAACATATTTTTCTAAATACATGTACAACCACACTTTTGAGTTTAAGGAACATTTAAATCCTTACAAGGATTAGAGTAATTTTCTCTCCATTCAAACTGTGCAACATCTTTAGTCCAAAGGATTTTATTCCGAATTCTCTCAAATCATGTGTTGTATACAAATTTACTTGTGCAGGCTGTGGTGCTCGCTACATTGGTGAAACCAACAGGCATCTCTACACATGTGTAAATGAGCACCTTTTCCAGGTTAAAAATTCTCATATAATTGTGATGTTTCTTGCTTCAACATTATTGATAATGCTACCTCTTTCTATTAACTAAAAATCAAGGAGAGCTTCCATATTGAGCAGTTGAAACCCGAACTCAACAAACAATTTGATCATGTCTGTTTAGCATTGCACTTTTAAACTTTTAGCATTATGTCAGTTGTGTTTTCTATAATATTGTTGGTTAGTTTGAATTTTACCTACCGGTACTTGTAACAAACATTAATCTACAAAGAATCACTGTATTGATAATTATATATATAGGCTGCCTTAGACAGTGTAAATCTATTAAGTGTCACTCAGGAGTCAATGGGTTAAGCAGACCAGTGTTCACAGATACTTAAGATTAAACTTAATATTCACTCTGATGAAGGGCTAAGGCTAAAAACGCCACCTTTCAACTCATTTGATACAATTATGGTACCCAATTTCTGTACTTAGGTCACACTGCTTGTTTTGTGGTTCAACTTGTTTGATATTTATCTCAAAATACTATGCCTGACTGCCTATCATGCATTTTTGTGGCTGATGTACAAATTTTAGTATTGTTCTCAATTCTTGAATCTGTTTTTCCAGCCAATCTAGTGTTACCATGTAGTTTTGTGATAAGCTCAGACTTTATGCCACCTAGTATGTAGTTGTGTGTGACAATGGAAGAAAACAAGTATTATTATTATTATTATTATTATTATTATCTCTACTATCACAGTCTTTGCTGGAGTTCTTTTAGTTCATCAGCTACTTAGTGCATCATTCACTCAAGCCAATCTTTCTGTTCACATACTTTAAAGCACCTTTCTGATGATTTGCACAGATCCCAGCATGCAGATCTTTTGAATCTCTGTCACAGAAGCACTCTTTGCTACTTTCTCAATGTTTTCTACCATTCCTTTTTTTACTGTACCAAGCGCACCAACAACTACAGGAACCACTATGGTTTTCATCTGCCACATTCTCTGTATTTCAACTTCTAGGTCTTTATACTGTCTTGCTTTTCTTTTCAATTTCCTTCAATGCAATGTTCCTATCTGATGGGACAGTCATATCATATCAGGTGGAATTTACTGAATCTTTAACAATGATGTCAGGTCTGTTCGCTGTTATAGTTCTATCAGTATTGGCTGGCATGTCCCACATGATGGTGAGGTTGTTGTCTTTATTGTGCATCAGTCTCTGGTGCGTGTTGGTACCATTTGTCTGTAATCTTGAGATCATGATCTTTACAGACACTCCAATGGAGATATGCTGCAGCATTGTTGTGCCTGGTGATGTACTCTGTTTTGGCTAAGACCTCACATTATTATTATTATTATTATTATTATTATTTTAACATCATGCTCTTGCTGTTGTCATTGCCCTCTTTTCCTCTTTTTGGCCAACAAGGCAGTTTTTTGCATTATTATTATTATCATTATTTATTTATTTATTTATTTTGGAATATGTATTGAATGATATTCTTTTCTGTGTACCTGAACATATAAAAGATTCATTCCTATGCAGTCTTGAAGAACTTTTTCCTCTATTTGTAGATCCCACAGCATGAAGAGTAATGAATACATAATTATTTACATGTAAGAGAAGAACAGAGGCAAATAACTGTGTCTCTATGAGGAAAAAGGAAAGAAAGAGAGGGAGAAGAACTGGATAAAGGTTGCCAAAAGATAGTCCATTGAAAGATCCAAATGGCCTGAAGAGTCTTTTGGTAAAACCAGAAAGTTGAATGCATGACAAATGCATTAATTTTCTTCATCTGACTTTAGTTATATGTACAGTAACAGTTACATGTACCTCTGCCGGAATCACCCCACCCAACACCTAACCATGATCAGTAGCTTTCTCCATTCCTTACAACTCATTTGCTGTTTGAAGCTGCTTCCTAATTGCTCAGTCAATAGTTGATTGTTTTAGTACATACAGTTTCATGAAGACAATCATACGTTTTTCTAACAGCCACACGGCAAGTTCCTGTCTCTTGCTTTACTGCCAAATATGTTGCTTCGTAATTTTGAAACCTCCTCACAACTGAAAAAACAATGGCATCTTATCAATTATTACACTTTATTATGTACAGAAGAATTGTACATTTTATTTTCAACAATGCCTATAATGTGGTGGTAATGTTCCTTTTTGGTGAGATGGGAAAACCAGAGTACATGTACCTAGAGAAAAACATCTTTGAGTAGCATAGAGGAGCAACTATCTTTCTAAGACTGGGAATCACCCAAGCCACTTTGGTGGAACGCAAGTGACTTCTGCACCTTTCATTTTGTCTGCACATGCTTGGCAGCAATAAGAAGGTTGCCTGTTTGGCACCAATTGATAGTTTGAACAAACTTCACAGTCTTTTAACACAATGATTTACGCTTTTAGAATATTTTTTCTTACGAGAAGAAGGAATAATGTGAGGTTTACATCAATCGTGAACATCATGGACACTTGTGGTGCTTGCTAGGGCATTGGATATTTAAAATGTCTTAAATTGAACAGAACAAAAAGAAAGTCCAAAGAAGCAGAACAATGTGAAATTTGAGGTTCCTGGTTTGAATCCTCGTGATAGGAGGAGGTGAAGGTTGTGGAAGGGCTGATGCATAATCTTGTGAAGGATGGGATGTCGGAGATCAATATATAGTCAAGGAGACAGGTTGGTGCTGATGTGGAAGAAGAAAGGTAACAAATGCTTGAAGAAATCCAGGTGAAAACGAAGGTTGAGACAAAAAATGGCAGCAGGATTTGGGTAGAGCAGACGAGACAGGGGACTGCGCTTGGGAGGAAAGTGACATATTGGCTGAATTGGAGGTTCTTTTTCAGGTTGCTGAGGAAGGGATGGTTGCAGTGAATTTATTGTGGAAGAGGAAAATCCATTCTAAGAGCATGAAAATTCAGTGGTTTGTAAACAACTGTACAAAGGTTAGACAGAACACCTTGTTCAACGGTAACCAGAGGCACTTGTACAAGACGTTGGGGGGGGGGGGGGGGGGGAGGGAGGCAAACTCAGGGCCAACCCAACCACAAATGCAGGGGAGGCAACAAGGTTCTGGAGTGGTATTTTGGGTGCAGGGATGGTGCAGTAGTGAGAACACTCGCCTCCCACCAATGTGGCACGGGTTCAATTCCCAGGCTTGGCGTCATGTGGATTGAGCTTGTTGGTTCTCTAGTAAAGGAAAGGAAAGAAAGGAACTTTATTAAAGTGTCTAGTCGTTCTACCGCTGGAGCGCTAATTGGGGACACTGTAAACTGAAATGAACAATGAAAGTAAATCAAGTCAAATGTCGGTTTTTGAGGAGAAGGGAAACCGGAGTACCCGGAGAAAACCTCTCGGTGCAGAGTAGAACCTAACCCTCACCTCTAACCCTAACACAGCACCAAACAAGACGAGACTAGATGAGCGACGAGATTTGTCCAGGGCTAGTTCCTAAGCCTGGACCTCTAGAAAGTCCAGACTTGGAAATTAACAACATGACACATGGCCCGCTTCTGCTGAGTCGCGAAAAGCTATCTGTGAAAGTGCGAGCTGCTTATTTAACATGATTTTAAGGTAATAAAAACAAAAAACAACTGTGAAGTTTCAACACTATTGAGAAACGGGCCCAAGAGACGAAACACGAGACACAAAACAAGATGAGCAACAAGACATGTCCAGGGCTAATTGCTAAGAGTGGACCCCTAGAAAGTCCAGAGTTGGAAATTAACCTCCTGACAGATGAGACCAGACACAACAGTAAAGATGAAAGACGACGAGAACACGAAAAGAGGCACAAAGCGTGTCAACATGACACATGGCCCGCTTCTGCAAAGTCGCGAAAAGCTATCTGTGAAACTGCCAACCACTTGTTTAACATGTTTTTAAGGTAATAAAAAGAAAAACGACTGTGAAATATCAAGACTAATGAGAAACAGGCCCAGGAGACGAAACAGAAGACACAAAACAAGATGAGCAACAAGACATGTCCAGGGCTAATTCCTAAGAGTGGATCCCTAGAAAGTCCAGACTTGGAAATTAACCACAGATGAGACACGAGGTGAGTACCTTTTTCAACTTGAAGATGATTTTCTCTAGTTTGAAGATTTACATTTCACTCTGTACTGCCACCAACAATTATGGCAGTTGTGAGAGCAATGATCCTCTCACGTGCAGGCCCAAAGGTTGCTCCAATACGCTGCAAAAGAAAAAAAGAAAAAAATTAGTAGACATGAGAATCAATTTCACAAGAAATAAAGAGAAGTACATGTAAACGAGACGAGCCACAAAACGTGTCAAGGGTTAGTCGCTAAGCCTAGACCCCTAGAAAGTCCAGACTTGGAAATTAACCACATGACACACCAGACAAGAACAGACGAGACACGACAGTTAGGGTTACGGTTGAGCAACGAGATGTGTCCAGGGCTACTTGCTAAGAGTGCACTTCTAGAAAGTCCAGACTTGGAAATTAACCTCATGACACATGAGACGAGGCAAAACACGACCCTACCCCTAACCTAACCCTCATCTCTAACCCTAATACATCACCAAACAAGACGAGACAAAAAACTAGATGAGGGACAAGATGTGTCCAGGGCTAGTTCCTAAGCCTGGACCTCTAGAAAGTCCAGACTTGGAAATTAACAACATGACACATGGCCCGCTTCTGCTAAGTCGCGAAAAGCTATCTGTGAAAGTGCGAACTGCTTGTTTAACATGATTTTAAGGTACATGTGTAATAAAAACAAAAAACGACTGTAAAGTTTCAACACTATTGAGAAACGGGCCAATGAGACGAAACACGAGACACAAATCAAGATGAGCAACAAGACATGTCCAGGGCTAATTGCTAAGAGTGGACCCCTAGAAAGTCCAGAGTTGGAAATTAACCTCCTGACAGATGAGACCAGACACAACACTAAAGATGAAAGACGAAGAGAACACGAAAAGAGGCACAAAGCGTGTCAAGGGTTAGTCGCTAAGCCTGGACCCCTAGAAAGTCCAGACTTGGCAAGTAACCACATGACACATGGGCCATTTGTGCAAAATTGCGAAAAGGTATCTGTGAAACTGCCAACCACTTGTTTAACATGTTTTTAAGGTAATAAAAACAAAAAACGACTGTGAAGTTTCAAGACTATTGAGAACGGGCCCAAGAGACGAAACATGAGACACAAAAAAAGATGAGCAACAAGACATGTCCAGGGCTAATTGCTAAGAGTGGACCCCTAGAAAGTCCAGAGTTGGAAATTAACCTCCTGACAGATGAGACCAGACACAACAGTAAAGATGAAAGACGACGAGAACACGAAAAGAGGCACAAAACGTGTCAAGGGTTAGTCGCTAAGCCTGGACCCCTAGAAAGTCCAGACTTGGCAATTAACTATAAGACACATGGCCCATTTTTGCAAAGTCGCGAAAAGCTATCTGTGAAACTGCCAACCACTTGTTTAACATGTTTTTAAGGTAATAAAAAGAAAAACGACTGTGAAATATCAAGACTAATGAGAAACAGGCCCAAGAGACGAAACACGAGACACAAAACAAAATGAGCAACAAGACATGTCCAGGGCTAATTGCTAAGAGTAGATCCCTAGAAAGTCCAGACTTGAAAATTAGCCACAAACGAGATACGAGGTGAGTACCTTTATCAACTTGAAGATGATTTTCTCTAGCTTGAAGGTTTACATTTCACTCTGTACTGCCACCAACAAATATGGCACTTGCGAGAGCAATGATCCTCTGACGTGCAGGCCCAAAGGTTGCTCCAATAGGCTGCAAGAGAAAAAAAGAAAAAAATTAGTAGACAGAATCAATTTCAGAAGAAATAAAGAGAAGTAAATGAGACGAGCCACAAAACACAGGGAACTTTTTGCAATTCCCAAATAGGGAAAAAAATGGTGAATTTATGGGTTTTGTTTGGTATTTGATTGGTATTTCCCAAACTGGGAAAATGCTACAGAAATTAATCTTGGGTTTAAAAAAAAGATGAGATGATAAACTTGACCCAGTTTAAACCCAGTAATGGGATTAGATTGACCCAATTTAAACCCAGCAATGGGATAAATTTTACCCAATTTAAACCCAGCAATGGGATTCAATTGACCCAGTTTAAACCCAGTAATGGGATTCAATTGACCCAGTTTAAACCCAGTAATGGGATTCAATTGACCCAATGTTAACCCTGTAATGGGATAAACTTGATCCAGTTTAAACACAGCTCTGGGATTAAATTAACCCAGTTTAAACTTAGTAATTGGATTAAACTGACCCAGTTTAAACTCAGCAATGCTGGGAATTAATTGAGCCAGTTTAAACCCAGTAATTGGATAAAATTGACCCAGTTTAATTGCAGTAAAAACTTGACTTCAATGGGATTATATTGCATTACAGAAAATTCTCTAAGAAGTCGCAACAATGTTAACAGCAAAAGTTTATTATTGGTAATCACTGGGATAATCAAGATAAATACATATGACAATATGATTATTATAGCTTTGCTTTATAATCAAAATAAATCCAATGTGAGATCTAAAGGAGAGACTTTCTGTGCAAATATACAAAACATACTACCGGTATCTTACTAACTACAAACATCAGTATCAAAATTTAAACCAAAATATGCCAAGATATAGTAACATGCACATAAATGATGGCCAGTTTGATAATATCAGAGTGAATAAGATTGTACAGGAGATTGTGCATGCATTACTACATCTGCATATGCATCTGTCTAAAATACACTGACTTATTGCACTGCATTTTGTTTCACAGATTAAATAAAATCATGCTCACAGTAACTTGCATGTACAATAACAGAGGACAGCTTTACAGTAGTATAGATATAATGAACGGATATGTTAATTTATTTAGAAGCCAAGTAATTTAACAAAACAACACTCTTGCAGTTCTTAATCAAAGAGAAATTTCCTTATAAACAATAATATCATCCATTTTCATGTTACTTGAATTGACCCCAAGGCTGATGTGGCAATATTTATGGTTTTATAGTTTTTTTTGCAAATACTTCCATTAGCTGTGTAACAGTCAAAGATGTTAGGGAATGATGTTTCACAGAAAATTTATTCTTTAAGACTTTCACTGTGTTTTCACAATTAAGGTTTTCACCAAACACTGCTTTGATAATCATTTGGGAAGACTTTAGTGTTAAAAACTGTACACCAGAAGCTGAGGCACGCTTTAACTGCGGAGTTCGCAAACAAGACCACATTTCGCCAACTCTGAAAGCTCTTCATTGGCTACCAGTTGAAAAACGGATCATTTTCAAGATTTTATTAATGACATATAAGACTTTGAATGGACTTGCTCGAAGCTACTTAACAACTCTAATCACTGGCTACCACCCAACTCGTAAATTGCGCTCATCGAGTCGTTCAACCCTGCAAGTACCACGTGTGAAAACATTCACCTATGGTGACCGGGCGTTTTCCTCTGCAGCACCAAAACTTTGGAACTCACTTCCCAACCACACAAAATCAAAGCAGACACTTCCGTCGTTCAAGTCATCACTCCAAACATTTTTATTTAAATCAGCATACTCCTGCTGACTAACTAGCTGTATTCTTAATGACATTTATATATTTTTTTTATCTCTCATTGTAAGGCGGATTGAGCTCTGTAAATGCGGCTATTAAGAACATTATATTATTATTATTGTTATTATCACAACCCTGTGGGAAATGTAAGAACATTAGCCACACCATAAACAAAACAAAAAACAATCATGTGCCTAGATTAAAAAAGTCACAAAATAAAGTTTTATACATCAGCTGGGTACTAATGATACGAAAACACCCAACATAAGTTTGGTCCAAAAACTAAGATTTGCTGATCACTACATGCCACTCGCCTTGGCAAGAGCATGGCCATGCAATTTCATTGATCCTGGAAATTCTTAGAACACATTGCTACAAGTACAATGTAAATGATCACTGATAACACACCTTTGGGATAGCTTTAAATCGTTTGGACTTGGAGGTCATATCACTGTCATCATTAGCACTGTCTGACTAAAAAACAAAACAAAATTAATATGTGAAGATATACATGTACATGTATACTTCAATGATCAATGCAAGTCATGATTCCTTTAAATCAGTGATCATTTCAATCAATTACAGTTAGTGTGTGAAGAGTAGACTCATAAATTTAGCTCCCTTTACTTACAAACATCAATAATAGTTTTCTCAGGCATTAATTCTGCATTTGAAAAGTGACAGCTAGCATTTCCGAGAACGAATCATATTTTGTCAATCGTATAATATATACTCATTAATTCACCGTATGAGCACTTTTATACCAAATAGTTTACCATTTGATCTAAAACTTCATTTTTCTTGTTAAAAGGTTTACCAGCTAGTTATTACAGGATTATAGCATTTAAGCCAAATTAAGTATCCTTGCCCGAAAAAATAATATTGACTTGAAGGTACTCTACATGTAAAACGTCATTTTGACGACAATAAGGCCTCAAATCACATGTTATTCGCTTGTAGTTAACGCTTACCTTTTTGGTTGAGTTGTTGTAAGCATTTCCCTGCCTTGGATCAGCAAAACTAACAAAAATTCACCACAAATTTGTTACCGTTGATACAACTGGCGATTGCCGCCGAAATCTGTAAGAGTTGGTATGTTACAATATTCACCAGTTTTGATTGGTTGATTTCCTAAGTTCAGTGCTATCGTATTACTCGAGTATGTAAGGTTCGATTGAATTAGAATAAATGATATATTTAGCCACCTGTATTCGCGTGCACAACTTCCTGAACGCACAACATGGTGTCAGAAGTTTAAACCACAAGACTTACGGCCAGTACGCCTTCATAATTCGTACAAATTCTCGCCAGGACGACAGATCCGCGAAAGAACGACAGTTTAGGTGAGATATGACAACTACAGGAGAGAACGCGACAACGGGCAGCGCCCCACGCGTGCTCATATTCACATCGAATTTCCCTATCCCTTCGCCGATGAATGTCAAGGGTGATCTGGTTAATAACTGGAAATTCTTCAAGCAACAGTGGCAGGACTATGAAGTCGCCACAGGCCTCGACAAGCAAGAACAGAAAATACGTTTGGCCACACTCCGCTCCGCCATGGGTAAGGACTGTTTACAAATTTTCCTTAACCTGAAGCTTAGTTCTGAACAGCAACAGGACATGCATGAATGCATCGAGGCGTTAGAAGCCTACTTTAAGCCGAAGCGAAACGTCGTCTATGAGCGCTACCTTTTCAATATGTGCCAACAGAATCCGGACGAACCCGTAGATGGGTATGTCAATCGTTTAAGAAAGGCAGCATCGACCTGCCAGTTCGGCACGCTAACAGAAGAACTTATCAGAGATCGATTGGTTATCGGTTTGCGAGATCACGCAACCAAATTGCGACTTCTAAAAGAAGACAGCCTGGATATCAATAAGGCCTTAAACATTTGCCGTTCAAGTGAAGTTGCCACTTTACAGCTAAAGGCAATGAAATCAGAAGAAACCAAAAGTACCGAAGAGGTCCATGCTATTTCTGGCCGACAGAACAACAAAGTCAAGTCACGCAATCAACACAATGGAAAGAAGAAAACACGCGATCTGTTTTCAGATCCAAGGAAGCATCGAGAGCCAAATTCCAAACAGAGGGCCTATCAGTGTTATCGTTGCGGAGGAAAACAGAGGCATACACTGGAAAAATGTCCAGCATTTGGGCACGAATGCAAAGCGTGCAAGAAACCCAATCACTTCGCATCAGTCTGCAGGTCATCGCAGAAACGCCCGATTAAACAGATGACCGAGTTATCAGATGACGAACAAGAAACAGACACCGACGAATTCTTCTACAAACTCGAAGAAGTCTCATCAGTACAAGCAAGAGGAAAACAGCTGTACACCTCACTCGAATTTGCCGATCCTAACGCGCGCTACAAGACCAAATTGGATTGCCAGCTAGATACAGGAGCGACATGTAATGTGTTAACTCATCGCGACCTGTCAGTTATCTGTCAGACCGGACATCCGGCTCTTCAAGCAAGAAAAGTGAAGCTCCGACTGTTTAATGGCGCAGTGATGAAACCAGTTGGTGAAGTGGCACTCAATGTTCAGAAAGAAGGTCAATCACCGCACGTGCTAAAGTTTCAAGTTATTGAAGGGGACAGCAAGCCCTTATTATCCGCAGAGACCTGCGAAAGTCTAGAATTGTTGAAGATAAATTGCAACACAACACCACAAGTAAAACAGCATATGTGAAAACCAGACAAACCTCACCAAGGAAAAGATTCTGCAAGACTACAAAGATGTCTTTGAAGGTCTCGGGAACATTGGAAATGCAAGCCTCACAGTTGACCCGGAAGTTACGCCAGTACATCACGCACCCCGCCGCATTGCAGTCACGCTTCACAAAGAAGTTAAAGCTAAGTTAGAAGAGCTCGAGAAGAAGAACATCATAGTCAACGAGACTGAACCTACGGACTGGATCAGCAGTATGGTAGTCGTTGCCAAGCCAGGGAAAATCAGAATCTGTCTGGATCCAAAAGACCTAAACAGAGCAGTAAGACGGCCGAAGTATCAGATGTCTACGCTAGAAGAGGTTCTCCCAAAACTCAGTAAAGCCAAAGTTTTTACGACACTTGACGCCAAAGATGGGTTTTACCAAATAAGTCTCGACGAAAGAAGCAGCAAGCTCACCACATTCTGGACGCCCTTTGGCCGATACCGCTATCTACGGATGCCATTTGGTGTCAATGCTGCCCCAGAGGAATTTGAATGCAAGCTCCATGAACAACTCGGTGACTTAGACGGCGTGGAAGTCCTACGAGACGACATATTGGTCACCGGCACAGGCGATACCTTAGAAGAGGCTAACGCAGACCATGACGCAAACCTGCTTGCACTGCTGCAAAGAGCTCGCAAAGTTAATTTGAAATTCAACAGCAAGAAGCTCAACCTCCGTAAACCAGAAGTGAAGTGCATGGGTCACGTACTCTCTACTGAAGGCCTCAAGCCAGATCCCGACAAAATACAAGCCGTCAGCAAGATGCCCAAGCCAACCTGCAAGCAAGAAACACTCAGCCTGTTAGGGTTCGTCAATTATTTAGCCAAGTTCCTCCCACGCTTGTCAGAGATTGCACAGCCAATACGCGAGCTGACTACAAAGAACGCAGTTTTTGTGTGGTCAAGGCAGCATGATGAAGCCTTTGAGCAAGTCAAGAAACTCGTGACAGAACATCCAGTCCTACGGTACTACGACATGAACGAAGAAGTAACAGTACAGTGCGACGCCAGCGAGAAAGGAGAGGAGCCACACTTCTCCAAAATGGGCAACCTGTGGCATTTGCCTCAAGGACACTGTCACAAGTAGAACAACGGTACGCCCCGATCGAGAAGGAATGCCTGGCCATCGTCTTCGCCTGTTCCAAGTTCAGCCAGTACATCACAAGAAGAGAAATCATCACTGTCGAGACTGACCACAAGCCCCTACAGTACATCTTCAAGAAGTCTTTACTAAATGCTCCGAGCGGATTACAAAGAATGCTGCTGCGACTTCAAAGGTACAACCTAGAAGTGAAATACAAGCCCGGTTCTCAAATGTACGTAGCTGACCACCTCTCAAGAGCATACCTAAAACAGACAAGGGACCAGCCGCACGATGACTTTCAAGTATTTGCTCTGGAGCTGGAGGAAATCAACCCACTGGACACAGTCAAGATCACTAGTGAAAGGTTGTCCCAACTGCAGAAGGCCACCGAACAAGATCCTGCCATGCAAGCCCTGAAGAACACCATTCTGATTGGGTGGCCAGATGCGAAAGAGCAAGTCCCTCTCCCCATTCAAGATTACTGGAATTTTCGCGAAGAACTAACCCTTCACAACGGGGTACTCTTTAAAAATCAGCGAATCATCATTCCACGCTCACTAAGATCTGAGATGATAGCACGACTGCACTCCAGCCACCTCGGAATAGAAGCATGTCTCAGGAACGCCAGGGACCGAGTATATTGGCCTGACATGAACAGCCAAATCAAAGAGGCGCTAGCCACATGTGAAGTATGTGCCGAATATCAAGCAAGCAACCCCCAACAGCCAATGCAGACCCACAAGATTCCGGATAGACCATGGAGTCGACTCGGAGCAGATTTGTTCACTCTTCAGTCTAAGAACTACATAGTCTTAGTGGACTATTACTCCGACTTTGTGGAAGTCAGCCCGCTCAAGGACGTCAATTCGAAGGCCATAATCAAGTTCATGAAAGCCCAGTTCAGCCGTCACGGTATTCCTGATGTCCTTGTCTCAGACAATGGACCACAGTTTACCAGTAGGGAGTTTGCAGAGTTCGCAACACAGTGGGAGTTCCAGCATGTCACCTCATCACCATACCATCCAAAGTCCAACGGAAAAGCTGAGTCAGCTGTGAAAATAGTCAAAGGCCTATTCAAGAAAGCCAACAGAGACAACAAAGATCCGTGGCTTAGTCTCTTAAACTACAGAAATACACCTACAGCCGGAATACAGACAAGCCCTGCACAACGTCTTATGTCGAGAAGAACCAAGACCCTAGTTCCCATAGCAACCTACCTGCTGTACTCTGAGGTTCCCGAAGGAGTGCCAGATAAAATACAGCGAAAACGCCAGCTAGCGAAAAGCTACCACGACCGAAAGGTGAAGGTGTTGCCTGACCTTGACATTGGTCAAGAAGTACGTCTAGCCCCGAAACACAGAGGCAGTTCCTGGAAAACAGGGACTTGTGTACAGAAACTCTCCGACAGGTCCTACCTGGTAGAGACAGCTGGAGAAGTATCCCGGCGAAACAGGCAAGCCATCAGGCCGTTCAAGGAAGCTACTGAAGATGCTAACCAACCAGCTAAGGAAGATTCTGCGCAACCAGAATCCGCATCAAAACCATCCAGTTACGAAGCTGATGCGGACAGTCCACCAGTACGAAGAACAAGCTCTCGAAATGTTAAGCGACCTGCTAGATTTGAGGACTACGTCTGCTAGAACATTAATCGTTTTTAATGACTGTCTATGGACTTTTCTTTCTTTTGCTCAGCTTCGACTTGCCCCGGTTTTCTCTTGTAATCACTTATTTTATATTTTTTTATTTTGTTTGATAAAAAAAAAAAAAAAAGAAGGGAGATGTTACAATATTCACCAGTTTTGATTGGTTGATTTCCTAAGTTCAGTGCTATCGTATTACTCGAGGATGTAAGGTTCGATTGAATTAGAATAAATGATACATTTAGCCACCTGTATTCGCGTGCACAACTTCCTGAACGCACAACACTTTAAGTAGGGTTATTAAAGTGTATCATAAAGCGCATAAATTATGTAAAAGAGGTATATCAGCATTTAGTAAAATCCAACTAGTGGTCTATTATCAATGCTGCGTT
>OX421453.1:427142-429642 GCA_949126865.1 Montipora capitata
ATACCTTATTAAGTGGTATAGACAGGATTTCAGCTTCAATTTCAATAGGGGTGACGGGTTTAAACAGAAAGGACCAGGCATTATTTTGCTTTGGCAAGAAGCTAGAAAAATGCTTTTGTGCCTGAGGAATTCTGGCAGCTAGATTAGGGCCAATGGAAGAAAAGAATGAGTTCATGATATTGGTTATCTCATCAGCATTATGTGATAGCCCTCCATTCACAGGGCGCTTAAGAGCAGTTATTACATTATCACCTCTCGTTTTCCTAAGTATTAGAAGATTAATCCCCTTCCAAGTATTTTTGATGTTGCTCATATTCGTTTCAAAAAAGTTATGGTAATAGAGTTTCTTGCTACGTCTAGTTAGAGTTTTGATTTTGTTCCTGTAGAGTCTATATTTGGCCATATCACCAGAGTAATAGAGGTCATTTTCCTTCCGAATTGAAGTTTTTATACCCCTACTAATCCCAGGTTTACTTAGTTGTTTAGCTTTTCGCTTTGAAACTGACTTAAGGGGGGCATGCTTGTTAACGACCCTTTCAAGCTTGTTATAAAAAACAGAGAAACTTGTATTTATATCATCGCCTTCAACGGATTCCCAGTTTAACTGATTTAGAAAATGACTTTCAGAAAACTTCGAGTAATGACGAAGTTTTACTTTAGGAGGCATAAATTTAGACTTATTGCCTAACGCATTACAAACGCAGAATTGTGTGTAATGATCACTGATATCGGACACGATATTACCGCTGTATACGTTTGAGTCATAATTGTTTATAAATATGTTACTATTTGAGTGGCCGACTTATTTAGCACCCTAGTGGGTTTATCAATGGTTGGGATGAAAGAATAACTCTGGAGAAGATGTAAAAATTCTTGTGCATACTTACACCATTCGTAGGAGAGGAGGTTTATGTTGGCATCCGTCATTATGAAAATCCGTCTTCCAGTAGCACTAAGTTTTTCAACAGTTTGCTCAAAGTAATTGAGAAATTTTTCTGGGCTATTGTGCTGCCCATAAATAACTCCACAAATAACAGTAGATTTTTTGTAATCTGAATTTCGACCCACAGACCCTGGAAAGCTTCATCACATGTTGTTTCAATAACTGTATAATTAAAGTCATTGTGAATATACATACCCACACCTCCAGCCGATAGAGGTGTTGGTACGTATTCAAAAGGATCGAAATCAAGGGGCAAATTAGAATTTGTAACTTTAGTTTCTGTAATCCCGATGACACTGAAATGTAGCTGTAATTCTTCCAAAAGATGAGACTGAAAATTGTCCAGATTACGCCGTAGACTTTTCACGTTATTGTGCAATAAAGAAAAAGATGACCTGCTCGATAAAAAGGATTTCTGCTGACTAAAACCATATGGAGAATAATAATTACATTGTATAGGTTTGTAATTTAAGTTATGATCTGGGTTTACACTAGTGTTAATATTTAGACTGAATACATCAAGATCATGCAGACTCTTCAGGCATTGGAGCTGTTTTTTAGTTTGGTTATATTATGATCGACGGGAGATAATGGCGGCGAGGATCGACTTGTCTCCTTCGTCATTTTGCCATCGATTCTAGTTTGCAGATAGTGCATCAATTTGATTCCTGACGCCGTTGTTTTCCTTCTTTAAAGCTTTAATAGTGACTGACCTGATTAGATCGGTTTAAATAAGGGATTTCGCACGGAGCTAAATTTGGCGTGTCTGCAGTGTACAAACTTGCGCGGGTAGTTTGACCAGAGTTATGTTCTTTCTGGCTAATATGCGGCACAAGGCAACTTCATTGTGTGCGCTTGCATTATCTGCAACCAAAAAGCTATTGCGCGGTAAAAGCGGGAGAACCTGATTTTCAATTATTTCAGTCACAATTCACTAGTTTCAATCGTTTTGAAGCGTGTTTTCAAACTTCTCAGAGGGCGTTTTGAAGAGTTTGAAAAAAAGCGTGTTTTCAAGCGTCTGATCTCGCGTTTTGCACACGTTTAATATAGCCCTTGAAAGAAATGTTTTGAAGCGTGTTTTCAAGCAGCTGATAGCTCATTTTGAAGACGTTTATTAAAGCGTTTGAATACCCCTTTTAAACCCGTTTTCAAGCGTCTGAGAGCGCGTTTTAAAGGCGTTTGAAAAAACCTTTTGAAGCGTGTTTCAATCGTGTGAGAGCGTGTTTTGCAGACGTTTAGTAAAGCCTTTGAAAAAAAACCTTTTCTAGCGTGTTTTCATGCATCTGAGAGCGCGTTTTGAAGGCGTTTGAAAAAAAACTTGTTCAAGCTTGATTTCAAGCGTCTGAGAGCGCCTTTTAAAGGCGTTTGAAGCAAACGTTTTGAAGCGTGTTTTCAAGCGTCCTAAAGCGCGTTTTGAAGACGTTGGAAAAAAACGTTTTTAAGCGTGTTTTCAATCGTCTGCGATCGCCTTTTGAAGGCGTTTGAAAAAAGTCTTGAAGCGTGCTTTTCAGTGTCTGAGAGCGCGTTTCAAGCGTCGGACAGCACATTTTAAAGACG
>OX421453.1:437142-439642 GCA_949126865.1 Montipora capitata
TTTCCGTCCCCAATGTTTGATCTTTTCAAAATGCTCAGTAGTAGGGTCATGGTTAAGCTTATTGTAATGGAGATCATTGTTAAGTTGCCCCAACATCTTATCTTTATACTCGTTTTGGGAAATAATAACCAACCGAGATCCTTTATCTTGAATTCTAAATACGTTATGGCTAGATTTAAGTTTACGTAAGGCCTTCTTTCACCTTAGTTGTGTGCATCATTCAGCAAGAAAAAAACATTTTAAAGCTTTTTCTTGAAGTATGCAAAAGGAATAGCAATTTAAGATCTGAAAATGGTGTATTTTCCCAAAATATTGAACAGTTAGTTACACTAAAAAGGACCTTCTTAAGACTGTCCTAAACACTAGTAACCCACTGCAGAGCACAGTTACGCCCTTTCTGAGATAAAATGGTAACGCTAGATGGCATGCTTTGTATTGCATCTCTTCAATAAGTCACTTTTAATACTAAATTCTTGAAGAGTTGTCGAAAAATATCATTCACTTTTTTAATAAATCAAATAAAATTAACTGCAGCATATTGAAATATGGTAGCTGCAAAGAAATTACCCACAACTCCACTAAAATTACCTGAAAAGGACACATGCCGCAGAAATTCTGCGGTCCCTGGCAAGCATACATGACAAGATCACACATCACAGTATTTTGACCCCAGGCTACTTCCTATAACTCGTTGAAAGACCAACTGTCATTTGAAAGAAATTAAATGCAATTAAATAAATTATACATTTAAGAAGTAAACTTAAAATGTTGCCAGAAAAGAACTTATCTACATATTTATAATTATCGAAAAAAACCAAAATGTTTCTTAAAAGGGTATGCGCATTTCTTAAAAGGTAAAATAAATGCGTGAACAATCACTGCTATTCAGATTCAGTCTGAAATTTGTACAAAAACGGTCTCAAGTCTTAGTCTTTGTTGGGATGTTATCCAAACGGCATTTCGTCCTTCTTTGATAGCTGCAAGACAAGAAACGTGCTTGCTTTGTCGCTATCTATATTGATCACTATGTCACCCTCACAAGACATATGCTCTACTAACCAGGAAAAAGCATCCTCGGGTAAAATCTGGTTTTTGTTTGCCATCTAAACTAATTAAATTATCCTATGCTTGAAGCACGCAAATGCCTTCTCGTTTCTTGTCGCGAAACTGACCAGTGCCCAATTATAAATGTTCTCACTGATTCCGTTAAATGAGGCCCTGAAACCAAGAAAATCATGAAAACTTTATCTCTTTGTCTGCTTCAATTCACATCATCTTATTGTCCATACATGTATAAGTTTACGAATTCTTTCCCAGAATTTCCCCTAGCCAACCGTAAACTTAAAAATATATATGTATATTTCATGGCCTTAAAGAAAAATAAGTGTCAAGGCTAGACAAAAAGAAGGCATTGGGTTATAATAACTGATTTATAAAAATGGCAAGGTGATGATGGTAGTAATGATGTGAAAGAAAAGGAGGAATTAAAACGCCTACTTCAAGGACAGTAAAATACAAATCAGATGTTTTCGAACGTTACGAGAAAACAACACATACGATTTTTGAGTTCTTTTATTCATACACTTGTACATCAATTTAAGAAACTTAAGTATATATTTTTGCCTGTTCTGGGGGATGTATGGAATAAGAATGAAAGCTCTGCTTGGAAAAATGGTTAAAGGGGCACCAACTATTAACTTAAGGAAACTCGGTGTACTTAACCTTGCAAATTGCTAATAACTTTACTCGCTACTTCAAACAGAAGTTAATCAATGGGAATGGTTTTAAACAGATTATCCCTCTTCTCTGCCAACACAGACATCTGTAGCTGTTTCCAACCCTTTTAACTGATTATGATGGTATCACGAAGGTGATGATGGTAGTAGTAATGTGAAAGAAAAGGAGGAATAAAAACGCCTACTTTAAGGACAGTAAAATACAAATCAAACGTTTTCGAACGTTACGAGGAGACAACACATACAATTTTATTTTTTTTCTTTTATTCACACTCTTGTACATCAATTTCAGAAACATGAATGTATTTTTGTCTGTTTAGAAGGATGTATGGAATAAGAATGAAAGCTCTGCTTGAAGAATGGTTATGAGGGCGCCAGCTATTAACGTTACGAAAGTGGCCTTACCCTTGCATCTTGTTGATAAGTCTCCGTGCTGTTTCAAACAAAAGTCGGTCAATGTAAATCGTTTTAAACAGATTATACCTCTTCTCTGCCAACACAGACATCTGTCGCTGTTTCCAACCCTTTTTACCGATTATAATGGTATCACGAAGCTGATGATTGTAGTAATGATGTGAAAGGAAAAGAGGAATTAAAACTCCTACTTCAAAGACAGTAAGATACAAACCAAATGTTTTCGACCGTTAACCTTAACTCGACGATTTCTGTGTCGACGACCTCTTACCTTGAAGAAGCCGTGTGTGCTTGGAATCACGGTAGGGAACATGGGCTTTAGAATTTCTGAACTCGTCACTCAGAGCGCT
>OX421453.1:464642-519642 GCA_949126865.1 Montipora capitata
ACAGTCAACGTCTAGAGAAACAGTTTCAATAGAATCATTGTTCAAGTCAGGTTACTGAGTATGATGCAACGTTAATATGAAGGCGTAAACTATTTACTTTTGTAGACAAGAGTGCAATTTAATGCACCGAATGTGGCTCATTAGTAGTATGCCTGTTGATGATGATGATGATGATGATGTCTACTCACTCTCAGTCCTCGGCATAGCACACTGCTTGCGAGTTGGTAGCTAAAAGAAATCATTCATGAAATGTGTCAGTCTTAATAGTCTCTGTAATCTTGTATAGCTGCAATCAAATGGCATGTTGGCCATCATAAGCACGTTTTGTTCTAATAGTGGTAGCAACCTAAGCCACGGAAACGCTCACCTGTTTTATGCTTTATGAACCACATATCGGTAGATACGTGTGCTTGAATAGAAAAGAGAGAGTAACGTGGGGAATAAGCGTTTAAGTTATGCTTACGTCTTTTTGCTCCGTGTATTTCTTTTCTTTTCCTTGCATCCGCTTACTAAGAAGCCACTCTGACGACTTGAACTTTCTCTAAAATAATATAGTACAAACCCCACAAAGTGGTAAGTTTCAACAACATGGTTGTAGCTTTGAAGCTTCAACAGTGAGTTTTTTGGAATTTGAGTATTTTCTTGTAGGGGGTGCTGATGTTTTCCTTTGTCTCCGTATTGCCGGTGTGTTGCTTCTCGTCCACTTCGCTTGTCGCTTGAGTCTCATCTGTACAAATCCTAGAACCCATCGTACAGCAAAATTTGCAAATGTAAACTGAAATCATTTTTTAGTATGCTTCCTTAATGTAATATATTTTACCATGAAAACAGCTTTATGTTGAAATACCTTGTTATCATCCTAACACATTCTTCGGTATGGAGAATTACGTGCGCTATATGAAGCCGCAGTTCGTCAGAGTCTCCCTGAAGGCAGAAAGTTAAAAATCGAGTGGCTTACTCAGTGACTGTCAAATGTAACCCCGCATCTATTTGATATTTTTTCGATTAAGTATTAAGAGGCCGTACGATAATGATCATACCTGTGAAAACAATGGCTGTACGTCGTTTGCGAGGCATTCGGCCATCTGTGAAGCAAAAGAGAGGAAGAGATTGGGAGAGAGAGATACCGAAGCCCTACCATTACTCATGTACGGAACACAATGAATTATTATTTTGTAAAGTACACTGCTGTACTCCTGCATACCTTAAGCATGAACACCCCGCAGCTTTGGGCGTCTTTTTGTACGGGGTAATCTATATTTACCCCCTGCCAAATGTTGTGGTCTTCCACTTCCTTTTTTCCGAGGCGGTGTGATAAAAACGACCTGAGGAGAAATATGATTACTTGTAATGGATCATCCGCTGACAAGCGGACAGAGAAAATAGAACAGAAACAGAACAGAGATTCGTAGATGATTTCAACCAAACACTCAACCTTATGTTTCTGCTGAACTCAGTGAAATCGTCAGAGCATTTTCCCATAGGGTCATAGTACATTATTGTCTTCTTTTTCATATCTGCACCCTTGAAAAAAAAAACGGCGGTGAAAAAAGGCCTAGTACTGATCCTTGTCTTGCTTGCTTTACACGCAGTGGCTGCTAAAATCATTCATCATTTAAATCCTGTACACAACCTACCCCTAAGCACCAATGATTTTGTCTTTTGTTGATTGGCATTAGAAGTAGATCGGTCTTTACCAAGGAGCCCTGAAATTTTCAAAAACATGTTTTCCGTTGTTCTTTGAGTACGAAGTTCATACCAGCATACATGGGTCACCCCCCTTAAAAATCTGATTTCGTTTTCTTATTGGCAAAGAATATATGGCGCTTCCCTCGTAACACAAAGCTGCGAATGTTCTTAATTTATCACCGGTTCTTTTGTGTTGGCATGGGACTTCATTTCTTTTGGTCTGATAAACTGAATGAAAAAGCTATGCTTTACCTTAGATTTTCGTAGAGCCGATAAATTTCGTCCTGTGTTGAGCGATGACTGTAATGACGCCCAAAAGAAACTGTCCAATACGGTAACCACTCGATCGGTCTGTTGATCATATAGACCCAAAGGAAGGTTAGGTTAGTTCACATCTTTGAATACATGCTGACTAAGCCACGCGGTGAACGTTTAATCGGGGTACATGAACCAAGGGCACCTTTTTTCTCCAATATTATTTGTTTTGCTAAGCTCTGTGTATGTCTTGCAAGGCATCTCAAACACCCACGTTTCACTTGTTTTGCGTTAGTTGTTAGTTTCAGCTTACAGTGTCCTCAAAGTAAAGGATCTTTATTTAAGGGCGCGTTCGATTGACCCTATTCCGGAATAAGAATACGTGGAGTGATGATTGAAACGGTATGTTTGGCGCGTTTCGAAGCTGCAAGGATGATAAAAGTATGTTTAAAATAACATTTTAGCAAATGTTTGACAATTTTAATGTGAATCTCCGCAAAAACGAATGATTTCCAACTTGTATTCCATGTATTCCTATTCCGGAATACGGTATATCGAACGCACCCTAACTGTCTAATCTTCTACCTCTGGAGCACTAATTGGGTACACTGTAAATTGAAATTAACAAGTCAACGCAAATCAAATAAAATTTTGGTTTTAGAGAAAAACCTCTCGGTGAAGAGTAGAGAACCAAGAAACTCAACCCACATATGACGCCGAGTCTGGGAATCGAACCCGCCGACCACAATGATTGGAAGCGAGTGCACCCACCACTGCGCCATCCCTGCACCCCAATTACTGCTACAGCGCTAGAACGATTAGACACTTAAAAAAAGTTTCTTTCCTTTCCTTTTCCTCGACGGGCTCGGTTAAAGAGAGGCTGCCCTCCACAGTCTGAACACAAAATGTTACAGGAGCCAGTGGTGTAATTAACTTTCTCTTACTAGTTTTTTGCATGCTTCCTCTATGAATGCCATGAAGAAGTTAACGACCTTCAAAAACAAATGAAAAGTAAAGGCAACGTTTTACAGTTTAGTGGGCTAAGAAGGCATCACAAACCGTAGGAGCTAAAATTGATGGAAACCAAAAATGACAACTTTACCAAGATAAATTGAAGGAAAGTGCGCTGAAGAGGCCTTTCATGGACAAATGAGTTTTCCATGCGTAATGAATTTATGTCACATCCAAAACAAAAGTGTGATTATACCTTTAAATACTGTTACAATTTCCCCTTTAATTTGCAGTAAGTATCGATACCTACCTCATCGTTTAGCCACCCTTGTCGGACTCCTTGTTTTTCACAAATGTCTGACCTTCCTTGAACACTTTGGAAGGTAAGCACAGTTATTGGTAGGCCATATCGCCACACTAAAATTTCGTTGTCTTTCATGGTCCTGCACGCTTTCCACATGTCCATCACCTAGCGAGTGTAAAATCACCTAAGCGCGAGTGTAAAATAACACTGGTTGTCTTCTGTATCTTTCGCTAAAACGGCAGTGTTTTGAATTCTTAGTTTTGGAGAGCAAGTGAGCTCACTATTAAATATGGGATCAGGAATCTGAAAAGTTGTTTATAGGGTTGCTTAAGCAAGAAAAGTAATGGCCGGCTTGCACAAGACGCAAGAATGTATATTTTTCACGCTGGGTTTGAGCTGGTCTTATATTTCCCGTTTTGAAAACTGAGACAGCTTCCTGTCTATAATGGCAACAGTTCAGAATTTAATGAAAAGTTTAATAAAACAATTATTCCATTCGTCCTTGTTGGATATAAGTCTGGTTGTAGCTGAAGAGGCGATATGCCCCTCATTGGCTATTTACCATCTCATGTCCAACGCGCCCTCGTGGATTGATCTTTTAATATTATCGTAGAACAAGACAAAAACAAGAGGGGAGGAATTTGTACAAAGAGTGCGCGAACCCGCGACCGCATAAATTGATCAGATCAGATCATCTTGCGCACCGAGAAGCTCTTGAAACACGCGGAAAATTTTCCCTCATACACATCCCTATTGGTGTTTTTTTTACCTCATATCTGCACTTTGACGTTATTGAACTACTGCTTAGTCTTTCTTGGTTATCTTTGATACCTGAAGAATAATTATGACATAATTTCAGCTACATACAAACATACATTCATAGTTGATTTATTTATACACTGTAAAATGTTCAGTATATATTACAATAAAAAGTTTTATTACAACTTCACTGTTTTACGAGATTGTGGAGCCCGACCTGCACCTACTATATCGTTGGTCAATATCCCTTTTCAAATATCCTAAGGAGTCTGAATTTCGCAAACTGATGGGCAAACTATTCCATAACAGCGCTCCGCTAGATCAAAAATCACGCTTGCCGTAATCTGTGCGCGGCAAAGGCAACTCAAGTTTAGTCTCTAAGTTCCTCAAGTTGTATTATGTACTGTGGGTACTGAATAAATTCTGGAGGTACGCTGGGGTGAGTCCATTGGTTGTTTTAAACATTAATATGGGCTTAAGCTTTTGTCGACGTGTAATTAGATCATCCCGATTCAAAAGATTTAAAAGGAAAGTGGCAATTGTGTCGAAAGTGGACCAGATAAAGATAAGACTCAAACCACTTCATATTTGATTGTGTCAACACCATATACACGGAAAATCCGTTAGAGAATATTACGGTCAATGGTGTCGAAAGCCTTGTTAAGATCGATGAAAACTACACCGTTGACAAGGCCATTGTAAATATTGCTGGCATACTTATAACGGAATTTAGGCGATCATAAGGCATAGAAGGTGTGTAGAAGCTCATACCATGCCCTGGAGATGTTTTGATACTGTTGCTCTCAACATCCACAAAAGATTTGTGTCTTTTGATAGGGGAATGATCTACACCTAGGCAGAGTAAAAGTAACAGTGACATTAGAATCTTGTATACTCGCATTTTTGGGAACATGGCGTTCTTTTCGAGTACCTGAGAGATCCATTGGCTCCAGGCTTACGTAGTGGTTCTCGCTTAAGTGGCCTAGTAATATTGGCCCACCATGGTGACTGTCTGGTGGCTCCACTATAACATCGTGCGAATCACCCAAGCTGCTCACAACCACTACCGTCCTGGTGAGAGCATGGGCTAAAGCCACGAGGACAATGTGGTCTCCCCAAGTGCCATCCCGGCTCATGTCGGTCAAATAGGAGGACATGTCATTGTTGGGAACGAAGATAGAAATGTAATTCTTGGATACCTGTAAAAGAATGTTTCATGAATTGCCTGCATAACGACACCAAGGATGGACAAGGTACCACTACCATAGACAGCAAGAATGGGAGCAAGCCCTTTTGTCACGCTGACATACGAAGATTTAACTTATGTGGTTATATTACATCGATCAGCCACCTCCGGCTCGGTGAATATCGGTGAATAAAAACCTCAACGTTCTCTCGGTCTTATTCACCGACATCCACCTCGAATTCGGCGAATAGTTGATAATTATTGACAGGGTAGCATTTAAGCTAACAAGATGAAAGGAACAACGATGAGGGAGCACGTTTAACAAATAACGCTGAACACCACAGACCTTCCAGCGTTAACATATGCCATAGTATTGGAGGATTTGCTCCCTTGACAGTGCCATGAGTGTCTGACATGGCACTTTCTCATTCAAATGAACCCATCCCGATTGACTTACCCCATGATTTCCTTTTTTCAAAGTTTCCACAGCTAGACGTCTAAGGCAGGTGTGATTGTACCCAAACTCCCCTAACCGCTCCATCTGGTCGGCAACAGCATGAAACAAGCAGTTGCCGTCGTCGGGAATATTATCCCTCATCTGAAGACCAGAGTTTTGAATATTCTGCTTTAGTTGAGCCACATTCTGCTGGTATGCCTTATCCTCGGCTACGGACTGTTTCTTGGCTGTCTCCATATCGTATAGAAAACGTTGATAAGAGCCTAAGAATCCAAAAAATGAATAAATAAAAGTACATTGCAAGTCTATCTTGCATCCCTTTCTTTAATCACTTGATTCCTTCTTGATTCCTGTATATCCTTCGCTTTTTATGTAATTACATCTTTAATATTCACATCTGTTATGTTTTCGTTCCTTCATTTGAAAGGGGGCAGTTACTTGGAAAACGGAATTTTAAATTAGCTGAAGATCATGTCACGTTCTAGAACTAGCCTCGTCTTACCGGCTGCAAAGGTTGTGTTATCTCCTTTACCTTGACTCTTACTTCGTGTCTAACAGATAAAACAAAAACAAAAACGTCAGTATAGTTAAGTGCCATTCCTAGACAATAGCTCCGTTGCCGGAAATGAACAGAGTATATTCATAAGACATGAAAGTTGTGCACACTCCGATTCCAGTTTTGTAAAAGGCATAACTTACAAACGTATCGGAATGCTATAGGACACAATAATCTCCTCGTTCACTTAATAAAATGGTTCATACTGTAATAAAATTTTAAACAAACATAACAAAATTGTTAGTTTCACGTAATAATATGCACGATGGTTGCAGGCCTACAATCTCCAAGAAATATACTTTTACAAGTTTGTAACTTGTTTATCTTTATTTTTATTGTTACGTTTTCGAGCAATAATTTGTTTGTTACCATCCCTTAAAGTTTGTAAGCTCTTCCTATGGTGATATTTGTATTCACCTTTTTAATGTCAGCTTATCCGTGTTCGTCACTAATGATTTGTATGCTAGCTTTAAAATTTGTACGCCTCTCGTTAACTTCAGGCGACCTTAACAACCTTTGGCGTCCATTTCAGTATCGAGTTTGCCTGTGCCCAATTGCCTTTGTCTGCAACTTATTAACTTTGCCTGAGGCTGTTGTGTACATACCGGCCACTAAGATATAGACTTTGTTTTATGTATAAAAACCCAAACCTTTTAAATAAGCCTTTGAGAGGAACTTGAGAGTGGCTAGTAGGCATAGACAACAATAACAATCAGAGAGAATCAATTATAAGGCCTCAAATGTCCGAAGACTTTTACTGGGGTCACTGCCCAAACACATTGATTTCGCAAAATTACTGTATTCTTGTACCTTTTGTTGCTCTTTTGCCATAGAAAGCTTTTCAGACTTTTCCAGTTTCTCTGTATTTCCATCTTCACAAACTTCGGATGGTGGTATGCAAGTAATATCTGAAGGTGCATTATAGGAAACACTAAAACTCTTGTCGTGCGACTCTGTATCCGAGATGTTTTGTAGACGCAGCATCCCGTTGTTGTCAAGCTGGAGGCTCCGACTAGGTCCTGCGTGAACACGAATCGCTTTCTCTAGCCTCAATACGTATGCTTCATTGATACGTACATTGCTTGTGTGTATTTTGAGGCGCATCATGAACAAGTGGTTCCCTGGAAGCATCATGTTAAAAGAATAGTTGGAGCGATTGATGACATTGTGCAACTGCTCTTCAACTTCTGTGTTGATAACAGCATTTATCTCCGGGACTAGCGACACACGCCTCAAGAAATCTGCAGGACATGATGAATTCCTCTCGTGAAAGCGATCACTTAGGGAGTACCTATCAGATACTCCAGTAAGTGGATGAATTTCATCTCCGTTAAGTTCCGTTTCATATCTGAGTGCTTTTGGGAGATGAATGCCCTTAATCCAATGTAGATGTCGCACCAAACGGCCTTCCTTTGCTGCATTTATGTTCGCCTCAGATGGATTGAATAGCCTCCCCACATGCGGCCTGAAGAAATCCTGTACTGTATTGTTGGCGTGGGCTGCAAGTCGCTGCGGTATATCAGAAATGCTAATGGAGGGAGGAAAGGAAAGAGATCGGAGCAAGTCCACGTAATCTCTTGGGCTCGCCACGCAAAACAAACTTGATGCAATAAACCACCATATGAGGACAAGACCCTGATGCCCAGCCTCCTGCAAAAAAACCGGTTGGCGAACGTGTTAAGCCATATTAAATTTTGTTACCCAGAAATAAAGGAATAAAAACAAATAAAACCTACCTGACGCTCCCCAGATTTTTGTGAAAATTTTCTGGAAATTTTCAGGGACTCCCAGCTTCTTCCGCAGGTAGGTAATACAATCTGGTTTGGACATTCCGTTTGCGTCTTTAATACCATAATTACGGCAAATTCCTTGGAGAGTTTTAGTCTGAAAACGACAAGTGATTGTTGAAGTCATTAGCGTGTTGTTCGACCCCAACAAAGTGGCTTGAGCATATGTTATCTATATATATATATGAGAGGTAAGTGAATGAACACGCTCAAGCGAGCACGCAAACTCGCCTAAAAACGGTGGGGGAAGGTAGAAGGATAAGAGGGAGGCAGTCGGTTTGTAATTAGGGTTTCCACTGTTCATAACAAAAATTATCAGAAAGCATGAGTGGTTGAATAGCAGCGCAGGTTCTTAAATCAAACCAAGTACTGAGGTAATCAATGCAAGTGGTTTATTGAGATTTCGGTACACAACTAACAATCTCTTTCATTACATGACCAGCTACGTGTGCTGGCAAATGAACCAAATCCCGGGTTGTGATTGGCCACCGGAGCGGGCATGATGGATCTGTACTGCCGGCTCGAGATTGCTCGCTTGGTACCGCAAGATCGAATAGCAGTTTTCGGTGTTTTATTCCGGAAAAATAGATTAATCATTTATTTATCAAGCTTGTTCAGTCCAGGTGTCTGGATAATGGCCCCGTCCTTTTTTTCCGTGTTTATGGACGTCGACTCTCTCGGGGTCCATAAAGCCGCCAAAAAAAAACTTGGCCAATATCCAGCTATCTTGACCTCACGTTTGGTCAATAACCCATATATATAATGCATGGTATGGGACTATTGTTCATTTCCGTTTTAAGGAAATAAAAAAAACGCTCACTTCAAGAAGAATCTCAGTTGAGTTTAAGGTGAGATACCCCTTTGGTCGCCAGCTTAGTAGTGAGCCCACCACATTTCGACCCCTATCATTTCGATTGTTCTCATCTTGCAAGAAATGTGGAATTTCTTCATGCATTGTGTCAACGTTAGTCCCTAGTGCTGCGATGGACAGAAGGGACGCTTGGTACATTAATTGATCTTTTAACTTTAAAAAAAACCTGTGCGAAGTGCATCATTTCGATGAGAGCTTCTTCAGAAGCAGCGTTTTCAATCACAGCCATGGAATTGTCGTGCGTATCCTGGTTTCCTTCTTCATCATCTTCAGTCAGGGGGCGACTGCATTTTCTATGTTCCGTATTAAAGACTACGTTCCCTTTTCGAGAGTGACGTCCGATCCAGGGTGCCCAGTAGGTGTAGCTTGGTTTGATTGTGAAGGGATTCTTTCCCTGGCCTGCAAAGAGAGGGTCCGAAATTAAAAAGGCAATTTCTTGGACATTAAGCATAATTACTGTTTTGCTTGGGGCCGGCGACGGCAGTCTAAATGACGGGATTTGTTGCCTTCCTAAATCCATTCTCATAAGCCACTCAACGTGCAGTTGAGCTAGGGAAGAAGGTATGCTCTACGAAGCGGCAATTGGTACCTAAAAGGGTCCTTGTGTCATATTTCCCTTTTCAGAGTTTTCCGTGATGTGTGCGGACCGAAATTGGGCATTCGCATCAGATTTTCACTAAACATGACTAACATGATGATGAATATTTACATTGCATTGTTTGGTGTTTACGCTAAAACACCTTGGAATATTTATATAAATATTTGGTTAAATTGGACGAGAGTTGGCATTGAGGACGTCCATTAGGTGATTAATGCGTATAATTCTTGTACCTCGGAGAAGTCCACGGGCAACAATTGAGAGTGCGATTTGTCGCCAGAATGCTGTCATGTCGACTTCGTCGTTCTTGTCGGTTAGCTCGGGAACTTCAAGTTCATCGACTGAAAGATTGATCACATGTAAGGTCATCCTTTCCTCAAAATAATCTTTGATATAAATATTGATTTATTTTTAATGTTACCTTTTCATAGCTCTGACTTATAACGTATGGAAATTAAAACACAAGGTAAAAAAGACAGCTATCCGGCACTCAGATAACCTAAAAATGGTGCAGTAGGGAATTATGAACCATAGCGAAGACAATTTGTTTGTGGAGATAAAAACATCAACAAAATCTTAAATATAGACAAAACGGGCCCTGCGAGCCAAGACGAAGCTACGTAAGGGCTGTGCGGAAATATCAACGAAGTACATACGAGCCAATGAGAAACATCCCTTCTTGCATAAGTCCCACACCAGGATGGGTGGGTAATAACCACATCGTGAACAGAAGTACTCGTAGCCATGGTCACTGAGTGCTTCAAAATGAAGGTAAGCGTTCCTGAAAACGCTGTCGGCGACATCGATATGCAAAGTGTGGCGAAGGACAGATGCAGTTCTACTCACGGCTGTATTTTCCTGTTGACAGAAACGTATCATCACATAAATCACTAATAGTTGATACTATAGCTGCCCCTGCTGTTTACTCACACGCTGGTTTCAATATGCATAGCCCAGGTTATCCTCCTGTCGATCAAGCCCGCAGCGTAAATATTTCCTTCACGATGTTAGTCGAAGATAATTGTCAGATTATGCGCAAGGTAGTTCAGTCTTTAGTTCCAGAATTTTAATTTTACTAGTGCTTTCCGGCTTCTCTGTACTTAAAGTTAGTCTGCATATGCTTATAGTTTTATTAGAATCCACTTCGGTCAAGAGTCCAGGAAGCAATTTTGGAGAAAAATGTCTCGAGGTGAGGGTCAAGAGTGGTTACGACAATTACCTTCATATATTCTCTCATGAAAAGCAACAGAGCTACAGTGAAAATGTGCCTATCGTCAAAGTTGTGAAGGCCTTCTTCAAATTCCTGGTACCGAAAAGACATGTCACACTTGTTGCATCTTTTGTAAAAGGTACTGACATCTAGAAACAGATGATAGAGTGTTGTCAAGTTTTTGTTACAATTCCTATAAAAATGAACGGAAAAACTGCGAGCACTATATATCGACAGAATTCCCGAGTAACCTTTAGAGTGTAAACTTCAGTGCTTGGGTCTTTTGCATGTCTGCAGTCAGATTTGTTGTGACCGAAGACATTGCAATTACAATGCATGATAGAAGCTATGTACCTCAACAGTTAATCGCGTATTTTTTAAAGGGAAAAAGATCAAAATCAAAATAATGAGGCAGGTGGCGAGGTAGTCAAACATGACTTGAATAATGGTGTGTATCCTGACCTCACCTGTCTTCACTTTCGTCAAATCTATGATCATGGCTCGACCAGTTATCTCGTAAGGTCCACACAAAGCATTTCTGCAGTGACAGCATTCTTCTTCCCTTGGCTCCAGTGTTGAAGGAAGACGCTCTAGGTGCAGAATCGGGACGTTCGCTGGTATTCGTTTCTCATCCAGCTGGTAGACAACCATGTCATAAAAGCCCTTTCCCGATGGGGGGTAAGCAGGACATGCCTTAACACTTTGATTAGTACTCGTGTCATATTCAGACAGCTTGTCTTCGTCATCGTCTTCATCTAATTCTTCTTCCTGGTCTCCGCTACTTTCAAGGAAAATGCTATCTTCCTGGTAGAGAAACCATTTCGACACAGCCTTGTGAATGCAAGAAACCTTTGCTCTGCAACATCGGCAACACCACTTTCCAGTTTGTGAATCATATGACACAACTACCCTACCAAAGCGTGACCAGTAATGAATACCGCCATCATACACTGAAAGGTAAACAGTTCTAAAGGAATGGCCGATCTCGTTTGGAAACCGAACAATAAGTGGGCTACCGGCTTGTGTAGCTTTGGCTCTGTGAGATAAACATAAAGCTTTCCGTTTTTCGGTAAACCATTTCAAGTGACTACCAGCAATGTTTTCGAGAGATTCGTCAAGAAGTGGCGGTGGAGTGTCAAATGCGATTGCATACTGAACACTTTGCAAGTGGACGCATTCAAAAGCAGGATGCCCACTTCTCTTAGCTACTTGTGCAGCTTCCATGCAGCTATCTAACTCACAGGCGCTTGAGGCTATGTATGGGTCATCTTTGGCGTGCGTCTTGTGCTGACAATGAATGGGGTTTGCTGAACCTGAAAATGTTCTACTTATCATAAAAATTCCCTTTTCAAAATCTACACAAATCCCTTTTAGGAAACGACCAGGATGAATGAACGCTTCTACTTTCCTCTTATGTTGCTCTCGCACATGCCGCTGCAAAGCTTTATTATTAGGGTAGTATTTGAAGCAGTCTGGGCAAAGGAGTTTGCCTTCAGCTGATACAAGTTCTTTTTTTCCTTTTATCCTACTTGACTCGTGCTTCTCCCTGTCAGTTGTAGCGGAATTCCGTGGAATGGCAGACTCAGTCGCTCTGGAATGAGTATGAAGGTGTACCGTCATTTCATTTCTTCTGTAGAAAGGGCGGGAACAGTGACAACAGTGCCAATGACCACGACTTTGAAGCATCTTCGCTTTCATGGTGAGGCAGGGAAGAATGCATTTCAGCATTGCTTTACCTAGAAAATTGCATAAAATGAAATAAGCGCTGCGCGCCCTGATTGATTATCACGGGGATCATCAACTCTTATTATTCCCTAAGGTAATATTACACTATCAGGCAGAGTCATCCCTAGTACAAGCTACCACCAGCTTCAGCTGGCATTAGTGGCAATTCATAAAGAGCGGAATCTGTCCAGTAACATCAGCCCTGAAGACCTTGCTAGGAAAACACCGTAATCAATTTCATTGAACGATAAAGAGTAAGGACGACGACCGCACTCAAATATGAAATGCTCCGGCCAACTGTCTGGAACAAGTTATAGTGACCATGCATGTTTGCAATGATGTTATGACGTTCGTTTTACAAAATGTACATCATTAGTGAAAATGTATAGTTCTTATCACAGTTATCTGAGTAGGTAATTTACACCTGATTGAGTAAGCTATTTCCGTTGCATTTGTGGAAAAAAAATGAGATTTATCTCGTGCCCCTAATTATTTCGGCATGATGACATAATAATACGCTGTCGGTATACATTGCAAATAAAAACATACACAACAGGTAGTTAACTGTAGATGTTAGCCTTGGTATTGAAAGCCGCAAAGTACCGTCTATACACTTTCCAAATTTCTGTCGGTTGCTACACTCCCGTTTAAAACGAGAAGTAAAGTTTTTTTTACGTTTTCATTCAATGGGAGACACATTCAGAGTGCTCACCTTCATGAATTATTTTGTGATCCCAGTGACTCTTCAAAAAGTGCTCTTTTAGTTTGCATTCTTTTGGTAGAGGCTGCCTTTCCTTCCTTGGACAAAGACTGCAATGATACAGGCCTCCCTTACAGGGTGAAGGACACTTAGCATCACCGCAACGATGGAATTTTTCAGGAAAACTAGCAGTGGCTGGAATGATAGACACATGCTCTAACAATTCTTCCTGCAAATGAAAAGAACCTTTGAATGGTAAGCGGCTGAAGGCACATCCGTGAAGAAGCCAAAACAAGAAATCACCAAAAAATAATCACGTCTTACTTCAATTGATGACATGATGCTCGCGCTTCCTGCGCGCACACACTGAACTGTTGATACGCGTGACACTGTTACCTTTCATGGGACAAACCAAGATGGGTGAACGTAATTTCCTTGTGAACAAGTTGATGATTCGGGCGTGCAAGTGAGGGTCACTTGATCGATTTTTGGTGATGAGAGACCAACGAAAAGGATTCTGGGATCGCCAAAGGGAAAACATGGCATACCAAGGAAGACAGACGTACATGACCACAGAAAGTGTTTTCTTTGTCAAATGCAGTGAATGTTGGAGAAAGAGTAGTTACAATTGCCCGTGAATCTGTAAAACATAAAGATGACTGACTAATTTTATGCGGAAATTTTAAGTTTCAGGTTTGTGTGATGGATTTGATGAAATCCATCGATTACACTTCAAGTTGCGTAAGATCGTATGTTGAAATTTCGCTATAATACCGCTGAATTTCACAAACAATCTTATGCAAGAAAGAGCGAAAATCGATAGATTTCGTGATATCAATCACCTTTTGATGTTGGCGCACAAATTTTGCAGCCTACGTGGCACGGAAAATCACGACACAATGTTTTGGCTCATGTTTCTGCTTGTGAGACCCACAGCGATCCAAAATCCTCTGTGTATAACGTTTGGCTCAATGAATGAGTCACCGGCATGCAATGGGCCACATGAAAAAAAAAATCGTTTGCATTATCTGTAGGATGCGATGCAAGGAGACGGGCAGTTGTCCTTTATCTGATTTCGGCTGGTGGTGTAGTTTACAGATGCTTAAAATCATTTAGATCTTGTGGCGTTGAATTTTGTAAAGAAAACTTTGATCGCGGACGTGCTATCTCCGACATCCAAATAACTGCACGTAATTTGATAATATGGACAGATTCAACAGCTAAGAAAAGAAAGCAAGAGTACCAGTTAACTTTTTGCCTCCAATACAAACATATTCACTCTACTAACCAACGTGAATTTTTCTTCAAATTTATTGGCTACAGCTAATAATATAGAGTTGGTGACAACTTGACAGACAACTACAAGAGGTTTCAGTTTTGCGAAGTGTCGTTGTATTTCAGACGTTCTCGTGCAATCAGTGTTCCAATAAATAATGTCAACTATCGATGTAATGGAGGCACAGTTAGCCCTAACGGATAAGCAAAACTTAACGGTCATCATAAAAAAGGTTGTCGGGATGATAAATTAACCCTTGTCCCTAACCCTTCCTGAGACCATTGAATGTACTATTGTAGCCTGACATCATGTATATATCGGCAGCGAACGATCAGCTGGAATGGTGAAATCGATTTTATCCAGTACATTTACTAATTTAGTACACACCGATAAAGTCCTGTGCGTAATTGTTATAAGTGATTAGAATCTGCATTATATTACTTGCACCAGCCGGTGACAGCTTTGCGAAATAAAGGCATGTTTATTGAGCTTGAGCGTATCACGAACTAGTGATTATTCTGTGATCACACTTCAATCGAAAGTTCCCCATTGTGCTTGCAGTTTTTTATACATTCGTCATTGACCGCGAATGACACCAATGCCTTTGAGATAACTTGAGTCGTAAAAAAATTACATCCATAACTTAATTTATAAATCCCTTTGCAATGTGGATTGTCCCAGGTATGGAGAGTGCAAAAAAAAAAAGCTAATTAAAGTTGACTTCCGCGGTTACTAATTTTCCTTTTTTTTTTTTAACGCAACACCTAAGAGTAAGAGCGGCTACGATAATTTACAATCTTGCATGACTGGTGCACGCCTAGAAAAGTGGTTCTTGCGAAATCGAAATGGGAAACACCAAACACTGTAGAAAACAGATTAGTAATTTCAGCTCACAAAGGTCATCATTATGGTTATTTGCAAAATCCTGTATAGCTCGCTTTTAAAGATATGCATGTATGTCAGATTACACCAGTGTGGAGAATTGGAACCTACTGAAACCAAACGTGTTTCTCAAATGTGTTTTGACATGATATGATCTTTATCTTTCAACTCTCCCACTAAAAGGCAAAAAGCATAATAGGTTAGCTAAAAATATTATTCTATTCGTTGCCATGGTAACGGCGAACAATACCAAATTCGTTACAAGTCGACGGCCATTTTTGAAAGTGTTTCATATAGCCTGTAAGGTCGGACCTTACGCTTAAAACCTGTCCGTAAATCGTACCTGGTGTATAAGATTTACGACGAAAACTGACTCTTTGACTTTCCAAGCAGAGACGCCTATATTAAAAAATGAATCGCATACAAAGAGGTTACCCTTTCGATAAGCTTAGATAACTCGTAAGGTCAAATTGTGACACTACAAACCTTGAAAATCTCGGAGGAGGCGGATTTGCCGCAAACCTTTTGTTTTTTAGATTTGAAACCAAAAAGTTTACATGTTGATAACTCTGCAAGTTTGACTTTTACACACGACGACATCTGCAACTGGCTTATTGTAGAAAAGGTGTTGAAGGAAATTATATTATTTGTTGTTGTTGTTGCCGTGAAGGGAAACCCAGTTTTGTAGAGAACTAAAGTAGGGGATAAAACCTGCTGTAAGCCACGTGAATTTACAATGTCACATGGTAGATTTCAGTGGACCTGAAATCTCGTAGATGCGGCCCCGATTGCTCGAATTATCAAGTCTTAACAAATGTCATTGAGAAAAACCCCTATCAATAGTTCGAAATTAACCACGGGTGGCGCAAACGCCGGTTAGTTTTAAGTATCCTGGTACAGTCTAGGAGCCTAGCTAGTTAAGTTGCTAACAACTGCTTTAAAGGACGTGTTGCACAATCAGAGAAACAACGTGGCGGTCCATTTGCCTTGTGGTGGTGTGCAACCGAGGCACAAAAGAACTGGTAAAGGAAATTTAAGTTTGCAAAAGCGACTCTCAGAGGCTGTCATTAAGTCACGCTACGGATTTCACGTAACTGCATTCAGTTCGTTGTTCAGTTCTTACCACATTTTCTTCCGCAGAAAAATTTGGCTTTCGATTCATTCCCGCAGCCGGTTGTAACTATTTACACCTCTGTCAAGTGCTCCAAGCCGCCGGGCACTTAAAGTAAAGAAACCATGTCGCGATGAATGGACAGAATACAAAGAAAATAAATAAAGAAATAAACTTTCGCTGAAGAACTCAGCCAACCCGGATTTTTGGGATATTATATTGTAAATTAGGTTAAGTGCCTTATATGGTGGGTCATGGCTTGTTGATGACAATCTCATCCATACTGGGGGTTCGTAGGTCAGGGCCTGATATGGTCTGTCATGGCTTTATAAATGAGGATCTCATAACAGGGATTTGATATGATGTGTCAGAGCTTTAAGGTGACGATCTAATTACAGGGGCTTGATATTGTACGTCAGGATCTGATATGGTGTGTCATAAGGTCATATTGACGATCGAATATCAGGGGCTTGATATGGTTGGCTGGGGCCTGATATGGTGTGACATGAAGTCGTATTGACGATAGAATATCAGGGGCTTGATATGGTTGGTCGGGGCCTGATATGGTGTGTCATGAAGTCGTATTGACGATAGAATATCAGGGGCTTGATATGGTTGGTCAGGGAGTGATATGGTGTGTTATGAAGTCATATTGACGATAGAATATCAGGGGCTTGATATGGTTGGTCGGGGCCTGATATGGTGTGTCATGAAGTCGTATTGACGATAGAATATTAGGGGCTTGATATGGTTGGTTGGGGCCTGATATGGTGTGTCATGAAGTCGTATTGACGATAGAATATCAGGGGCTTGATATGGTTGGTCGGGGCCTGGTATGGTGTGTCATGAAGTCGTATTGACGATAGAATATTAGGGGCTTGATATGGTTGGTCGGGGCCTGATATGGTGTGTCATGAAGTCGTATTGACGATAGAATATCAGGGGCTTGATATGGTTGGTCGGGGCCTGATATGGTGTGTCATGAAGTCGTATTGACGATAGAATATCAGGGGCTTGATATGGTTGGTCGGGGCCTGATATGGTGTGTCATGAAGTCGTATTGACGATAGAATATCAGGGGCTTGATATGGTTGGTCGGGGCCTGATATGGTGTGTCATGAAGTCATATTGACGATAGAATATCAGGGGCTTGATATGGTTGGTCGGGGCCTGATATGGTGTGCCATGAAGTCGTATTGACGATAGAATATCAGGGGCTTGATATGGTTGGTCGGGGCCTGATATGGTGTGTTATGAAGTCGTATTGACGATAGAATATCAGGGGCTTGATATGGTTGGTCGGGGCCTGATATGGTGTGTCATGAAGTCGTATTGACGATAGAATATCAGGGGCTTGATATGGTAGGTTGGGGCCTGAGATGTTGTTTCGTGGGGGGCTTGATATGGTAGGGTGTTTGATATGGGGGGCCTGATACGGGGGGCTTGATATGGTAGGGGGCTTGATATGGGGGGCCTGATTTGGAGGGCTTGTTATGGTAGGGGGCTTGATATGGGGGGCCTGATATGGGGGGCTTGATATGGTAGGGGGCTTGATATGGGGGGCCTGATATGGGGGGCTTGTAATGGTAGGGGGCTTGATATGGGGGGCCTGATATGGGGGGCTTGATATGGGGGGCTTGATATGGTAGGGGGCTTGATATGGAGGGCCTGATATGGGGGGCTTGATATGGGGGGCTTGATATGGGGGGCTTGATATGGTTGGTAACGTTCCAAACCCTGCTCGAAACTCAAGCACGCTTCCAACAGGCCTGTGAACCCTTCCTGCTTACAGAGCAATACTAAAAAACTTCTCCCATATCACATTTCAACCTTAAGCTCGAAAATTCAATACACAACATGATATTATAATTCACAAAGGCAGAAAATACCACAGAATCCTTTTCCAGCGAAAATTTTATTGAAACAAACAACATATTTGCTCTTAGAGGCGAAAACCTCTTCCTATTTCATTGCGTGCGTGAAGACAAGAAACTAAATTGTGTCAAATTACCATGTACTTCAGGTAAATACTGCTCACTTTGATTTCGTCTCGACGGGCGATAGATTGTTGTCGAAGTCCAGTACTCGTCGCTTTTGAGATTCATGCCTATTTTATCCAACTGACTTTCCATTATTGAGCTCCATAAGGGTATATTTTGTTTAAGGATCCACTAAAACGCCATTCGCCTTGCATGACTTTCGACGCCATTGCAGGCTAAGTTAATAATTCTACTGTGTCCACCAGAGAAATCTACGCAGTTCCACTACCCTCTTGATCCTAAGAAAATACGCGCAGAAGGCTCTATACACAAAGACACCACTTACCGGGGGAGTGACAGGCAAGACTTTTACCGACACGGAAAAAAAAAAAAAGAAAAAAAAGAAAACAAACAAACTAAACGCAGACCTCGACTGGGTTTGCCCATAGGCAACCCAGTAAAAAGAAGATGAGGAGCGGTATAAACCGTGGCAGCTCATTATGCAGCTCGAGTTTTTGCTAACTCGCAAATGCTGCCCGATAGCTTTTTCACGATGTCTTCTCTGAGCTGCAAAACCTTTAAAGTATTTGGTTCCCTCAGAACATGTTCAGCTTCCTTTACAGAAAGATCCAGTTTCTTAAGTAACCGAGTCAATTCATTTCCCGGATCTGTATAGTTTTTCACGCAATTATTCACTTGTAAAAGCAAAGTCTCTTCTTGCGTCTTGATTAACTTTTCTAGGTCTCGTGCCTTGTTTTCGATTTTTCGCTTCAATTCGTTAGCTCTTGCTTGTATATCATCCAAAGAAACACAAACTCTACATCATAGAAGACTTTTACCAGCTGGCCTTGCTGACCGAATGAAAGAGCAGTTTTTCAAATATTAAGAGTTAATATATATATATTTTTTTCGGGTTACTTTTTTAAGATATAACTTTTTCTGAGCAGCAGTGAACCATTTGATTAGTCTAATTTTGAACTCTCCAATGCATGGACACCTCAATTAGCTATAACTTGCCTTTGCACAATATATACAAAAAAAAAAAAAAGAGAACAACGGGAATACGTTCTGGTTTTTCGAGTAGAGGTATCTTTGGACGAAAGTGCCTCGTTGTTTGAGGAAATGGTAAGTGTAACCAAGTTCGTGGAGATATGTGATGAGTCCAATATTCTCGAGGCATGTTTAAGTCTTCCTTTAAAAATGTGGTAAGCCGTTGACTCCTTGATTGCCTTGGGTATTAATCGTTTCCCAGAGGAAAGCTGGGAGTGATGAAATGAAATGTACTCTAATACTGTATAAAAATACTCTAATGGAGCAATGAAAGTGAAATGAAATGTACCTCGGAGTAATGAAATCAAAGACATTTTGTTACTCGTTCAAAGCTATTCTCGATCATACCAATCCGATATTTCAGCTTTCGCTCGCCGAAAAATACGCCTGCTATGTAGGCAATATTTATTAAGCACTGTGTTATCAGAAATTTCATGACAAGCATGCCAATTTACAAGAGTTTTCAGGAATACCGCCACAACTTTCAGTTTTCGATGACCAGTACGAAGTTAAGGGGTTTGTCTTTTCGCACCTTAGTACACACTCACTGATTATACTGTTGCACAATCTCGCAGTATTTAAATTCTGCTACTTGTATCCCGCCTTAGTCCGAAGACTGATATAGATTTGTATCGAAATATTACAAGCATATAACATCGTTTCCTTGCATTTGTTGTCTATCAAGTTTAGTCACAATGCAATTACTCGGTATAGCATTTATTCTTTATTTACTAAAGCTATCACCAGGTAATGGAGTACACACTAACCTGTTCGTCTTTGTCGACGGCATCCTCAAAATGAGTGCCTGAGTTGATACTGTCTTGAAAACCAGAGGCGAACGGATAAACGTTAGTTAAACGTAGTGATGCAGAAAAGAAGAGGAGGAAGTCATACTTTCATATGTACGATAAAATTGTGAGGACAGAAGGAGAAAGAGGTGGCTAGAACTGAACTGATTCACTTCCACCTCCTTAGGTGAAAAGCATCGGAAAATATCTTGGACTTTCTAGACACATTTCAAGTTACCGCTGTAAAAACCTTGCTTTGGTCAAGGATGAATCAATTCTATACTGATATACTTTTTTTTTTTTTTTTTTTTTTTTTTAATACACTTATACAAATTACTTACACTAATACAGCATTTAAATTTTACATAGTACTTCTCTGTTAAGTAAAAAAACAAACAAACGCACAAAACAAGTATTGGAGAAGATAACAGAATAGGAAAAAAAAATAAAAAATAAAAAAATAAAAAAAACACCAACAACAACTAACAGTATTGAGCCTCTGCATTAAAGTAAAGTAAAGTAAAGTGGTGCATTTATATAGCGCCCTTTCACTAACGTCTCAAAGGCGCTTTACAATGATCAATTTACCCCCAGCGGACTGGAAGCATATACAGGCGCAAATTGCAGCCGCTTCTAAGCAGTCCATGCATGCTGGTACTCATTTTACCGACCTCGGAAGGATGGAAAGCTGAGTGAACTTTAGCGGGAAAGAAGGTCGCCAAATATTCCAGTCTCGGCAGAACCGGGAATGGAACCCGGGACCTTAGGGTTGGAAGGCAGAGATCTTACCACTGCGCCAACCCCTCCGCTCTATCTTTGAGTAATAAATATAACAAAAAAACAAAGCATCATTTATTTTGATTGAGAGCAGAATTCCTATATTAATCCAGCTTATATTATAATAATGCTATTTGTTTTTTATTTTTTGTTTTGTAACTTAACACTTACTTCGAGTTCGTGGAGTTTGCTTTGAAATTCCTCAACAAGGCTAGAATCGCCAATGACCGCGTTCAGCTTGGAACTTAGGAGATGAGAAATAGTGAGCAAAACGCTGACATGCGACGAAAAATAACGCAGGGTCAGCTAATTTTATTTTAATTTTATAAACAGCACTTGAATGAGTGGACCCACCTGAAATGACCCTTGAGTTCATTAAGCTTTCTTAAACTAATTTCTCTTGCTAATTTAGCCTGAGAAGGAACAGACAATAGCGATGTCAATTCAATAATCTAAAAGCAACGCGGACGAAAAAATCTATGGCGCAAAGAATGTCTGATTTATGGCGAAAAATCAAATTATGAAGGATTTGTGACGCATTTTACAGAAAATTTCACCGATTTGTCGGAGCCTTTCAGTTCATATTGTTTTATAGTTCAAATGGTAGTCATGCAGTTTACAACCTTGTGCCTGCATAACAAGTGGTATTTATGTGAGACCAATTAATAGCATGAGATAATAAACCTAATCCAAAAGTAAACCCCAACTACCACTCTTAACTCAGTAGGGACGTTTTGTGTTGCGTCCACTCCTGAGGGGAATCCAGACAGACGCGGTTATTTGATTTCCGTCCGTGGCTCAAAATGTCGCGTGCTATTATGAAGGGGCACTGTCATGCTAAATTGTCGTTTTTGGGTCAAAGCTGAGTAAAAATCTAAACTAGTACTTAAGCTCACACGTACAACATTCCTGAGAACCCTATGACACCCTATGATACCAAACCTGCCCCGAATCTCTAGTTTTTACACCCTAGCAAAGATTCGCAAACCTTACCCGGTCGGGAGACCTGTCATATCAGGCTGCGAAGGCCCTACTGAGCGAATCTCATCATTTGTTGACCACTTACTTCATCCTATTCCTAAAACAAACATCATACTTCAAAAATACCAGAGATTTTTTTAAACTCCGTAGAGAAAATTAAAGTCTCAAATTAATTGATTGGCTACTCAAACTCCGGATATCCATTGCTATTCTACCTCCGAGCAATTCGCGCGGAATTTGCGCCCGAAAATATTGTAATCTTTGCAGAAACAAATGAATTGAAGTCATCTTTTTGTGCCATATTATCTCACTGTTTTAGTATAAACTAAAACAACTATTCATCTCAGTGTCGGTAGCTAGTGGTGTAATCACTCCTTTCATTTCATCGGTTTCGTCACACATGGCGAAAGCTGTTTCCCATCGAATACGTTTTACCAGAGCTAGTTTGGCCATAAGCCAGCACTGAAGCATTGTAACCGTTGAAAAATTCCTCCACTAACGGAAACATAGTTTTGTTGTAAAGATCCTGTTGTGCGCTGAAGGTCTCCAATACGTAATCGTAGGTAAAAGTTTTCTCTTCGCCAATGACAACTTGCGGCTCACCCGGAATGCACCTGATGCATTAAAAATACCGTGGTTGTAATCAGGCATGATATAAAACGAAATTGAAGCGTTGACACTGATTAAACAGTTTTTAAAAAGTGAAACGTTTCGATAACTTCGGTGACCTTCATCAGTCATATTTGAATAGGTACCTTGTGCCTGCATAACAAGTGGTATTTATGTGAGACCAATTAATAGCATGAGAGAAAATAAACCCAACCCAAAAGTAACCCCAACTACCACCCTTAACTCAGATTTAGGGACGTTTTGTGTTGCGTATATAAGTGGTGTCCACTCCTGAGTGGAATCCAAACAGACGCGGTTATTTGATCTCCGTCCGTGGCCCAAAAACGTCGCGTGCTTTTATGAAGGGGCACCGTCATGCTAAATTTGTCGTTTTAGGGTCAAAACTGGGTAAAAAATCTAAATTAGTACTTAAGCTCACACGTACAACATTCCTGAAAACCCTATGATACCATACCTGCCACGAATCTCTAGTTTTTACACCCTAGCAAAGATTCGCAAACCTTACTCGGTCGGGAGACCTGTCATATCAGTCTGCGAAAGCCCTACTGAGTGAATCACATCATTGTTGACCACTTACTTCATCCTATTCCTAAAACACAAACATCATACTTCAAAAATACCAGAGATTTTTTAAACTCCGTAGAGAAAATGAAAGTCTCAAATTAAAAGAAATAATCCTTGTCTCAATGGACAGTCACGTTACTAGCCTTTACAGTAACATCCCGCAGGAGGAAGAAATCGCCTTTTGTGTAATACATACGAAACCTTCTATGAAAACAAAGCTCCGATTCCAACTCACGTCGTTAGAGAAATGCTAACACTTACCTTAAAAGAAAATTCCATTTCAACGAGAAAAACAGATACTAAAATAACATTCTTGGATACATATATGTAGACAAGGGCGAGAAATTCAAAAAGGTCAAAAAGCACTCTATTCTTGATGTTAGCACACACCTTAAACCGACAGAGACTTTCCAATACACGCACTTTAACTCCTGCCACCCTCAAGGCGTCAGGAAAGGCTTCATCAAAGGCGAAGCCCTGAAGCTTTTTAGAACTAACTCTTCAAAAGCAAAATTTCAAAAACACATCGCAAACAAACAAAGATTATTTAATGCCATGCACAGGGGTTATCCAGATAACCTTGTGAACACGACTCTAACTGAAGTCAATTTTTGCGAAAGAATGTCACCTTTACGAATTAAAATAAACAAAAAAATTGCCGTTTGTTACAGAATGTCACCCGTCAGTGCCTAATCTCAAACATATTTTAAAGAACAAATAGAATGTTATATAGAAAACCAGCCCTTCCCAAGAGAATTCTTTAAAAACCCTCCCTCATTTCATATAGAAATTGAATGAGATGAGGTCTTTGAATTTCTTATCTTGACCAACAGGATTCACTGGACGAAAAAATGGATTTACGAGGGTAACCAAAGTACAGCAAAAGTGCAGCAAATACCACATTTGCAGAAATTTGCTCAAATTTGCTGAAGAGCAAAGATTGATATTTCACTAGATTTGCCACCCATAGCAACGGTGGTAAATGCCACATTTGTTTAAGATTTGCTCCTGTGTGCAAAGGTAACGTGTGCGTGCAAATTTGGGGGTTATTTACATACCGATCAAATGTGGATGAAAATGTGTTTCTTTGAACTGTCTTTACACATGACGCAAATTAGCGCACAAATTTGCTGTTTCACACAGCTTTTGCTCCTGTTGTAAAAACGTGTAAACTCATTATTTTGAGCAAGTTAAAGCAGGGTAGGAAATGTGAGCAAAATGCTAAAGTTGAACAGTGTTTGCTTATGGTAGTAAAGGTGATAAAATCTTATTTTATTGATCATGTTTGCACATATTGGAAATTGCAGGCAAATGTTTATCATTGAACCAGATTGTTTTATATAGCAAATGTGAGCAAACCCTTAGTATTAAACACGTTTGCTCACGCAGCAAATGTTGTCAAAACACTTATTTTGAACAATTGTTCCTGGGTGGCAAATATGATCAAACTCTAAATTTTGGGAAATTATGCTTGGGGTAGCAAATGTGGTCAAAACCTAAGTCTTGAACAAGTTTGCTTGGGGGCAGCAAATTTGATCGAACTCTTACTATTCAGCATGTTTGCTCAGGTAGTAAATATAAACACAGTCCAAGTTTTAAGCGAGTTTGCTTGGGCAGCAAAATGTGTAAAAATCCTACTATTTACCGGGTTTGCTTAGGTACAGCAAATAAAATCAAAGTCAAACTTTTGAACAAGTTCACTTGAGGCGGCAAAATGTGATAAAACTTTTAATATTGAGCAAGTTTGCCCCGTTAGCAAATGATTTTATAATGAAAGTCCAAGTTTTAAACAAGATTGCTACTTAAACACATCAAAGAGAACCAGTGACATTCCATTTTATGTGTTCAAATGATTCTTAATTCATTCTATAAAGCAAATTTAGCGTGGACATAGTTATCTACTAAAAACTGGGGGTAAAACAATAACAAATTACAAATTGTATATACATAATTATACTATATATACACCAATCAGATCTTTTAACAGCCTATAAGGGAAATATTCATTCTCTAAGATATTTTGAATAGGCTTTTTCAGAGTTGCCTCAAACCTGTTTCAAAAAGAAGCCTTTTAGGTTTTTGGAACTCAGAAATGGTCTATTTAACCCCTTCACTCTTTGACCAATTTAATTAATTATGACAAGATATTTTTTTCACTCAAACTGTTAAATTTGAAGATGAAATCCTGTAACGTTACCATTCAAATGCAACCCGTTTTGGCAGACCTCTTGCTTAGTATTATTTCTTGGGACTTAAAATAAAAAAAAAATAATTCTGGGGGAGTTCCTCCTCTATTAGGGGTGAAAGGGCTAATTCTTTCTACCAGTTTATAATTAATTTAAATATAACAAATGGTTTAACAGCATTTTAACAACAACTAATTTAGATAGCTAGTAGAGTGTTAGAAAAAGGTGAAATTACACTAATGAAAATCATGGAAATTTTCAGCATCCAAGTCAGAAATAAGGAGATTTAAACAAGGCAGCTGAAGAAATCACCACTCAAAAGTATTCCAAATTGCAATAATATACTTGTCATTGCACAGTAGTTGATCATGGTATAAGTAATACCTTTGGTTTTATACCGTGTACCTACAATCATGGACAGAAGTTGTTGAGACACATGAAAATTACCAACCTTTTTCTTTGGTGTAAATTCTGCTCTCTCCCCTCGTGAAAGGTAGCCTCTCCTTTCCCCTTTTTCAATGTTGGAAACAACTAAAACATCCATGAAGCGTTTTGCAACATTGTTTGGGGGAGAGGGGGTGACTACAGATGAAAAAGTTGTTTTCATTTGAATACAAAATTCTATTGTTTGATCGAAAGCGTTAGTTTTCCTAAATTTTCTCAACATCTCTGGCCACGATTGTAGTATTTATACATTTCAATCGAACCTAAAAATGTACTGCTGCCTCTCTTTGCTCCCCGTCTCTGAGGCCATTTTCCGCATGGTTAGACCGACTTTACAAGTTACATCGAACTGTATGAGGTGTGCTACCCGCCAGTTCAGATAGATAATACTACAGATTAGTATACTATCACAAAATAACTCCATGGTTAGACCTACTTTACAAGTTACATCTAACTGTATGAGGTGTGCCACCCGCCAGTTCAGATGGAAAATACTACAAATTAGTATACTATAACAAAAATTAACTGCATAGTTAGACCCACTTTACAAGTTACATCTAACTGTATGAGGTGTGCCACCCGCCAGTTCAGATGGAAAATACTACAAATTAGTATACTAACATAAATTAACTGCATAGTTAGACCTACTTTACAAGTTACATCTAACTGTATGAGGTGTGCCACCCGCCAGTTCAGATGGAAAATACTACAAATTAGTATACTATAATAAATTAACTGCATAGTTAGACCTACTTTACAAGTTACATCTAACTGTATGAGGTGTGCCACCCGCCAGTTCAGATGGAAAATACTACAAATTAGTGTACTATAACAAAAATTAACTGCATAGTTAGACCCACTTTACAAGTTACATCTAACTGTATGAGGTGTGCCACCCGCCAGTTCCGATGGAAAATACTACAAATTAGTATACTATAACAAATTAACTGCATGGTTAGACCTACTTTACAAGTTACATCTAACTGTATGAGGTGTGCCACCCGCCAGTTCAGATGGAAAACACTACAAATTAGTATACTATATAACAAAAATTAACTGCATAGTTAGACCTACTTTACAAGTTACATCTAACTGTATGAGGTGTGCCACCCGCCAGTTCAGATGGAAAATACTACAAATTAGTGTACTATAACAAAAATTAACTGCATAGTTAGACCCACTTTACAAGTTACGTCTAACTGTATGAGGTGTGCCACCCGCCAGTTCAGATGGAAAATACTACAAATTAGTATACTATATAACAAAAATTAACTGCATAGTTAGACCTACTTTACAGGTTACATCTAACTGTATGAGGTGTGCCACCCGCCAGTTCAGATGGAAAATACTACAAATTAGTATACTATAACAAAAATTAACTGGATAGTTAGACCCACTTTACAAGTTACATCTAACTGTATGAGGTGTGCCACCCGCCAGTTCAGATGGAAAATACTACAAATTAGTATACTATAACAAATTAACTGCATGGTTAGACCTACTTTACAAGTTACATCTAACTGTATGAGGTGTGCCACCCGCCAGTTCAGATGGAAAACACTACAAATTAGTATACTATATAACAAAAATTAACTGCATAGTTAGACCTACTTTACAAGTTACATCTAACTGTATGAGGTGTGCCACCCGCCAGTTCAGTTGGAAAATACTACAAATTAGTGTACTATAACAAAAATTAACTGCATAGTTAGACCCACTTTACAAGTTACATCTAACTGTATGAGGTGTGCCACCCGCCAGTTGAAATGGAAAATACTACAAATTAGTATACTATAACAAATTAACTGCATGGTTAGACCTACTTTACAAGTTACATCTAACTGTATGAGGTGTGCCACACGCCAGTTCAGATGGAAAACACTACAAATTAGTATACTATATAACAAAATTAACTGCATAGTTAGACCTACTTTACAGGTTACATCTAACTGTATGAGGTGTGCCACCCGCCAGTTCAGATGGAAAATACTACAAATTAGTATACTATAACAAAAATTAACTGCATAGTTAGACCTACTTTACAAGTTACATCTAACTGTATGAGGTGTGCCACCCCCCAGTTCAGATGGAAAATACTACAAATTAGTACACTATAACAAATTAACTGCATGGTTAGACCTACTTTACAAGTTACATCTAACTGTATGAGGTGTGCCACCCGCCAGTTCAGATGGAAAATACTACAAATTAGTATACTATAACAAAAATTAACTGCATAGTTAGACCCACTTTACAAGTTACATCTAACTGTATGAGGTGTGCCACCCGCCAGTTCAGATGGAAAATACTACAAATTAGTATACTATAACAAATTAACTGCATGGTTAGACCTACTTTACAAGTTACATCTAACTGTATGAGGTGTGCCACCCGCCAGTTCAGATGGAAAATACTACAAATTAGTATACTATAACAAATTAACTGCATAGTTAGACCTACTTTACAAGTTACATCTAACTGTATGAGGTGTGCCACCCGCCAGTTCAGATGGAAAATACTACAAATTAGTATACTATAACAAATTAACTGCATGGTTAGACCTACTTTACAAGTTACATCTAACTGTATGAGGTGTGCCACCCGCCAGTTCAGATGGAAAATACTACAAATTAGTATACTATAACAAATTAACTGCATAGTTAGACCTACTTTACAAGTTACATCTAACTGTATGAGGTGTGCCACCCGCCAGTTCAGATGGAAAATACTACAAATTAGTATACTATAACAAATTAACTGCTTGGTTAGACCTACTTTACAAGTTACATCAAACTGTATGAGATGTGCCACTTGCCAATTCAGATGGAAAATACTACAAATTAGTATACTACAACAAATTAACTGCACGGTTAGACCTACTTTACAAGTCACATCTAACTGTATGAGGTGTGCTACCCGCCAGTTCAGATGGAAAATACTAATATATAGATTTAGCCAAGCCTAAAAGCGGAGCTCCCGGCTTGTTTATTCTTACTGGCTGTAGGATTAGTGAAAATAAAAGGCTTTAGAACTGTCCACCTTTTGGTTTTCCCGGAAATTGCTTAATTATGCCATTTCCTTCGCTGCCTAACCAGTAAATTCCACGGTTAATTTCACCTGAAAAACCGACTGATCGCATGAATCACGAAGGTTCAAATTAGTATACTACAACAAATTAACTGCATGGTTAGACCTACCTTACAAGTTACATCTTAATGTATGAGGTGTGCCACCCGCCATTTCAGATGGAAAATACTACAGATTAGTATCACAAATTAGTATCACCCAACTAGCGGACTAATGCAAATCCTGCATTTTGATTGGCTACGCTACTAAAGGACTAAAGGACTACTAAAGGACGCTACTAATAGTCCTCGAGTAGCAAAAAGCGTGAGGCTTTCTTTAGTTTTATTCCGTAATAAATATTTCTTCAACTTGCATTTTCTAACTTTGCTATTGCCTTTTCTGTCCGACTAGTTGGGTGATACCAAAACAATTGGACCCTTTGCCCTCAAGGGCCATGGGTCAATAGCACATTCAGCTTCGCCCATGGTTAGACCTACTTTACAAGTTACATCGAACTGTATGCAGTGTGCTACCCGCCAGTTCAGATGATGGTACTTATATTACATTGATCTTTCAATTATTGCTGCCATGTGCAAATATGTCTATTGGAAAGATATCACTTATACTTCTGTTACTGCTTAAGATTGATGTGTTTACGATTGAAAGATGACTGACAATTTTCTCAGACTTAAAGGATAGTGAAACCTTTCTTGATTTTACAATGTAGTCAAAAATTATTGAGAAACTGTTCTTGTGTTAACAGAGGAAGTCACTCATTGTTGCACTGAAGATCTCTTGCTTGCGTTTAACCTGTTCAATGTAAAGGCACTCAACTCTGCTATAATTACCTGATGTCTGAAAGAATTCACTTGAAACAGTTAATGTCATAAGATTAATTTCATAAGGTGACTATCCAGAATGACAATAAAACCTCTACCCTCCCAAGTATTGACATAAAGACACTAATCTACAATTGCATCACAATTCACAATCAGAGGACTGTCTGCTTCTTGCATCTCAAGAAATTCCCTCCAATTAAATTTCAATGCACAATTTCCTTCAGCACTGCATCTTGTGGTTGAGGTACATGTAGGCCGTAGAAAATATTCACACCAGTCAATCAATCAATCAATCAATGCATAAGCTACGTGCGCATTTTAATGAATGATGTAACACACCACTTTGCCATTCATAAGCAATCCTCTGGTGTAAATGAAACTGAATAATGAATGTAAAGGAATTGCAAACTTATCTGGAAGCCTGTGACAGCCTTCCACAAGTGTCCACCTTTCCAAATTGATCATTTTGTGCATGTGATTAAATCAATAACAATTATTGATTTTTAGTTTTTCATGATTTTTTTAATGGAATTTGTGTTTGAGGGCTACAACTCAAAGCAACTTTGGTATTTCACCTATAAATGGCCCTTTTTTCCTTGGGTTCCTGGCCATAAAGTACTAAAAGCATGATATTGTGAGTTTTACCATATCCAATTAAAACAGTGGAGGAATCATGCAGAAAACTGCATGAGAAATAAAAATTTCCCAGGATGTCCTTTTGGTATTGTTACTGTATGAACTAGACGAAGAACTGTGATGCGTACTTTGTCTAGTTCAAACAGTAACAATAAAAAAGGACATCCTGAGGAATTTTTATTCCTCAAAACTTTTGTTTTAAATTTTAGAGAGCCAGTTCTACAGTACATGTACATGTATGGTAGCTTTATAATCTTTGATGAGAAATTCTAGTAATGCAATGCTTTTGAGTAGTCTACTTGTACCATGGAATACCACAAAAGACAATTGGATTTTTTTGTAAAGGCTTGCATACACCTGTACTGTACATGTAAATGCAAACAAAATACTTAAGTGACAAATAACATGTGACAAAGCTTTGCAAGGCTGCTGCCTAACGGTCGCCTGAGGTGCCTTATTTGCGAGCGCAGGCGACCAAATTTCTGAAGAAGTAGCTTGAACGGGTGCCTTACTTGATTCGTCACCACTTTCTTGTAAATATGATCCCAGCTGGAATTAATTAATTCTGGGCTCTTGAAAAAATGACTTGGGCTACTAACTTTTAATGTTGGAAGCTTTGTATACCAAGTCATAGGAAATAGTTACATAATTATATCCTTGCAAAAGCAATGTGGTGTGCAGTAGCAAGGTTTGGTGGAATACAGCTGCATGTACAGTTATTATTTCACAGTCTTCCCTGCATTCTGATTGGCTACAATTATATTTTGTGGCTTGGTGTAAAAGGCTTCAGGTACTAAACATGTTACATTGTTTGCACATGAGACACCAGTGAAGGTAGACCATGCCACACGAAAATACATGTACAAGTGACAAGTAACAAGTGAGAAAGCTTTGTATACCATGTCATATGAAATATTTACATACATGTACAGTATATCCTTGCACAAGCAATTTGGTGTGCAGTGGCAAGGTTTGGTGAATAGCTTGGTATAAGAAGACTTCATGATACTAAACATGTGACATTGTTTGGACATGGGACACCAGTGAAGGTATACCATGTCATAGGAAATTTGATATTCAACCAAACCTTGCCACTGCACACCACATTGCTTGTGCAAGGATTTATGTAACTATTTCCTATGACATGGTGATGAGGGAGTAACCATAGAATACCCGGGCCACTATTGTGTTCTATTAGCAGTGTTGTTTGAAGAACAAGGCGTATAAATATACATGTACTGTAAGTGGCAAATAAGGGGACGGATATAATGGGCTGTGACAGGAATGCAGAGATATCATTCCCCTTTCCTTATTATTGGTATTGTTTTAAGTGGCCTTTAATAACACTAAGTGACACTACGTGAAATTACTAAGGGAGTGCATGTGTAGGTTTGCAAAAGTAAAGACTGTCCTTGCAGGGGGAGGGATGGTTGATGCAAGTCTCAATGAATCAGCAATCAAACGTGTCATGAAAAAGCAAGGCTATTCTATACAAAATTTAAGGCATTTGCTTTCAGTTGTATCAGTATTAAGGTGACCTACCGAAAACTCCCTCGGCAATCTTTTGCCATTCGGCCGGCGCTCTGGAATCATTCCGCCCTTTTGCTTAAATCTCGCTGTTTGATCCGCCACCCTTTGTATTTGTTCCAAACGTTCGTTGAACTCCGTCTCCTTTTGGAAGAAGGCCTCTATTTTTCCCACGAATTCTTTATCGATTAATGCTGCTGGCGTTGGCCGAATCTCTTGCTCGAACACCGTCTCTGAACTCCCTGATCACAATCCAGTAAAGCTTAAGCTTACGTATGAGTATAGATTCAACGGTTCCATGTCAAGCAGCGAGCAAAGTCTACTCTCGCTAGGTTTCTCTGGTGGTATTGGAATTAGTGGGAATCGTGGACTTGAAATTAATAGGCATAGAACATTCCAAAGACTGACCATTCAACGTTCATGAGCCTGGCGTGTATCTTTGTGGCGAACTACTGTAAAACTACTATAGCTGGTTCCCGACGTTATGGTGTGAATGGTCGTCGCCCTTTCTTTCGGATTTCGTCGATTTCGATTTCGTACTGCCATTTCACCCACATAAATGTCAAGGAATCGCCGTAAACCTTAGTCGTCCAACAACGGAAATTTGAAAGAGGAAAGAATACATCGCCCGCGCGAATGTCAAACCAGGGCGGAAAGAGACCGGGCGGTGAAACGAGCGGGTCCGAGCGAAAAGGTGTGATGCAGTAGACTGGGGTCTACCAAAAAGCCTGTTCAAAATGGCGGCAAGTGGAGATCGGCGACTCACTCGAAGAATTGGAAGAATTGTTTTTACAGGACATCACAGACGACTTTTTTGATTTGAACGAGGAAAAAAATCTCATCAGATGTTCCAGACACATAGCTGATGTTAATGTAACAAACATTTTCCCTCTGTTCTTGATTGGTTCTCTCCTATAACCTATGGTCTTTAGGTAAATCCAAGTGTTTTGATTGGTGCTTTGTTGTTCAGGACTTTGCCATACAAGCCATTTCCATAGAAAAGGTTATAAGCCATGTTTTTTTTTTACATTTTGTTTATATTCTGGTGAGTATTTTCACGACTCATGCTGTGTGTTCACTGTTGTAGGATCCAAAAAGCAAGTCAAAATACAAGTAACAACTTGGAAATATTAAGCTCTTACTAACTGAGCTGGAGGGCCATACTAAACACTTAATGACTGGTCCCGAGGGAAACAGTTCATTTTGTTTCCCGAGAATCTCAATGTTTCCCCGAGGCGCAGCCGAGGGAAACATTGAGATTCGAGGGAAACAAAATGAGTTGTTTTCCGAGGGACCAGTCATTAAGTGATTTGTTATATTGCAAAACAAATGGGTCAAACATTTTGAAAAAAGCGCTCAGATTCCACCGACAACATCAGGCCACCTTCAACTGCACGCTCTGATCACGTGCAACAGCGGTCAACATTTCGCGGGTAACAGTGAACTGTTCCCCGTTTGACGTCATAGTTTTCGCACTGTTGCCCGCTCATGGCATTTGGCGGTAAACAGTTTCATTGTGAAATGTCATGTGACCATCAACTAGCCAATGAATGGGCGCCCCGTAGCGGGAAAAACTCCAGCTATATAACAATGGGGAATATTGGTTGAACATTGTGGAACTAAAGATGGAGCGCAGCGAGGTCCATACAAAAATGACCTAGGTGCAATATTCCTCAGTATGGCTTGGGCAAGCTTAGTTAGAAAGTAGTTTATCATATGGTACTCGGGCCATGGTTGTTTCTTGAATTTGTGGCTTTTCAAAAACAAAAATTACAGCTTATGACCGCTTCCAAAGAAATGGTCGGCATAGCAAAATCCTAACCAAGAAAGAACCAAATTATCACAATGCTTGCATTTACCTCAAAACTACCTTACCGCAGGAGGAAAAGCCGGCAGGGCAAGCAACCCCCCACCCTAGCTTAGCTCAAGGTCTATATCCGCCACTGATTACCACAATATTTTCTGTAGTTGAATGATAATTGAGCTAATTATGTGCCTTACTGTGAGTACAATAGTTGTGCAAAGTTTAATCATGTTTTTAGAAATCAGTCATGTTCAGAGATATTATCGGCACAGGATTTGGGGAAAGTGTTTTTATTGTCATTATTGAGAGCTTACTGAACACAGGCTGACCAGGGTGCACCTCAGGCTAAATGACATACCATCGTAGCTTACTAGTTAGTATGAAGAGTGGTACAGTGTCAAGAGAATTTGGTAAGCCTATTTATGGTTAGCTCTCACAAGCAGAAATGGCAACATGCTATTTTCAAAACAAAATAGAAAATAGAGCTCAATATTGTTACCTATTACCATTAATTATCTGAAAATAAAAATCCTGCCTTCCACATTATGTACACAGTGTGACATTGCAAATGTTCTAATTTGTATAATCTAAAAAAAAAATTAAACTGGAAATATGAGACAAGATATTACAAGGTCGCAAATGCTATTGCCCTCATCTTTTGAATGACCTTTACAAGAGAGTGATAAATGTATTTTTTTGGATTATAGGCTCTATAACCCAATCAATAAGACTGGAATTTTGCAGAGTTGTTAAGCATTTGAATCACAAACCCTGTGAGGGGATTCTGAATGTATGGCAAAAACCTCTACTTCGTGTACGAAATACAGATGACATAAAATAATGGAAACAGGCGACAAGAAACAATATCGCACCAAAATATAATGTCTTGCAAACAGTGGTTAAACAATAATTATGTTACCATTTGTGTCTGGTCCCCCAAGAAGGAGCCATATTAAATTAAAGATAAACTGTTCAAGTTAAATTAAGATTGGTTATTTAATAGTAATACATGAAGCAGCCATTAACCTAGCAACCTTTGTAGCTTTCTTAATTGGTGTTGATAGAAGAATCCTCCTTACAAGAAGGGTCTTCTCTCCACTAACTAAAACATTCACTAATTAGCAGGTAGTTTGAGGGCAATATTGTGTGTGTGAATGTTGAGTTGAGGAAAAATCATAGACAAAAGTTAGGGTTAGTCTGTAGAATGAGGGGGAGAAATTTACAAAGCAAACTCTCAACCCCAAAATAATGTTAACAAATGAAACAAACTCTGTGTGAAATTAAAAACTTTAATCACAGAAACAGCCAGATAGTACATGTATGAAAAACTGAATCACGTAGGAGGGATTAACAACTATTTGACCATGAAAATTATTCAGCAGAAGTGGCCGGCTTGGCGGTGATGTCTCCAAAAAGGCTTGTGGTGTATGAGGCCACCTAAGCAGAAACAGCCACAAGTCAAAAAGGGACCTTGCCGAATATGACACTGACACCTTGAAAACAATATGAAGCAGAGAGTTATGTATTGATCTGTACTAATTGATTGAGTAAAAGAGCTAGATCAGCCACACATCTTTTTTTTTTCTTTAAATAAGCCCTCAGACCCCCAAGAATAGATGCCAGTGATCCTTGAGTGTGAAATAGTTATGCTATATTTTTTAAGTTCTCTGTGCGGTGTTGCTAGTCAAGCCTAACAATAAATACAGTCACTGTTATTTTTTAAGGGATGTTCCAGGGCTTATGCTTTTAATTATTTTATTTATGTTTCACAAAGTGGAACAAAAATTTGATCATATTGATCAGCCACAGGTTAGCTTATTTGTTTATGTCCAAACTGCACAAAGGCAAAGAAAACAATATGGGGTTTGGGAGAGGATGGGGAGTCTTAAAACGTAGCAGTAGTGATAGGCTACAAATTGCTTTTCCTCAGGGGAGGATATTCTACAAGGAACTGTAATCATTGCTTTGTCCTCAGTTGTTACAAAATATGAAGGAGTTGCCATGGAATAGTATGGCTTTTTTGCATAGTTATACCTAAGGGGGCAAGGACATGGTATTTGCAATAACTTATCAGTTCTACATTGTTTTGCTGTGATACATTTTAAGTCTGGTCCTATATATTACCTCGAGATCAAACATTGTTTGCCATGTTATGAAGTGTTCTGAAGCATCTGTCCTTCTGTGGAATGTTTGTTGAAGCTCTTGTTTCCAGGCTTTGAAGTAATTAAGTACTTGGTTTAAGTTGGTAACACGTTGATCTGTTATTGACTGCAGTGGACTGTTATCTTTGAAGACATTCCAAAGCATTTCACATTTTCACAAATTCTTGTCTTTTCTGTGGTGTTGTGCAAAGCCATGTCTTTGCAAACTTTTTCGGACAGAGTATTAACAGCAAGCTTGACTCGTATTTTATTTAAATTATCAAGATGAACTTACAAGCGCCTTGATTAAACCGTATTTGTTGTTTGTTGATTTTCCTAAGTGGGCGAAATCTTGAAAATAGTTTTTTATTGTCGGTAAAATTGACTGCGGCGGGCGATTCGTCGCGAGCGATTTTAAGTGAGCAAGTTTGAAGTTCTGAAACGCTGCTATATCCAAATATGTCCAGCTGGTTTTTTACTATGTTTTGTAAAAGCTATCGATCTTAAACATATGTAAAATTTAGAGTGGAGTAATGTGGAGTACTCCTAAGGGCCGATTTACACGGTACGACTTTGTCGCATGCGACAACGGCTTACGACAAGCCCACGACATGATTTACGATTGTTGTGTACGTCAGAAAAAATGTCGTAGCATTTTAAAACATGTTTTAAAACGCTGCGACAATCGTAAGTCATCTCGTAGGCCTGTCGTGAGCTTGTCGCATGCGACAAAATCGTATCGTGTAAATCGACCCTAAAAGAAGCACCGGAACACGGCCTGGTCACCATCAGCTGGACATACCTGCATACGACACTGTCTTACTTCACTCAAATTTAAGCAGCTTCCGACGAAAATACTTGAGTTCTATTCCAACAGGCAAAATAGTATTGAGTTTTGAGTCAAAAATATCAAAAAGGTCTTTAAATAATACACTACTGGTGGCCCAAAAATAAAGAAAGAAAACTTAATTTCCGGTTCGTCGAGAAGATATTTTTGGCAGCCATTAATTGCACCGGAAGCGCGGAAGGAGCGCTCGTGCCAGTCCTTCTCCGCATCACACATTGGACCAAGAGCGCACTGCCCGTTTCACCGCCCTATGTATAAGCGCCCTGGTCAAACCGTCGATAACCGATTGCAAATTCCAATTGCATTATCACAAAACCTCGTTTCCAGGGTCTTTGTCCGGTATTTTGGTCGCCCCTCCGTAAAGATCCTGGGAACGAGGTTGACTTTGAGGCAATTTATGTACGAAGGCCCTACCATTGCTTGGTTTTTGTTGTAGAACGTTGCCGCTGATGAGACTCAACAGCTTCTGAATACCAGTGCAGTTTTCGTTTAACAATATAACAGTTATGTAAAAATTGAAAGTTTACCGCAGCAGTAAAATGTGTAACAAATATAATATGCACACTGCCTATGACAACAAAGCGAAGATGATGTAAATCACCATTATTTGCTCCCAGGCAAATATGAATATTTATAGGAAGGAAATTTGCAAATTTACAACGAAGTCATATTCAGGCAATTCATCCCTTTTTGCTCCCATTGCAAAACAGAGTAAATTAAATGCAAATGTACGTATTTGGATCTTTTGAAAATCAGTTCAAACAATACCGCAAATTATTGGTTTTTCGACATGTTTGCTTGCATTTGCGGCTGTGGTCCAACTGCTATCTTTACGGAGAAGCAAATTTGAGCATATCTGTGGAAACGATAAAGATTTGCATCCCACGCAAACGCCAAGCAAATTTGCAGTATACAATTACATTTCCTTAACATTTGCACACAAATTCCTATAAAACAAATATCCAAGTTTGCGCAAACTTTACATGTCAAACCCAATTGAAAGCAAACTTAGAGCCCTAAATTTGCCATACCTTTGCTCAATTTGCAAACTCGAGTAAATCCATTTTTTCGTCCAGTGATTCACGTTTGGCCTGTCTACACCTTGAAATATTTTTCGTGTAAGCTTCTCTAAAATTTAATGGTGTTTAGTGAGCTTTACTAATAATAAAAATTAGGGAAGCGTAATATGAATGACATTTTCCTGGTTTCTGGATCATAATAACACATTTCTGAATAGGCGACCTGAAATTTTCCATACATTTGATAGGAAACTACTTGAAAAAGTAAACCCCAGAAAATGCTGATGTCGGCATTTTTTGGTAAGAACGGTTAATTACCATTGCATGACTTTTTGGCCATGCCTCTATATCCAAAATTGTTAACTTCATGAAGGGCAACAACATGCAGAGTTTGATTGTTTTATAATAAAACGCACAATTCCTTCTCTTAACAGCTTGACCATAACAGCGGGTTCATGACTGATACTGATGATTTCGGTAACGTTGTTTTCACTTGAAGGCCCTACCTCCAGTTTAGTGATCCTTTCCGCCATTTGCTGTACGCCGGATGAAACTTCATGGCTAACAAATTCAAAACAAACATTGAACTTCAACACTGATTTCATATGGCAATTTCCCTAAAGGCCTGTAAGTAAACTTTCCAGTTGTTCGTCGCTTTGCCGCTATAGTTTTCTCTCTAATCGCTCGCATGACTCACCGGCAGCAGCGAAAAAAACTGTGAAGCCTAACCGAATCAAAATTTGAAAACGAGAAGGAATCAAGTGGGATGTTCTGTTAACTAATTTTGCGTTAGCAAAAGAGCTCATTGTTTTAAAATGAATCCTCCAAAAGACCAGGCGCCATCTGAGCACTGAATATCGAAAGTGGATCGTATAATCGGCCATCCCTGAAATTCTAGCTTGAGACATCAGTTAATCTTGGTGCAGTTTGACCTCAAAATTCGAAATTTTGTAAATGTATGCGCCTTTAGACGCCTTCACCACAAAATATTTTGTCATTTTTGATGGCAAATAGTTTGCTAGTTTTCAAGCCGCAAATGCTTAAACTTGGGAAGGTCTTTGGACGTCAATTTGTGTTAGCAGGAAACATATTCGTTTGTTAACAACACAAATATTAACAATGACGTCAGCAAAGATTCATCCACTCATAAGTTTGCAGATCACGAACGAGACCAAATTGCGCGCATGTCTCTCTTTATACCAGTTTCAATGAAAGCAGTTACTGAAGTAATTACAACATGGTACCCAGTTTCTCCTTGCTGCGTTCCTGTGACTGGCCGCCCTTGAACCTGCATTTGCAGCATCTGGACCTAAGAAATGTGAAAATCAAAACTGAGTGAATACATTTAAAAATCTTGCTAGAAAAGGGTATAACAAAATAAAAAAGAATCGTTATATTCGCCTTGAGATATTTTGACAATTTGCCTAATATTCACATTTTCTGCGATTTCGGGAGACTGCGGAAGAGGCTCGATTTTTCGGCCAGTGACATATTTTGCAGAATTTTAAATGTGTATTACTCTCAAACGCTACTAAAAGATTATTCCAACCTTTCTCAAGAAACGTTAATGGAAACATAAGCATATTCTACTTACGGAAAAAAAACTTCTTTTTTTTGAGAAAAAAAGAAATAAGGCTTACGACGGCATCTTTGACGTTCGTTCATGTTAAAGGAAGAGGAAGGAAGTATGCAACCCACATTTAAAAAGCATGCATACCCTGGAAACAGTGGGTTGTTGTCTCTTAATTCCTTGTTCGCGAAACGAGAGATTAAACGACAGCGAGCAACTATCCGTTACGTCCTGATTTACTGAATCAGAGAGGAATACCTGAAAGAGAACTGGACTTCCCTCTCATTTTGCGATTTCCCACCTTAGGGGATAAGAGATGGAAATCCACCGCTTCCTGGCAAAGCAAAAAGGAAAAGAAGAGCAAAGCAACTATATTTAAGTGTTTAGTCATTCTAGCGCTGGAGCACTAATTGGGGACACCGTAAACTGAAATTAACAATTAACAGTAGAGCACATGTCGAAAACTCGTGAAGAGCGAAAACGCTTCTTCTTCCCAACGTATTTCGTTCAGCCTCGTCTCTCTCGCGGCCCTCTTTACACAAGCTCAGTATTTGTAACTTACTTTTTGTCTGAGCTCTGCAAGCTCAGCTGCCCCTGGGTCGAGGTTCAGGATTGCCCGGTCTTTGATCTGTCTGGCGAGGTCAGCGTATCTAAGCGTATTTATAGTCTCTTCGACGTCTGTGTTCCCAGGATTAACACAGGTAATCAGAAGGGTGTTACTATTACCGCCAAGAGAATCTGAAAAGTTAAAAAAAGACGAGATTAGGCAAGGTTTTCCTCTTTTAATAAAAAGTACCGGAATAAAGGTCTAGAGTTTAAATGCTGTTTATAGAGATTTCCTCAGCACTCTCCTCGATGTTCTATTACGCATGCGCGACGTGACACCAATGCAACGTGACTTCCACTCTTCCGCCATCGGGCAGGCGTTACTAAAACTCAAACTGGTTATTGCGGGTTTTAAACCAATTATGAGTTTTGTTCTGGACATTGTTCTGGACGACATCGAGGGTATCCGAACAGAGGTTTCTTTTCCTCTGCCAAGCAGGGTATGCTCCTTACGAGTTTCCAGTGATCCCAGCGGTCTTAATATCCGCGAAGAAACGTATTCGATAAAAGTTTATTATTGTTATTTTTATTTTTATTTTTCCGCTACTGTTCGTATTTGAGTTCAAATTCGTTGTAACTGCCATGTTTCATCACATTTCTTCCAATCCAATGTAAAGTCTCATTGTACCTGAAGAAGGCTGGCTTGGCCAGCCGAAATATAGTACACCACTAAAATCAAATCTGCATTGTATCGGCTCTTGCTTAAAATATTTAGTTTCTTTACGATTGCAGCTGCAATCCTGGACAAAATTGTTGAGACCATTTTTAACTTCCTAGTCCACATGTAAAAAACTTTTGTGCAGGAAAACGTAACATTACGGCTCCCCCTCTCCATAAAACAATATTGAGACACGGATGGGTGATTTGAGCATCATCTTGAACAGAACTGTTTTAGGTGGTTTGTGGGGAGGCAGCAATGCTGGCCTCCTTTTCAAGTTATGGTCCAAAAGGTTGGGATTGTAGACTAGAACCATCTATAATGGTGCAGTTATTTAGACATGAGGATTTTTTTTTTAACGTAGAATAACCACGCAAGAGCTGACAAGCAGGGTAAGATTTGGACGTTCGCGCCTATTGCTACTGCGCATTTTTCGCGCATTTCACGCATACGTCATGCATCGCAGACAACGAAGGTAAACACGGTGCTAAATCTGCGTGGGGATTGGTAACTAAACCGCCATTTTGAAAAGGATGGAGTTCCATTCGGGAAACGCCAGGATGAAAAATTTGCCGAAAGGCCCATGAATCAACCAGGAACAAGGTAAGTTGCTTCAGATTATTGGCTGTAAATCACAATAGTGGCAAGGTATTCTGGCATTTACATGTACTCCATCTTTGTTGTCATGCTGTTTGGGGTAAAGAGCTTTCTTCTCCTGGTTTGTTTTCCGATATTTAAACTATTACCGCTGCAATCAGAAATGCATGGTTGGATAAACCCATTCTTTTTGCTTCAAAGGAGGTTTGGGTTTACTGCTTTCCAAGTATAACCGACAACCTACTCAATTTTAAACAAGGTAGAACACGAGTACTCTAAAACTAGAATTCTTAATTCAAGCTAAATAAAGCTTATTTTAACGTCCTCTGGAAAAAACTAATGCTCTTGTAGATGCTCTTGTTTTACAACATGAAAAACATACTAAAACACGGCAAATAGTCTGAAAACAAGTTCCTGCAATACAGTCAAACTTTGCTTGATGCAAGGCTTGCAAAACTTGTGATTAAGTAATGTTGACCGTAAAAGAAGTGTTCCAGTTAAAAATTTCTTGATTTTGAGAGTTTGTGTTAAAATAAGCGCTCAGTATTGGGCTGTGCTATTAATTCAGGCTTTGCCAGTTAAAAAATACACACCATGGTGCAATTTGAAAGACACACTGAAGAGCTGCGTTCATAAAATGTCCAATTTTTTTATTCAGTGTTTTCACAATGCTCAACAGGTGTATTACAGGACACAGTGTAACATTGTTTTTCTTAGTTTGTGGCATGTATAACAAAAACCCTTATATTAACAAAAGGTAAATTGCTTTTCTACCACAAAGTCACACTTAAAAGAATTTCAACATTACCGGGAGGCATACATACACTGTAAAATTAACACAATGAGCTGAAACACATTGTCCACAATTCTGATTCAGCATGCGAAGAAAGTCCTGCCGATAAGAAAGTCCAAGATTATTTATATCGACCAAATACTTGTTTTACTTAGTTCTTAGATGTGTTCTTAACTGAACAACTTTATGTGCTGTGCTCGTGACTTCTTCAATAGACATGTGTAATGATTACTAAATTTGTCGTTTGTTTACACACAACTTTCACTGAACTCTTAAGGTCATATTCTTGTGATTTCCTTTCTTCGCACTCTGTTTGGAATAGAGTCACCAAACATCCAAGCAAGAGACTGCAAAAGGTGCAGTATCATACAGACTAACCCCTAAAATGAATTCTTAAAGAAAGCAAAACAAGATTTCCTGCGTTTTGTCATAAAACAAATTAAAAGCATAATAGACAGCAATTAGACAGCAGAGGGAACGAAAATAGGACTTCTGGTGGAGTTTGGAGAAAATTCTTATCGATTACTATGAATGCTTGTTCCAACATCCCATTGTCTTGTGTAATCCATAACAGTGGCTGTTTCATATGACTTGATTTCTTGATGACTTCCTCAACATTTGATTTGCCCTAAGGAAGCAAGATGTAAAAACTAATGATGTGCCTTATCCCTACTATTTGCAAAAGTTACACTCGTGATTTCAAGCACTCTTTACATGGCTTTCATTCTTGGCCACTCTCTGACACCATGTAGGGTGATTTTAAGGTTAGTATTGCAAGTATGTGGGAGGCGCGGTGGCCTCATGGTTAGTGCGGTCGACTCCGGATCGAGTGGTGCGGGCTCAGGGCCTGGCCGGGGACATTGTGTTGTGATCTTGTGCAAGACACTTTACTCTCACTGTGTCCCAGGTGTATAAATGGGTACCGACGAAATGCTGGGGGTAACCCTGTGATGGACTAGCATCCCATCCAGGGGGGAGTAGAAATACTCCTAGTTGCTTCATGCTACAGAAACCGGAGATAAGCGCCGGCCTTCCGGCTCGTAAGCAGTGACTATTGCAAGTAGAGTTGATGTCATAGAAACTTGAGTGAAGAATGTGGTGAATGCAGCCCCAGACTAGTCCTAGATAGAAAATTAAGATCACCTCCAATCAGTGTCCTCCAGAAGTGCCTGCAACTGCAACTTTGAAGTGCTTGTTACTTGAATCAGTCAAACAATAAATTATTAACTTACATGTATGAGGCTGTTGACTATTTCTGACAATTTTCATTTCGGAGCTGCTTACTTTTAAAACCCTGGAGAACACTTCTTTACTGCAATCCAGTAGGAATTTGGTGTGTTGCCATAATTTCGTCTACTTCGTGAGGATACATGTAACCATGCAATAGTGGTCAAACTGCTATAAAAACAGGAGGAACTCAAACTGGATATGAAAGATCGTAATAACCATAACTGTGGAAAGATACATGTACGGTATTTAGCAATGGGATGGCAGCAGCATTTTAAAATCCGCTGGTGCCTTTTTTCCAAAAATAACCCGCAAACTTCATCTTTTAGCAAAACACAAAGAGAACTCATTTTCTTTCTTGCATACTATAAGTGGTCAATTTGTCAGTGAAAAGTTTTAAGTTCTGTTATAGCAATCATCCCCTAAATCAAAATTCCCCAACGTGATTGGTTCTCAGCTGTCTGGTTTGAGCAATTAAATGGACAGTGCACACGTCATGCCTGTGTAACTGGACAGCCTGCATCACCTGCGCATGCTCTTACAGCAGTTTTGAAATGAGGTCCATTTTTTATAATTCTGTTTGTAAAATTGTTAGCCAATATGGGTATTTCTATTCTTAAAATTTTTCATAGTCTTGATTGATTGGTAACAAACATTCGTGTCATTCCCCTCACAGTAATGATCATACTAGTAATTAACAAATTGGATTCCCACTTTGCAGTCACATGGTTTTTTCAATAACTCAACAGACCAAATTGGACTCCACTCAGTCCTATTACCATTATGAATCAAACATTAGTTTAATACTACCATGTTGAAACAAACATATCTGAGGAGAGATTTACATCATCAGGACCTAGTTCTTCATTATCAAAAGAGTTGAGAAGTTCAGGGGATATTTCCTCCCAATTTTTCAAAAAGTGTGACAGACTTGTAGACTCTGCACCAATTTTTTTGCACCTTAGGTCCAGTTCGTTTATAAGCTGAAATACATGAAATACACAAGTAAGACATTTGTTAAGTACTCTGTACTTGGCACTTACGTGATTCCAAAGTACTACAGAGAGCCTGTATGGCCACCCTTACAGTAACTAGCATCTTTAAGGTTGTGAATAAATCACAAAGGGACTGCACACACAATAAGACAATAAGTCCACAAATGAAAGCGGACCAAACCACAGATACAAGTCTACTTGTGTGTACTGATGGTATCTTTTTCATCATCAGACCCAGAGGCCATGCTCTCTCAGGACAGTGTTAATTTAAGGTGCAGTTTCAGCAAAGGCCCATTGTCATCTAAATGATTAGCACCATATAATTGTGTCACAATCCATACTATACTTGCTACATTTGCAACTACCTCCTGCAACTATGGCCACTTGCAAATACCCTTCTTCCCCCAACCAGAAGGATCAAGTCCTCAGACTGGGACAAGGATGCAAAGTTTTGTGCCACATGTGCAAAGTACATGACAGTCAATTCAATACCCCAAGTGGATAAAAAGTTAGAATTGCTCGAACACTGAGCATGACTTTTTGCAACTATTAATTTTACAATTCAAACTTACTGTGCCTTCATGTTCATGTATTGCAAAGAATGGGTAGAAAAAAGAGATTTCTGACAGCACTGTGCGGTCTGTGGCTAGTTTGTCAATGTGACTACTTCTGGAAGTAAATGTTGCCACCTGTATTTCCCTTACAGCTTCTTTGTTTGGTTTCTTTGCTTTGATATCTTTGAGCAGAAGTTCATTGAGTTCTTCCAATTCATCTTTAGTAAGTTCTTTGTCTTCATGGGTTGCTTGTCTTTTCCCCTTTGTTTTTCTCCTTTGGTATCAGCGTTGATTCTGGATGCGCTTCTTTAATATGAAGAGGACAGTGCCCTGGCAATTGCATAACATTGACTGTTAGAGCGGAGGGGTTGGCGCAGTGGTAAGATCTCTGCCTTCCAACCCTAAGGTCCCGGGTTCCATTCCCGGTTCTGCCGAGACTGGAATATTTGCGACCTTCTTTCCCGCTAAAGTTCACTCAGCTTTCCATCCTTCCGAGGTCGGTAAAATGAGTACCAGCATGCATGGACTGCTTAGAAGCGGCTGCAATTTGCGCCTGTATATGCTTCCAGTCCGCTGGGGGTAAATTGATCATTGTAAAGCGCCTTTGAGACGTTGGTGAAAGGGCGCTATATAAATGCACCACTTTACTTCACTTTACTTTACTTTTTTTTTACTGTTATACATCTATTATCAACCAGCCAAATTGGCGTAGCTCTTACACAACAAAATGTGTACACAAATGTAAGCAAGTAAACAATTATGGAGGTTGTCACTGATATAAAAAGATAGCTATGATGAATTATGGGTTAAAAGCTAAGTTGTAAATCATGAACAGATGGCCTACCCAAGAAGGAAATTATTTTCTTTGCTGGTGGGAATGATGCTGGTCGAGGGTCCCACAAAATAGGAAAAGTGTCACAAATCTTCGTTGCTGCTACAATGAAGTCTGAGTAACTGATGCTTTCTGATCTCACCAATCCTTGTAGGCAAGCAGCAGCATCGCGTATGAATCTTCGCAATATCTTTTCATCTGGGTACTTGCTATCTTTATTGCACTTTTGTATGTCATCTGACATAATGAAATTTAAAATCCTCTTGAACGTCAATGACTGTTTCAGTATCAGGTGTGGACCTTCCAGGTGACTGTCTTTGGCTTCCACACTTTGACATTGAAGACCTCTGGCTGGAAACAGAATTTGAAGATGATGACTTTACTGACAAGGATGCTGAACTTCTAGACCAATCTGATAGCTTGATGTGCTCGACTGAGCATTCAGTCTCAAAGAGCTCTGGTGTCCTCTGAAAGCCACAAAACACAATGCAAATAATCAGCAATAAGGCAGCTCCTGACTGATGTTTATACATACATAAAACAAAATTAATTAATTGATAGCCTAAGTCACAAGCGCTAGCAAGACTGAAGTTGTGTCTTTATGGCACATGTATCACCCATGTAAAACAATGTTGCAGTTCACTCACAAGGGTGCATTTTGAAGCTGTCGAAGACCATGTAGCTTTTGTTTACATGTTATTCAACTGATCAATTATGCAAACAGGTGAGATCAGAAAAGTATACAGATTCAAATACATTTGATTGAACTTGTTCATTACTCATCATATTTGTTTTCATGATGAATGCAAGTTCTGTTGTCAGCAGTGGGTTCAGAAATCAATTGTTGATGAATAACAGTCCTTAACCCTTTCTCTCCAGAGAGTGATACTTGCAGATTTTCCTCTGTCTACTGCAAGACATTTGTATTTGTCAATGGCGATAGCTTCAGAGGTGAAATGATTTAATTTATCGTTCAGATGACAAAGCCAGTGTGTTTTACTCAGGTTTTTACTCTGGAAAGTAAGCAAACTCTTGCACATACATCACTGTCAATGCTCTATTAGAATTCTGTAATGAGAATGTTCATTAATCAGACCTGTCGGTCACTCTCACCTAGTTCCTAATTTTGCGAAATTGTTAAATTGCTGCGGCTTCATCAAGACTAGTTATTTGAACCAAACACTTTTTACTTCATTTGCGTTCATTTTCAATTTCAGTTTACACTGTTCCCAGTTAGTGCTCCAGCGCTAAAGCGACTTGACACTTAAAGTTTCTTTCCTTTCCTTTCTTTGATCCATTATGAATTATGATTAAAGCAACTCTTACCTGAACACCAGGGGAAGGCTGAAAGCCAATAATCTTCAGCGTTTTTTTTCTTCCTTCCACCATTGCCTTGTGTTTCTCCAATTTAACCTTTCCATTAAAGCCCAACTCTTTTTCAGTGTACTCGTATACTGGCGCTGCTTTTTTCGTTTTAATGCACCTCTGGTCAAGTATTCGGACCGGGTGCATGTTTGGATCAATCTTTATTGGGTTAGGGTTAGCTGATACCTCCAGCTGCGACAACACTTTGGTCGAAGCAGCATGTTTCGCCATTTTTCATTGATGAGCCTTTGCCTTCTGAGGTATGGTCACCTACTGTGGCCCTCACCACGAAATGCCTTACGTGGAGAGGACCATCAGCTCTTTCGACAAGGAACTCCACATTTAGTTTTCTTTTCATGGCTGCTTAATATACCTTTGAAATGTTATCAGCCATGATGAGGAATGACCTAAAACAATAGCGTTCTCTTTTGCGTGATTTTTATTTCTTCGTTCCCCCTTTGCCCTGTGTTTCTCTAGCCAAACCCTTGCATTAAAGCCCAACTCCGTTTCCGTGTATTTTTGGCACTGATACGTTCTCCAGGAGGGACAACATCTTGGATGAAGCAACATGTATCGATTTTCTTATAGATGAGCCCTCGCCTTCTGAGGTATGGTCACCTACGTTGGCTGTCACCAGGAAATGCCTTTGGTGGAGACGACCAACACTTCTTACGACAAAGAACTATACATAAAGTTTTCTTTTTGCGGCTCTTTCATGTACTTTAGAAATGGCATCAGCCATGATGACGAGTGACCTAAAACAATAGCGAAGGAGGATTATATAAGAAACGACTCTACAAGAAATAAGAAGAAGGTTGAAAGATGGTATTCTGTAACAAATGGCAAAATTGTTTTCTGCGTTTTTGGGTTCATCATGTGTTTAAATCATTGGTTCTTTTGGATGGATCCTGGAAAATATCCCATGAGGTCTCTATTAACAGAAACTAAAAAATAAAATATGTAATATATGAAAAAACCCTTTAAAATAACAAGATTAGAACCTGCAGGATCAAAATAATAATAGTAATAATAATAATAGGGTTAGGGTTTAGTGAGTGCGCTCTTACTTTAAATTCCAACTCCATCTCCTTTTCAAGTTCTTTATAGACTGGAGCTGAAAAAAGGCCCTGAATAAGTCATTTGTTCTTTTGATGTGTCCAGGAAAAAATCCCATCAGGTGTATAAATCATTCGTTGTTTTGAATGGATCCAGGGAAAATCCCTTGAGGTGTCAATTTACACAAACTGAAAGATGACATAATTATCGATATCCAAACAAATAAAAACAAAAAGAAAGAAAGGGCCTAGTGTGCGCTTTGGTCACTCGTGAAAAAGGAAGGGAAATTTGCTGAAGAGCCGAAGGAGAAGATCAAGGATAAGCTAAAGCAGAGAGTTAGAGGTCAGTGCGCCGAAAAAACCTGAGGAGAGAGGTGGCAAGGAAAGCTTTTAACTTCAAGATGGGGCGATGAAGACTTAAGTAGACAAGAATGTTTCGCGTGGATGGTGACCTGGCAACACGCGCCGACTCGTACGATCGCGGGTATGATGGAGCTGTATGAGCAGATGCTACCAACAAAGGTATACTCCTATCATAAGATCGGTACCACCCCTGCAAATGACGCCATCTGTAGGTTGTGTGTGGAAGCGAGACCTTAAGCTGGTTGATGAGGTCTCGCCGTGGTACAACCCAAGCCATTGTATGAATCTCAAGATGTGCAAGCGTTTTGGGATATTCCCGTCTTCGTAGAGCATAACGAGGTGAGGGCAGACCGGGTGGATGCGAGGATAGTTAGCCATCGGGAAAAGGTAGTGAGTACCATCGAGATGAGCTTTCCATGCGTCGAGAATCGTGGCAAGCTGTCTTGGAAAGAGAAAACACTTACCGGTAAGTATGGACCGCTTTGATGGGAGCTGAAAGCACAGTACAAGGGTTATAAGATCAACCAATACAATGTGATCATAGGTTTGCTGGGAGGCTGGAGGGTGGACATGGAAAGATCCCTCAGGGTGCTCCTAGGTTCTAGAAATCTTAAGGCTAATGCAGAGATCGGTCATTTCAAGTACGCTCCACATCGCTCGGACATTTAAGGTTGCTGCCTGAATGACTAAGACAGTAGTAAGTACAATACTGCTATAATAATACTAATCGGATTAGGGTTTAGTGAGTGAGCTCTTACTCTAAATTCCAACTCCGTCTCACTTTGAAGTTCTTTATAGACGAGGTGGTTCTTTCTTTTTCATACACAGCTGGTCTAGTATTCTTAGGGGATGCATTTGTGGGTCCACGTGTATTTTTGGATCTTCAAACTGCTTCAGGTGTGAGAGCATTTTGCTAGCTCCTGCGTCATTTCTTGCCCTTTTTCTGGGAGAAAAAACCTGTGGTAATGTCTGCTTTACTGCACTAATTTCAACTTTCTGCACTAATTTCACTTCGGAACTCTGTTTGGGATTAATTGACGTGCTCTCAGCCAATCACAGACCGGAACATTTTTCATGTATATTATTAATATACAAACCGAATGTACCGAATTTATATACAAACTTATCTTTCATTGATGGCGTTCTGCCGACCAAAGAATCTGTAACTTGGGCCCGTAGGGCCCAAGCTGCTAGGGGGGTCCGGGGGGGATGCTCCCCCTGGAAAATTTTGATTTAAGATGCTCAGAAATGCTTTTTCCTTCATTTTGCGGGCAAATTTTCTCATTTTCTCCAAACAACTTTGAGTACATTTTGTGATCTGTTCAGTGGCTTTGAACACCGGAAAGTTACTGTTGAAATTATCTCTTATCAAACTGAAAATTACACTGCAATATTCAATGAAATATTAACCTGCAATAACAATGCTTTGCTTTCTGAGTTAATGGATTCATTTTATACAAAAATAATTATTAGGTAACCAGTCCTCTCCAAATAGGGGCACCCACTTACAAAAACTAATGCTCAAGGCCACACTGACCCAGTAACTGCTATTATATCTAAACGAGAAAGAGTATAAGATAGCGCAAATATTTGTTAATCAATGAATCTGAACAACGACGTTGATCTAACTCTTCCCCACAACAGCAGTGATTTACTGTGTTCTTCACTTTCTTTCAGTTTGTTACTATTTACTGTGATTTGTTTACTGATTTAACTGTCATCGTCACTCTCATCTGTCCCATCCTCTTGCTCACTCTCGCATCCAGTATGACAGAACTGCAGAAGCATATTCTTCAACAGTAGAGTGCTGTGATCAGCATGAATCATTTCTACCTCCAGTTGATCTTCGAGTTCCTGTACCTTTGCTTCTAGTTCAGTTCTACTGGATCGATTCTGATCTACACTTGAAACACCAGCTTCTGTTTCACTTTCTTGCACGTCTTGTCTGCTAGGTAGCTTCCTTCTCTCTTTCACTGCTACAAACCTCGTTGAAGCTTCCTGTATGATGACAGAAGCTTCATCTGAACCAGGAGGTGGTGCATTGATCGATAAGTGTAGCAAGCTGTCGAGCATCTTGTCTGCGAGCCTGTTTCTTAGCCTTGTTTTAATACGTTTAATTGCACTGCCTCCTCTCTCAGGCCAGGCATTGGTGACAGGTATGCTCTGAGCCAATTCTGCTAGCGAGACAAGGTTTGGAAACATGAAGCTGTAGGACTTTGAACTTGTCAGCTTTGAAAGAAGCCATTCAGTTGGCGTGGTTTTGAGCATGGTGCTGACAGTTGAATACTCTTGCTTTATCTCTAGAGCCATGAACTTGAAGTGATCTCATTCTGATTTTAACCTTTCAGTATCCAATGTAGAGCTGAAGTGGTCTGCCAGTTTGGCCAGCTTTTCCTCACCATATCTTTTGAACTCTGGTGAATTTCTTTCAGGGATGGCCTCCGGATTAAAGATCGAGAAAGCAGCTATGAGTGGGATGTTGGGGAAACGACTAGAGATGTTCTTCTTTAGATTCTCTACATAGGAAACGCAGAAAGGACTCAGGAACTGTGTAGTTGCATCATTAGGTGATAGGTCGATCATTCCAAACTTGCCATTCTCCTCCATATCCTTGCTTAACTGGGCAAGGATTTCATCTTTCTCACTTACAACTTTATCCAACTTTGCTATACAGGCAGAAATTGCTGAAGGAATTGCATCAAAACTAAGTTCCCCAAATCGAAAAGCTTTGCTGAGGATCGCCAGGGGAGGCAAAACAGCATCCATGATGTAAATCGCACCAATAAACTTGTGATTCCGAGTCTGGGTTAACAAACCACATGCTGTTGCATCTTATTATTTAAAGAAATCAAACACAGTAATATGCGCCAAACTCTCGCTTCATAGATTCCACTGAAGCCTTGTGTGAAAGCCACCTGGTTGCTGCTGCTTTCTTGGCTTTCTTTACTCTCTTCTTGGCCTGCGCCATTTGCTCAGTAGGAAGGAGCTTAAGAAGTTGCCATTTTCTTAGAAGAGTAGTCATAAGATTTCCACACTTGATTAAGCAATCTTTCCACGGTCAGCAAGTACGTTAGTTCTTTGCACGTGTCGACACACGCCAATGCCAACCGGTGACACACACAGTGCATGTTAACAAGATCAGGGACTTTCTTTCGGGTGTGTGCGACCATTCCATTATGTGCCCCAAGCATTGCATTGGCCCCATCAGAAACACAAGACTTCATCTTCGAAATGTCAAGAGAACATTTTTCCAGGATACATTCAAGGGATTTTGCAAGTGCTTTACCTGTAGCTTCAGAAAGATGTTCTGTGTGCAAAAACTCAGTCCTGCTTTTCCCCTCATGGACATACTCAACAAATGTGACAAACTGTTGAAGAACAGAAAGTCTGTCACTTCATCAACAAGACAGCCAAAAAATTTGGACTTATTCACTCTTTCAGTTACTCTGTCCTTCACAACTTGCCCTAGAATGAGAAACATTTCTTGCAGTGTACCTTCCCCAGTATATGTAAAATGTTTGAGGTTTGGTAAACCTGCCCGTTCCATCAAGTTTAAAAGGGATAAAAGTTTTGTGTTAGAAATCTCTTCTTTTGCCAACCAGTAGATGGACATAAAGACTTTATTCAAACCTTCATTTTCACATTGCTTCCTTGATTCATGCTCTTTCCGGAAAGGGGAAATTTGCTTGAGATGCTCCTTTTCAATTGCAGAACGGTGCATGTCACTATTGAAATGCAGCTGAATGGCTTGAGTTATCATTCTAACACATGGTTTGGTGATCCACGTGTAGTCCTTGTTTCTTTTCGTACATGTATCATGGAGTCTGCACAGCAAACAAAACATCCCAACATTTTCTTGGAAGGCCAGCCGCCAAACTCCAGTAGAAGGCTCATAGACAACATGGTTTTCAGATCTTTGGAACAACCATCCATGCTGAAATTTGTGAATTCGACTTCCCGAGACCGTAGAAGCTTTGTTAAACTTAAACGCACCACCTGGAGGATCTGAAAGAGGATGTCAGTCCTTTTCCTTGCATGTATAATACGTATGTATTTGCCCCTTCTGCTTATCCAACCTGGACAGTAGTGATAGGATTTCCTCTTGAGGGATTTCCGATGGACAGTTGTTGCTTGGGGGACGTTTTGACAAGGGGTTTGAAGCTGATGATTTGTCATTGACCTCTATATTTTTAGAAACATCATTTGTGCCAACAGGTAATGCTTCAGTTTGCCTAGAGGTCCTGTAAAAATATTTTACAAATAGTTTTAAAAAGCTGTAATAAAATACTTTTTAAACTATATTAGTTTTAGTTTCTGTCTTGTTTTGAACTTTCACTATATCCTCAATGAACATTTTGTTGTATAAGAATAAAATTGCCATTGTGCGAACAGTTAGTGCCACAAAGTCTGGAATACTAATTAAATTTACAGAATTTACTTTTCCTGTGTACAGTGTTAAGTTTGTTGAACAGACCAACTGAATTCGTCGTTACAGGTAGTATTTATTTTTTCTAATCCCCAACGTTTTACTTGCAAAATGTATCTTGTTCCTTCTTGAGAAAGGTCACCAAACATGAGTTAACAATGCTTAGTTCAAACCGGTAAACCGGAACGACCTTTACACCGGTTTACAGCGTGACAGGACACCGGCGATACCCTCCTCAAATAATTTCACTATTAAAGCGAGGTCTAGGAAAGTAAATAGATGAAACTGGTCTCTTTTAAATCTCTTTTGGACATACTATGACACTTACTTTGCGAAAAAGTTCAATATCCGTGGCTGGTCGGCCTTTCCCTTTGCAGCGGCCATGTTTTTGCACGTGGAAAGACGACATCTGCGAGAGGCCTGGGTTCAAAGTTACAAATTCAATATGGCGGCCATATTCAACGTTGCGGAGACGCGAAGCGATTGTTCGGTCATTCTGTGGTCCGCGAAAAGGCTATTCACTTTGACAACTAAAACCGAAGAAAGGTACATTGCGAAAGCAACTAACAGTCAATAGTTTTTACCCAGTAATTTACTCAAAAAGTCGTTCTTTTATTTGCATTTGATAGACCAATTGATCTACTGGTTGAAGCACTTTGACAGCCGTAACACTTACCTGACACCCGTGACAGGTGTTACGGGTTACGGGTTCAACTGAGAACCCTGTTTGAAGTAACTTACTTTAACAGTTTAAAAGCCTCCTCTTCTTCTTCCTTTTTTTTTTTACAGAGGTTTTGCAGCTCTTTCAACTCTGCTTCTTGATGTGAAAATGAACCATAGTTTCAATAATAATGCATTTAATTTGAATGCGAAGGCAAGAAAAGTTCCCAAATGGAATCTACACTGATGGAGATTTAAGAGCTAGATGTGTTTTAAGGGACACAATTAAACAAATAGAACAGATTGCATGATTCAAAAGATTAAACGCATTAACAATAGATGAGCTGGGGAGCTGGTGCCAGGCAGCAATCAGGTACGGGAAAGGCACCGTCACAGTGAACCCAATCAATGGAATACTTACCAGACCCAATACTTACTAAAGGGAGGGTGGAGAGGGGAAAAAGGGGGCTTGAAAATAAGGCAAGCAAAATGACCTATCTCACAGGCCAAGCGAGCAAGAAATGGGGCATCCCCCATCAGAGAGCCCAAAGGTCGCCCCTAAGTCCCTTGCACTGTTACAGATTTGTGGGCATCTCTGAAAACCTCGGGGTCATCGGCAATTACACTCTCGATTACAGATTTTTTTTTTTACCAGGAACAGTATCCAGTCCTACTGCAGATGCATATGCCTATGCCTATGCCTACATATACATTCCAATTTTAGTTAGTATGAATCTACTAGCATTGTATCAAGAATGCCGTTCTCTGATTGGCTATGCTACTCGCTATCTATTCTGTGATAGATAGCAAGTAGCGGTTTTCAACAAAAGGGAGGCCACTTCGTCGCGTTTTCGAAGTGTCTGCGATGAGAATATAGATAATTTACTTGTTTGGTTATGAACGACTAGTAGATTTATACCAAAACAATTAGATTATGCACTCTTGATTTCTATGCGTGACAGCTGATTCGGGCTGCGCCCTCATCAGGTATCACGCGATAGAAATCTCGAGCTCATAATCTAGTTGTTAAATATATAACGGGGCACTGTAATAAAAGGATTAAACTCTTACCTCTTGAATATTGGCTTTGTGGTCTCTATGCAAATTTGGCATTCCACAATCAAAATATGATGCACACGGCGGCAAGGTGCAAGGCTGGTCTACTCTGTGCCCCCTGATATGACAATGTGAAAACACTGCTGAACGAATGCTTCTGAGGGGGGCTCTCTCCGGTACCTCTTTTTTCAAGCTAACCAGTTTGGCCTGCGCAATATCCATCTTGTAACGTAACGCCTCTTTATCTTCGGAAATCTTGGCGATTGACTTTTCAACTGCTCGACTTTCCAAACGCTCATCAATACCAGTCTGCATGATACTTGTCCCTGCTCCTGTTATCAGCGAGCTATTTTTTTCGTGCATGTGGTGGTGTGATATTTGTCGCCGCCATGATGTCTTTGATCATGAACTCTTTTATTTCAAGGCAATAATCACATGATACATCGCATGCATCCTCGTCTCCATCATTAGGTGACATTGTTCTAATACAAGTGTTGAGTTTCAAATCTAGTTCCTGCTTTCTCGACACCGGAAAACCACGTCGACTTCTGCAGCTAACTCTCCTCGCATCAGAAGAAGGGACGAATGGATAAAACTGCGTGGTCTTTCTGTAAAGCACAGAGTGTCGCCCTTGCAATTTCTTACCTT
>OX421453.1:529642-549642 GCA_949126865.1 Montipora capitata
TCGAAAATGTTTGTTGTAAGAGGGTGGCCTGTATTACAAGATTTCAGGCATTCAACAATATTTGCCTAGACAGGGACATCCTTGAGGTTTGTATCAAGGCTCGCTGCGACATACGGGCGGATGAATTAAATTTCTCCATGGAGAGTTTCAGGAAAGCTGCAATATAGACAGTTTGTTCTGTGGAGATTTGGCAAACTCGGCAGAGGCAATAGGAGGGTAGTGCCCTCGTGTGTAGTATTGTCAATAAGAAGAATGTATCCCTCAGTCGATGGTCAATACATGGGATACAGAAACAGCTAAATAGTTATATGAAAATAAGAAGTACTCCCATATTTCTTTTCTCAATTTCACTGACACTTGTATTGTGAATAAGTCTATTCTATGCTTGATGAAAATGCAAGAAATCTTCGACTAAAGTGTCTAACTGCATTAACCATACATGTATTTGTAAGTAAATAAAATTCTGAAAACGCGTCTCATATGTCTTTTCCTCTTTTGGCCAACACTGAAACAAGTAACATATTATATTCATGGAGAAGAGTATTTTCAAGGGGGTGAGTCTTACGAGGGTATCTTTTATGAAATGCTACCAGAACCTCCTACACTACTGGGTAAGAAATAATATTTGAGCAAATAACTAAATTAACTGTATTGAAAAAGTTCATGTCTTGCCTTAGCCTAACACACCATCACAACTTCGTACAAACAAGCCTGAAAACACAGCTTTAATTTAATTATAAGAGTATGAGGGGGGAGAATGCCTGCAATGAAATCATTTTATGGGATTTCCAGAAAGAATGACAAACTACAGGGAGGGGGATGTGGTGGGGAAGATGGAAGAGGAAAAAATATACAAAGCACTTTGCATTAGAAGTGGTGCATGATAAGTGTTTAAAAAACAGGGTTATTTTCTCCCTAATTTATGATTTAAAAAATTTAAACCAATTGTATTTCATGCAACTATAAGCTGGATAAAGTCTGTCTCTACAAAAAAATAACTTTTCTAAAGTGACATTATGATCAGTGGTATTAAAACATGTTGCTATAATTTACCACGAAACAATGTTTCTATGTGTTTCATCAATACAGGTGCAATACTAATATTTTTGAAGAAAAACTATAAAATTAATGATCAGTTGTTTCCCTGTTGAACTGTTCTACTTTTTCAAAGGCAGCTTAGCAAGACGAGATGGCCCTTTCATCAATTCCTCAGTAGAGGGTGCTGCCTTCATGGTAATAGTGGGAGCAATCTGCTTTGGGTTGAAGACATTGTCATCAGTTTTCTGAGAAAAGCTTTCCTCCAGAAGACAACGCTCCTTCAACATTTTGGCCATGAGAAAGGGGAAATAGGAGTACGCTTTCTCTTCCTTGAAAGTCTCTGCGTGGAATTTTTGTGTGCGCTTGGAGTACTTTCTGTGGCCACGCTCCTCGCCAGCTGCATTCAGTTGCTGCCCTCTAGAAAGATGCATATTGTGGTCGATGGCAGCCAGCATAACACGCATGATGAAGTAAGGATACCTAAAAAACACCAGGTCAAAAGAGGGGCTCTTTCAGCTATGATTGCAAATTAACATTACACAACTCTTACTAGTTAACATGATCAATTCAAAAGAGCTGTCCACTATGAATAATCATCAGCATATGAGTCACTTCAAGTGTAAGTTCTAAGTTTCTTACTCGAATTCCATTCTCTTGGGAGCATATTTTGTTAGCATACTATTGTAGCTTTCAAGAACACTTGTGTGGCTATAAGAAACACAGATCATACATCTAATCAATTAAGACAATGGTCTGTCTACATGGCCTTGTTCTCCCCACCACCCAACCTTCAACAGAAAAGAATAAATCACATACTGTGATTTTTCCCTATGTTCAGTTGTACAATACTAACTGTTATCCCTGATTACTGAAACTTGATGATCTTTTGAACCAAATCCTCTCTCCCTTCTACGCTTGAAAAATTTACATTCCACTGATATTAGAGGAATGAAAGAAACATTAAAATTTAATTACCACAATTTGATTCCAGTTTTATTTGTGGGGGGAACTTGCAGAAATTTGAGGGAAAATGGTGTAAAATGATGGTTGATAAAAGTTTAACTTCTGCTCGTGACCTAATAATATTGTAAGGTTAGTGATATAACTGAAGACGAACCTGAAACGAACATAGATTTGTTGAAGAACACAGAAAACAAATTTGCAGCTACATATTTGAGATTGAAAAATCATAAATCGAATCTGTGTATAAAACTGGTACAAAGCTCACCTGATGTTGAAGGAAATTGTTCGCCTTCAACACTAAATAAAATATAAACAAAATATTAATAATCAATATGGGCCAAAACTGATTTTACTTTACGCATTTCAATTATAGAATAATGCCTTATACAAATGAGACCGCTTACATACATATCTCAGGATCTCAAGTAAAAATCAGTCAAATAATTATTCTCACCTCGAAAAAATCTCCCTGGAGTCTCCAGTTCCATTGTGGGAACAATGCAATAATATTTCGGCAAAAGCACTGTCTGTAGTGTTGCCGAAACCCATGGTTGTTTTCCTTGCCCTCCATAAATCATACACGGACTCTCTAAGTCGAATAAGCTTTGCAGAGCCGGGCAGACTCGGCCTTCCTCTTGACCACTTCTTCGGCGGCATCAACTTTTCAAGTAACGTTTTTCTCCGTCTTACATGTAAGAATTAAGAGTGACTTCCTGTAAATACTACGGATAGGTGATGCAAAAATCGAATTCCCTCAAACTCTTTCACAAGAAAGCCCTCTGGAAACTATTTAAGAAAATACAACATTTAGTTCGCTTGGATTTATATTTTTCAAGTAAAGCGATTTTTTAATTTTCACCCTGAGAGAAGCCCTTGAACCACTGAAAAATGTGCTTCGTATTTGCGACTCGTGTTACAAAAATAAAACAAATATCAAACTATTTCGATATTACACAATTTAATGACCCTTCCTTTACAAAGTACCGTTATTAGAATTGGAAAACATTCAAACCTGAATTTTTAAAAAAAATTCAAATTTACCCTCCTAAACAGCATTATCAGAAAGCTCGATTTTGGCAAATTTCAACGGCAAAACGTCCTACCTGGTACATGGATTCCGCTGTAAAGATGGTATGCTATAGAAAGAGTAAGGCTTCCTCTATCGTTCTGTGAAATAAAATTTTGGGGCAACTCAAACTGCGAATTTAGACGACGGAAAATATTTACGGTACTCGCGTGAACTTTATGACCTTTGAACTTACACTTGTCTTCCTGAATACAAGAGATAACCTTAACAACAGTTGGAATTTTAGCCTGAATGCGACCCTTTTCCCCATTTAAATGATTTGCATTTATTCTTTATCTTCTGTGGGCAATTTTTCCGAAAGCAATATTTTCTTTACGCTGAAAAGGAGTGCTAACTTGTTCTGTATGAGTACGAGCGTATTTGTTTACTAAAGCGCAAATTTGTGAATATTAAATTTATTCCATCTAAGTTCTATTTCGTGTACTGCAAGGCGTTTCGTGTTCTCATTAAAACAAATGATATTGCCAAGTTGAAGGTTTTCTTATCAGATTTTAAAACAACATATAACTTTTGACCTACCGTCCACATCACAAGAAACTTTTAAATGGGAAATTTTCCCACTCATGGGAAAATGTTGGGACAAGAAATTACTTTTGGGGAAAATTTTGGGTTTTTATTGGGAAAGAACGTCTACTTTCCGTTTTCCCAAGTTATACCCAAAGGTGGGAACAATATGGGAAAAGTTTCCAATTTATTCCCAAAATGGTGAATTATGGGGGAACATTTCCCCAAGTTATTCCCAGAATTGTGATTAATATGGGAACATTTATCCCCCGGGGGGGGGGGGTACTCCCCTATATGAGGTATATAGGTATGTGCCGCCCCAAAGGGTATGGTTTTTGAGCCGTTTTGGTCTGAAAACGGGTATAGATTTTGACAATTATGGTCTGAAATCAGGTCGGGTTTTTGGGGCCGGGAACATTTACGAAAGCTTACAAACATATTTTTCTTCTCAGTACGTAAATGGAACGACTAACTGAACTGAACTTCAAATGATTTTTTTTCCATTTAAATTGATACAAAAGAGATAGATTTATGTTCAATGTTAATAGGCCTTATAATGTATAATAACGAGTCAATGTATTTTCATTCCTTTCGAGTTCGTTTTCTTTATATTATTGTTCTGTTCTGTTATTCTGTTCCCGTTAGATCGATTAGTATATCTGAAAACTGTTTTCATGACGGCACAATTTAAAGCGTGAATTATTCTAGAATTTTGTGCCTGATGCAATTCTCAGTGTTTTATACTTCCTAATAAAAAATATTATGCTTTAACGTAATATACTTTGTTGTGATTTCACTCGGATACTATAATAATGTAACGATCTTATAAAGCCATGTCTGAAAACGGGTGTATATTTGCAAGTTCAGGTCTGAAAACGGGTATGCATTTTAGAGGTCAGGTCTGAAAACGGGTGTGGAAAATGGCATGTTTAGGTCTGAAATAGGGTCGGGATTTGAAAACCCGGGCGGCACACCCCCACCAAGAATTCCGAGGAGTACCCCCCCCCCCCCCCCCCCCCGGCCATTTATCCAAGTTATTCCCAGAACTGTGAATAATATGGACAAATTTCCCAAGTTATTCCCAGCATTGGGAATGATATAGAAACCGTTACCCAAGTTATTCCCAGAATTGTGATTAGTATGGGAACATTTATCCAAGTTATTCCCAGACTTGTGAATAATATGGAGACATTTCACAAGTTATTCCCAGCATTGTGAATGATATAGAAACCTTCACCCAAGTTATTCCCAGAATTGTGATTAGTATGGGAACATTTATCCAAGTTTTTCCCAGAATTGTGAATAATATGGACACATTTCCCAAGTTATTCCCAATATTGTGAATGATATAGAAACCTTCACCCTAGTTATTCCCAGAATTGTGATTAGTATGGGAACATTTATCCATGTTATTCCAAGAATTGTGAATAATATGGACACATTTCCCAAGTTATTCCCAGTATTGTGAATGATATAGGAACCACTTTACCCAAGTTATTCCCAGAATTGTGAATAATATGGACACATTCCCCCAAATTATTCCCAAAATTGTAAATAATAAGCGATTATTTCCCCAATTTAATTCCCAATAGTGTAACACGGATAAATGAAAATAAAAGCCTTTATTAGAAATATCCTCCACGTTTGACCGGCCTTGTTCCAAAAGGAACATGAAGCATCAATGTTAAGAATTACACCCTTCATGTCAGCACTTTATCCACTTAATGAATACCAGTATCTTCCCCACTTTGTTTGAGGGTTAATTGGACGACTTCGCTCGGAATCTTGTTCATTTTTCTTCAATGTTTCCTGCGCTATCTTGTATAACGAGTGAGAGACCAGACTGGAACTAGTGAGCCGTTTTCATTTTGGCCAGCAGTCTCCACGGCAAGCTCTTACCGATTTTGGCGGTAATCGGCGGCTTTATTAACGTTTATATCAACGCTCACAAATATTTGTGGTGATTTTCTGTTTGTTTTACTCTTTAAATGCTGATCCAATGCAGGGAAATGCTTACAAGAACTCAACTAAAAAGGTAAGCGTTAACTATAGGCGAATAACATTTGATTTGATGCCTAATTGTCTTGAAAATGACGATTTACATGTAGAGTACCTTTAAGTCAAATTTTCTGGCAAGGATACTTAATTTGGCGTTTTAAATGCTATAACCCTGCAATAATTGGTAAACCTTTTAACAAGAAAAATGAAGTTTTGGATCAAATGGTGAAGTAAACGATTTGGTATAAAAGTGCTCATACGGCGAATTAATTCATGTATACGATTGACAAATGATTCGTTCTGGTAAATGCTGTCTCTTTTCAATGCAGAATCATAAATGCCTGAGAAAACTAGGTATTTTTGACGTTTGTAAGTAAAGAGAGCTAAATTTGAGTCTACTCTTCACACACTTTAACTGTAATTGATTGAAATGATCACGGATTTAGAGGAATCGTGACTTGCATCATTGAAGTATTTACATGCATATATTTATATTTTAGTTACCATGAATGAAGAAGAGACTTCCTGGAGAAATTCTTTGACGGGACAGCAGGAAAAGGTCCTTTACAGCCAATTCTGTTTCCCCGACCGTTTATGCTTTGATGGATTTAAGGGTTACTCTTTGCAGACTTGTTATGGTTCTGTGGTTTATCTGAAATCTTAAAAAGCCCTTTTTGTATTTTAAATTTAAAACAAGAACCCAATCCAAAGATCTTGACCTGCTTTGAAATCAATTATTTTGTATTCAATTTTTTTGTGTGAGTCATGATGGTAACTGTTAGCTTCACTGGAATGGTGTCCAGCACATTTCTGATTTGCTGGTTGGAATATTATTTTACGGGAGCAGGTCACTATAACCTTGTTTCTTCCACATGTGCATTTCTACTTCTCAGTTATTTAAGGTCAATTCTTGATTTTTCTGACCTCGTTCAAGAAACATGCAATGCAGTACCACAGTTTCGTTCAAGAAAGTTTCAGCACTTGTAATGTCCAAAATGTCTGTCTAATTCCAAGTTTTTATTACTTATTCTAAGAAATTTAAATCTAATTGATGCACAGCTTGGAATTATTCCAAGTCTGAATTTCCTGTGAAAATTCACAATTCTGTTCCTATGAAATTTCCAGGAATTCCTAGGAAGTCCCAGATTTATTTTGCAAGCTATATGAAGTCGTCAGACCACAAACGTGATAATGCCTCACCAACAATTTGTACTAACATGCTGATTTTTGGCAGGGAGGCTTTTTTAGTTGTGATCTCTTAGGGGATCTCAACAAACCCATCATTGGTTTATACTGGGTGAGGAATGCGATTTGGGTGGGAGTGTATGAACCCAGTATAAGGAAAATATTGGCACAATATAAACCCATTATTGGTTAATATTTGGGAGAGGAATATCCCATACCTGGGACATGAGTGGGAATGTAAAAACCCAATACTAGGGAAATATTGGCATGATATAAACCCATTATTGGGTAATATTTGGGAGAGGAATAACCCATACCTCGGACATGAGTGGGAATGTAAAAACCCAATACTGGGGAGATATTGGCATGATATAAACCCATTATTGGGTAATATTTGCAACAGGAATTTCCCATACTTGGGATTTGAGTGGAAATGTAAGAACCCAATACTGGGGAAACATTGGCTCAATCTAAACCCATTATTGGTTTATATTTGGGACATGAAGATCCCATACTTGGGTTATGGATGGGAATTTAATGGGAGTGGTAACATTTTCCCAGTTATGGGTTTTCCCAATTTCATCCCATTAAAAACCCTATTATTTCCCTTTTTAATCCCAAAATGGGAAATCTGGAATTTTTCCTGTGCATGCGTGGCTTGATTTACTCAGGAGCGTTACACTGGGTGTGATAGCGGTGAGATGGCGTGACAATAATTGAAAAGTCGCTTTTCATTTCTCGAATCGAATTCATCAAAAACATTTAAAATATAATACCTTTCTTTGAGACTCTCTTTGAAACTCTCATTGCTGTGAAATAAAAAAGACCCGGATCTACGATTTTTATGCCTCGGTCGTGTGATTTTCGAGTGTGGCATCACATGACAATAACAACAAAAAAATGGCAACCTGCAGTTATTCTGAAATCGTTGGTGGCATGTGCGGTCCTAGTGTTACGAATCCCGCACATGTTCAATGTGTTTTAATGCGAAAATGTGACAAAGACATACGAGGTCATTTGAAGGCTATTGGTGTGAGGCATTCTTCTCTGGACAAAGCAAGGCTACTGTTGGCTAGAGCAGGTCAGTGTTTTCGCTTTAGATCGAAAATATTGCGGAAGATTATCGAGAAAATACTGAATGCTACTTTGACAGACAATCACCATGAGGCCCAATAAGGCGTGATTTCATGATACATGTACGCGAAATCAAAATCTAATGGCACTCTTTCAATGTAGCTGACCGTGCAAAAGCTCTTGAGACTATAGTCTCTGGAGTTATATTGCAACCCGGCTAGTTACACGAAAATGATCCCAACACTAACCACGTGGAGAAGTTGGACTAGAAATTAAAGGTGGGGTTGGTGGGGGGGGGGGGGGGGAATATTTGTCGGCTTGCCTCACTACAAGTCAAGTGAAACTTTAAGGTAATAACATATACTTTAAGGCAGTAACATATAAGGGAATTACAGAGATAACTGAAAAAATAATAATAATTTGTAGACCCCGCTTGTTATTATGAAAATCCGCGAATCTGATGACATATCGCATTTTTGTCCTCTTGCTTGTAGACTTTCGAAAAGTCCTTCGTCTAGATACGCGCGGAACGAAGGACTTTTCATACTTGATTGGCGCCAATTTTAGCGACCCAAAAACGGGTCGCTGAGCTAGCCAATCAGAGTAGCCCTCGTGGACCCCAGGGGATAGAGTTGTCAATCAAAGTTTGCCACACGCAGTGAAGCGTGACTTCCAACATGCTGGGTATTCCGAATTACGCGACTATCAGAGGAAAATAATTCAAGAACATCTGTCTTGCATATATCTGTTTGTCTCTGCTCCAACCAGAGCTGGGAAAAGTCTGACTTTTGAACTAGTCCCGTACGCTTTTGGTCGTTTACTTGGAGAGGATTGCAATGCTATCGTATTCGTAATTGTTCCACTGATTTCAATCACGAAAGATTTGGTCTCCAGCCGCAATTGTCGTGGCATTAGAGCGTCGTATGTAGGGGACAACACATTTAAAATCTTAAGTATAAACTGGTGTTTGGAAGTCCCGAGGCGATTCTCAACGACTATCGACACACTTTTCGTCGAATGGAACAAAAAAATTAAAAATGCACGTGTATTCATCGACGAGAGTCATTGCATCGCTAAATGGTCAGCTTAAGTTTCACTAAGATGTATCTTTTAATCCCGGTCTAGTACGTCTCCTACACCTGAAGCCTACCTGATCTTTCATGAGTGAAATCAATTGACTTTCTTGACAATTCGAAACTTTCCCTTACTTGCTAATCTTTCGAATTAGTGTTTCGTTTCTATCAGCACAAATCACGGCACAAGTGTTGGTCCAAAAAATACCACTGGAGATCTCCTTTCCAAGCGGCGACTCGAGATTGAAAATAAACTTTCGTTTTATTTCATCTTTGTTTCTGATACCTTTAGCACAAAGTCAACAAATTTCCTCTTTCGATTTCGTAGAAACAAACATGTTCGACTGTTTTCGTCGGATTGCGCCATCAAGTGCATGACTTCCGAATGACGTCATTCCCTTTTTGGCGCGAGACGCAAATGAAAACCTTGCAAGCGAGACAAGTCGACCTTTCACGACTTCGTCGCTCGCTCATTTACTTCGCGTACGAAAAATCACGATTCGCTCGCTAAAACATTTTCTCCTGGGATTATCGTGAGGTCGACTTGTGGCAAGTCTATCTTGCTTGTTAAATAAAGTACAAAGGCACTTACCAGCATTGAATCCCATTCAAGGGGGAACAAAAACGCGGATGGTTCCTTAGCTTTCTTCTGTCGCCGAAACATTCTAGCGTGTCATTTAAATTGCGCAAGAAAGCGGAGTCCAATAATACTGCGTGACATTTTCAGTGATGCCTTTCCAAATGTTATCCAAGGGCTTACATCCCCGAGCTTACGTTACTGTCGCATGGTTTTTAGAAACCCTTAAACGTTAAACTAAACTTCCAGTAAAGCATATCACACATTTTATTTCCAAGGTTGTTTTGACGTGGATGAAAGTATTTTGAACACAACAGTATGCCCTCGTCATCGGGACCTATGGGGGATAAGGTGGCGTAGCAACAAAAAGAACTGTTCCTGTCCAGAGCAATGGATACAACATGAGAAGAACCAGAAAGGGGATCGTGGAATAAATCTGGTTCTGTCGAGAAGGCTCCACCTTCAGACGCAAATTTTGTTGCCTGTAGGCTCTCGTAAGTATATTGTCATGGGATGAGTGACTTCCAAAAAAATGCTTTGTTAGGAAAGTCCGGATTGGGCTGTCTTCTGTGAAACTGTTCAGTACTTTTAAAAGGTAAATAACCAATGATGGATCTACGTAGCTACTGAATGTGATCTCAAGGTAAATTACTTGTTGAACAGGAAACAATTCTAATAGCAGACTTTAACTATTCTTGTTTACCCAATTACATAATACATTTATTTACTCCTACACATCAGCCATATGCAAACAATGTCGATCAAGACTTAGTGGCCAAAGAGAAGACGATGTGGTTTTGACAGTTCCTAAATCTCAAGACGAGGTTCAGGGAGCCGAGAAGCAAGAAGAATCTATAGAGTGCCCAGGAACTACCTCCTCAAGGACAGGAGAGCTTGATAAAGTAAGCTGAGAGAATTTAATAACAACACACAGATTTCTTGGTCATTTAAAATCGGTCTTGTGCGAGAGAGTAGGTCAGCGGAAAGTACCCCTGACTGACAACCTTGATTTTACAGAAATGAGATATTGCCACGATTTAGGGCAATCCATCCGTAGCCGAAGAAATCAACGAAAGGTTGCCATTTGAATATACAGGGAGCTTAACAAAGTACGAATGACATATTATTACAACAGAGAACAAACAAGTGTTCAAGTATTCATAAAAAGCGTGGTTTACCATGGCGATGCAAATCTGGAGAGACAAGCGCATTGTTCTTCGAAATGTTTTGAGACAAATTTTATTGTGATTCGTGAAATTTGCATGGTTATGTTTTGAATCATTTTAAAATTTTCATAGGCTTTATTGCCCCACTGAGATCTCCCTCGCGGCCTTGTGCGCAACAGAGCGCGAAGAAGGTAGGTGAGGTGGAGATCTTGCTCCCCGCCTCCAAATGGTTTTAATCACTGCTTTGAGTACATTGCTGAGGAGATGCAAAGTGTATACTTTGTTTTATAAACAGGAAGATGAGGAGCTGCCTCAGTCAATGGCACAACTCCTTATTGAAGATGATGCGAGTTCTTACATTCCAGAAGATACAAGTAGCAGTGGAGAGTCGTCAGATTCTGGGTACCAACGTAAACTAGGAGAACAGAGAACAAAGTTAAATGAATTTTTAAGTGTCTGTAATACAGGAATTACTGTAAGCGCGAACAAAAAAAAGTGGCAGGACGCAAGTGTGCGCACCAGAAGAACTCACGTGTCAAAAGCCAGGGAATCTGTCGTAGCAGCACTTAATGTGATTGCTCCCGGCGATGCAGGTCACTTATGGGAAGCGTTAAAGGCGTCTCAATCTGTGGAGAAAGCATTGGGAATTGCAAAGGAGTCTAACGTAGATAAAAAATACTTGGAGGCCTTGGCTGAAACGTACAATTATGCATCGACCTGGAGTACGCGCCGGCAAATTCTGTCAATAATGGCAGACCTCACTACATTGGAGGGAATCCAAAGCTTTATACCAAGCGTCTCTGAATTTAAATTCACTATGGCCAGAAAGCATAAAATCTAGTATGGTCGAGGTGTTCCGCTACCCTTGAAGAAAAGCCCAAGAATGCGTGTGGACACTGATAAGCTGGACCATTTTCTGACGTTTATTGTCAGTCCTCATGTCATTCAAGATCTTCCTTTTGGGCAGCGTTATCTGCATCTTTCATCTGGTAAAGTTTTGGAAACGCCCAACGTAATACGCACCATGATACCACAACGTATTGTAAAGCAATATGTACAATACTGTAAGGAAACTAATTTTACGCCATTTGGATCATCCACCATGCTCCGCATTTTGTCTTGCTGCAGTGCAACTGTGAGGAAATCTTTGCAAGGGCTAGACTATATTGCAGAAGAGGGGGCCAAAGGATTTGACGAATTGTACCGTATTTTGGACCGTTTAGGAGAATGCGGTCTTGGAAGAGAAATGGTGGGCCATTATCAGAAATCGCTTAAGGAAGCAAAGCAGTACTTGAAGTCGGATTATAAGGTACATTTCATGAAACTAATGATGAATGTGTATAAAAATAGAAATGATAGACAGCAGTGTGATTTCTTTTTCGTTTCTGATCATTATGACAAAGTTTGGCTTCAATACAAAATATGTTCACTAACGAGGTTTCGTTATTTATTCTGTATGTTCACCCTTTTCTCCAGGTTCATGTTGTGGAATCCACAAACATCGCTAATCACTGCAGTACATATGCTCTAAGCGACAGTAAGGAAGATCCATTCAAAGGCACTTGCAATCATTCACATGACCAGTGCTGCATGCAGTGCGAGATCTTGAAAGAGGTCCTTGAAAACGTTGAGACTTGTTTTGTGGACTCTGATATAAACGGACAGGAGCTTGACGATTTGACGTATTCTTGCCGTCAAGCGGTTGACTGTATCAAAGTGTGGAAAGCACATCAACTACGAAGTTGCAGACAAGACGAGGCTAGAACTTCTATTCTGGATAACCTCCATGAGAATTCTGTTCATATAACTCAGGATTGGGCCATGAAATTCCTATCACAGAAGTATAGGGAGTCGCAATCAGATTGATTCGCTAAGCGGGGAATTTCATGGCACATAGGTGTAGTGGTGCGGAAGGTCCAGGAGCATTTCCAACACCAGGCATTTATCCATATTGTTGAAAACGGTAAACAAGACAGTTTTACTGTCGTGCGGATCATAGAACACACTTTACGCACGCTGAAGAACGAGCATCTCGAGCTGACAACTGCTTTCCTCCGCCAAGACAACGCTGGTTGTTACCATTCTGGGGAAATGTTGGCGAACTGTGCGCAAATGAAAGCCAAAACAGGAATTGCCGTACAAAGGGTCGACTTCAGTGATCCCCAGGAAGGAAAAGGATCTTGTGATTGAAAAGCTGCAACTGTCAAAGGCCATGTAAGGAGATACATCAACGAGGGTCATGATGTACTGAACGCTAATTACTTTATGAATGCCATCCTGTCTAATGGTGGAGTACCAAATGTTAGAGTGGTTGTTGTTCATGCCTCTACTACCGAAAAAAATATTCAAGTTCCAGTGAAGTGGGTTGGCATAAACTCTTTAAACAATTTTCTGTATTCTGATGATGGCATCACTGTTTGGCGAGGGGAAGAAGGCAACAGGTATGTAAAGTTTTCCCTATCCTTCAGCAACGGTTTATAAATGAATAGCAAATGGCAGTCGCCGTACGGGTTGGGAGGCCGTACGAATAATCACCGCATTAAAGTTAACGATATCTGGATATTGAACTTTCAGCAAAAGTTCGATGTTTCCGTTGAAATCACTTTTCTTCAGCGCATATGGGTCGAAACTACAAACAGCAACTTTTGTCCTCTATCTTTATTCGGCTGGGCCATCCAGACCTGCAAAATTATCCAAAAACTGAATGTTTTGCTCTAGCACGCTTTGGCACTCAGCCATTTTGAGCGCTTGATTATCTCCCAACATGGCGGTCATGTGTGACGTAACGAGCTTTGATAACGTAGTATCCGTGTCACCGTCTGAACTAAAATTCAAACCCGCGACGTTCGAGTGTAGACTGAGCTAAACTGAACACCAACTGAAAAGGAAGGGGGTGGGAGGAGCGACAGATGGGAAGATAAATAAAACATGTAACACAAAGTTCTCTACACTTATGCTAGGTAATCTTCACCGGTTGTACAAAGTGAAGAGATTCATTTCTTCGGTCATGTTTTTGAAAAATCAGTCAGCTATATATATATACATGCAAATTTACTTTTCAGTTCCAGATTACTCACAGCCGCCAAGCTTTGAGTTCCTTTTTTCCCCGGGGGACTTCTCAGAGGTATCTCAGGTGGTCGCTACGGAAATACCTAGATCTCAAGAGACCGTGAAACAACCCCCAGGTGAGGTGGAAGAGGACCAATGCCAGGACGCGCTATTCTCCTGTCCAAACGTGGGTTGTATAAATTAAAGGTGTACCAGCGTCACTGTTCTTTAGAAAATCACTTGTTCTATGGGAAATGCGAGTTTCTGCCTGTTCGAGAGACTCTCATGGACAAAGCTAAAGTTCTCTACCACGATAAACTAGTGTGCGAGGCCAGTGCTCTGCCTTTTGTTAAAGGTGTGTCACACCTGTGCCCCACAACAACTGAGGTTCTTCCACAAGGGTGGGCTCTTAGATCCAGTAAGAAATCAACAGGGTTTAGTGAAGCTCAGCGGTGCTATTTAGAAAGCAAATTGGACAAGAAACAGGACTGAAACTTGATCCAGTGGATGTGGCGCGCGACATGCGTTATGCACGAAACCAGCAAGGGGCAAAAATGTTCACAGTGGATGAATTCTTGACCGCGCAGCAAATTCAGTCGTATTTTTCAAGAAGAGCCTCCGGAGCGCGCGTTTTAAAGGCGTTTGTTAAAGACTTTGAAAAAGATGCTTTGAAGCGTATTTTCAAGGGCCTGAGCGCGCGTTTTGAGGGCGTTAAAAAAAACGCTTTAAAGCGTGTTTTCAAGGGTCTGGCCGCGCGTGTATGTATGTTTTCCAATGGTACTTTAGCAACAGCAACAGGAATCAGTTACGTTGGCAGTGTGGGAAAATTCCCGTGCGGCATTAGAAAAAAACCCTTTAAAGCATGTTTTCAAGGGTCTGAGCGCGCGTTTTAAACGCGTTTGAAAAAACGCTTTGAAGCGTGTTTTCAAGGGTCTGAGCGCAAGTTTTGAAGGCGTTTGCTAAAGCCTTAAAAAAAGAAACGCTTTAAAGCGTATTTTCAAGGGTCTGAGCGCAAGTTTTGAAGGCGTTTGAAAAAAACGCTTTAAGGCGTGTTTTCAACAGTCTGAGCACGCGTTTTGAAAGCGTTTAAAAAAAACGCTTTAAAGCGAGTCTTCAACTGTCTGAGCGCGCGTTTTAAAGGCGTTTGTTAAAGACTTTGAAAAAGATGCTTTGAAGCGTATTTTCAAGGGCCTGAGCGCGCGTTTTGAGGGCGTTAAAAAAAACGCTTTAAAGCGTGTTTTCAAGGGTCTGGCCGCTCGTGTATGTATGTTTTCCAATGGTACTTTAGCAACAGCAACAGGAATCAGTTACGTTGGCAGTGTGGGAAAAATCCCGAGCGGCATTAGAAAAAAACCCTTTAAAGCATGTTTTCAAGGGTCTGAGCGCACGTTTTAAACGCGTTTGAAAAAACGCTTTGAAGCGTATTTTCAAGGGTCTGAGCGCACGTTTTGAAGGCGTTTGCTAAAGCCTTAAAAAAAACGCTTTAAAAAAACGTGTTTTCAAGAGTCTGAGCGCGCGTTTTGAAGGCGTTTAAAAAAACGCTCTAAAGCGAGTCTTCAACTGTCTGAGCGCGCGTTTTAAAGGCGTTTGTTAAAGACTTTGAAAAAGATGCTTTGAAGCGTGTTTTCAAGGGTCTGAGCCCGCGTTTTGAGGACGTTTGAAAAAAACGCTTTAAACCGTGTTTTCAAGGGTCTGAGCGCACGTTTTAAATGCGTTTGAAAAAAACGCTTTAAAGCGTGTTTTCAAGAGTCTGAGGGCGCGTTTTGAAGGCTTTTGAAAAAAACGCTTTAAGGCGAGTTTTTAACTGTCTGAGCGCACGTTTTGAAGGCGTTTGTTAAAGACTCTTTAAGCGTTTACTCGGAATACCATGTTACGCAGAAGTAGGCTGATAGATTTTGGAAGGGTTAGATAGTTCACAATCCGCGCACCGGTGGCTCAGTTGGTTAATAATCGAGATCTCACGCGGGAGTTTGTGGGTTGGAACCCCAACTGGATCAACACTCACGATCTCAAAATAACTAAGGAACGATTTTTTTTTTACAAATAATGGCAGCAGTTTCACTAGCACCCTTTATGGCTTTCTTAATGATGTTGACAAAAGAGTCCTCCTTACAAGAAGGGGTGCCTCTCCACTAACTAAAACATTCACTATGAGCAGGTATTTTGGGGGTAATATTGTGTGTGTGGATGGTGAGTTGAGGAAAAATCATAGACAAAAATTAGGGTTAGTTTGTAAAATGATGGGGAGAAATTCACAAAGCAAACTCTCAACCCCAAAATAAGGTTAACAAAATAATGAAACAAACTCTGTGTGAAATTAAAAACCTTAATTTCAGAAACAGCCAGACTATTGTTTGTCATGCACGCCTTGCAGAGCATTCTCTCCGACCTTGAAATAAATTCCTCTGGCACCCAGGGTAGCCAAAAGACTGATGAAAAATTACTCTCCTAAGAAATGAAAAAGTCAGATTAAACACATTGACAAAGGCACATAACAGAAAAGCGAATTAATCACGACATTAGCCCATTAGAAAACGCCCTGTGATATTTAAACACAATTACACTAGAGTTACCTCGGCAGAAAAATCCATCATGTTTGAAGAATCAAATGCATTTGTGGCGAAAAGCTGATGCTGTACATACATACATACGCTTATTTCACGTCCCCAAGGGGCTTTTCAGTGAAATATTTAAGAAACAACAATAAAGAACAATAAAATGAATTCTATGTAAGTAAATCGATTTTATGATAAAAACTAACGATAAAAAGTCACGACCTTTCGATCTGCCGGAGGTCATTTTCAAGTGTAAGATAAAATATACAAGTAAATTGGCATAAATATGTTTGTCACAATTAAAAATAGTTTAAAAAATACCACGATCACTAAAAAAGGCAGTAAAGTTTGTAACATAAGTGATAGAATATTTGTAAAAAATGGGGGACATAAATTAATTACAAGAATAAACAACAATAGGCTTTTATAACCTGATCTAAACAAATTAATATGTAAGTAAAATTTAAAATGCACTAAGAAATTCAAATCTAATAGAAGCTGAAGAATTAGAATAATTAAACTATTCTGTACTAGAGAAATTCAGTTAGCTGTCCATTAATTAAGAGTCTTTTCTCGCCAAAGTCTTAAAATGGGCCAACGATTGACTTAACTTCATATTTTGAGGCAGACCGTTCTAGAGAGATACGATGCGATAGTAATATGTTCTTTGGCCAGCTGCAGTTTTAAGTAACGTCTCAGAAACACCACTGCAAAAACTCAGTCAGGAAAAGTAGGAGAAGGAAACGTTAAGTAACATTCGATGAAATGGATCGGGTTTTACAAAGGTATACACGTTATGAGAATACCTAAGTTGACTGTCACCCTAATGAATTATTAATGTAGGATAGGTATACACTCCCAATTCAATCCCCAGCAATTGTCCGTGTAGGTCCTCTAGTAAAGAAGTAAACACACCTCATCATTAAGCCAATTAAAATTACTCATGGTCTCTATGTCACTGCGTTTTAGTATGACTTCGAATCCTTCAACAAGTGGATCATCAGCATACCCTGGACCAAGAGCAGCATCAACCTGAAACAAGCTAGATAGCATTTCTCGCTACAGATAAGGACACAAAAATAAATTGTTTTGGTTCACGTACAACCCCTCATTGAGCTTCAATTGCCTTCTTGTCTCCGTACTGATAAATCTACATGTACATGTACTTCAGAAAAAAAAACATCTCTGGTGCATGCGTTTTGGTTACAATTTTTGCTGATAATCATAGTATTACATGAAAGCACAAAATACTGACACCTTTGGTCAATTTTTCCGGAATTTTCAGCTTCAATGAGCCCAAATTTATTACCACTTGGTAAAATCAATTTTTTTAGCTGGTCAAGAGTACAAGAAACTATTGAGTAAAAATGTTCTTTAATATTTTCCGAAGTAAAGTCACTGTTTCTTCTTTTTGCCCTCTGGAACTCACCATATGTTCCATTTCCAGGGTGAGTGGCATAAGTCTATGAAGCTCATCAGCTACCTGGTGAAACAATGAACAGAGGCATTCTTTGGTTCTGCAAAGAGTATGTGATTTCAATTCTATCTTCATGTGAATGCAGCTCTGCTATTGCGTACCAGTATAGGTATGCAAGTGGGAAAACTGCACTCAAATTGATTCTTCAGTCAGTAAGGTTTTGAGGTAGAAATTAATTTTAGTTGAGGATAGGAGATCACAACTTTCTTTGACAATACTCAATATGTCAATCCGAGAAAAGAGTGAAAGAAATGGGCGAAGAAATATGAAGCTGTCCACGAAAGTAGGATATCCTATGAAGCCAGACAAAAACAGAAGCCGCTACAAACTCTGCAAGCTTCTAAGGAGCACTGTTCTCAGAAGATATGGCTTGAAACAGCAACATCTTGAATAATATAATTATACTGTTTTTAATTACAGCCATTATGCAAGTTGCCATTAGAATTGTTTTACCACCAAATAGTGTACCTTGCATTAAACAAGGTCAAAAAATAGGAAGGACCAATTAATAGTAGAAAAAATAGACGCAATTGTTCCACTCATGGAATTAGACGCAATTGTTCCACTGATGAGTTTCTCAATAAGAGATGTGACGAATACAAAGGGTATTTTAAATTTCAGGACTATAATTCAGATTTATTAGACAAGCAATTTGATAGGGCGCTTAGTATTGAAAAATCAGAACTCCTGAAGAAAAAGCCTGACAAAAATATTCCCGTTAGTCCTTGACTCCTTGATATTCAGAGGGTTATCCAAAAGCATGTTCATCTTTTAAGATCGTCACCCGAGTTATTAGAAATTTTTCCATCTAAATCGATTTTTCCAGCATATCGTCGTACCAAAAACCTCAAAGACACTTTGGCACCTTCCAAATTTTGCGGGGATAGTGGAGTAAATCAGGCAGAGAGGGAAATTGCAGGGTGTTTTAAATGCTCTTCTAGATGTGATCTTTGTAAGAATTTTTAAATTCAAGATTCTAAATTTAAAAGCTCGTCCACAGGCCGAACCTATAAGATTAATTAAAACTTGTCTTTCTCTTCCAAAAATGTTGATTACTTTGCCTCGTGCATTAAATGCAATTTACGGCAACTTCGTTTCCAGGGTCCTCTCTCTTCCTTCCTCGCTTCCGCGGCAATTGTTAATTCCAGTTTATAGTCCCCAATTAGTGCTCCAGCGCTAAAGCGACTTGACACTTAAAGTTCCTTTCCTTACCTGTCTTTGAGTTCAGGCTAACAGCAAATCATCAATTAATTAATTAATTCATTCATTAATCAACTAACTAATTAATCCATTATTACTTATTACTATAACAGTTCTTAACGGCCGAAAACCAATAATCTTGAGAATTTGTTCCACAGCATCTGCTTTTGCCGTTTTTTACTTTTTCCTGTACCCGTTGCCGTGTTTCCCCAAGGTAAACTCTTACTTTAAATTCCAACTCCGTCTCCGGCTTTTCAAGTTCTTGATAGACCGGAGCTGGTTCTTTCTTTCTCATACACAGCTGGGATCAAGTATTCTCACGGAATGCCTTGGTGGGTCCACGTCTATTTTTGACTCCTCCAACGGCTCCAGGTGTGACAATATTTTTGCCGCTGCAGCATTTCTTGCCTTTTTTTGTGGAAGAGCCCTCACCTTTTGTAGTAAAGTCAGCTACTTTGGCTCTCACAACGAACTGCCTTTTGTGGAGAGGACCACCAATACTTGAGACAAGAAATTCAACGTGAATTTTCTCTTTGCTGTTTCAAATACTTTGGACACGTTATCAGCCATGATGATCTAAAACAACAGCGAAGGAGGATTATATATATATAAGTAACGACTGGATTGACGAATAACAAGAGGGTTGAAAGATGGCCAATCCACTCTAAGATGCATGCAAAGGTTATCGTTCGAAATTACCGAAAATTTCGGCGAAGAACTTGATGATTTTTGCCTTGCGAGGGTAAAGGAGAAACAGCGAGGACTCACTGTCAGGCTGGTCTTTCATACACTGAATTCGAGATAATTAATGTTCATAAAACAAAAAAGAACAAAACGAACATTACAATACCTAATTAGCAAGGACTAATCGGAATACCATTGGTTCGTTTGTCCTCTGCCATTTTAGTCCGGTATATGAAAGTCTACCCCACTGTCACGACATTATCTCACCAGTTTGCAAGTAATGTTTACAACATGAGCGGCAATGTTGTATCCATAAGGATACCAACTGTGGTAAGTCCATCTGTCCCACAATCTTTGGTCGAGGTTTAGCC
>OX421453.1:559642-572142 GCA_949126865.1 Montipora capitata
TGGGCCTAAATTTTCAGCTACCGTTTCTTATTATCAGCAATTGTGCCCAATTACAAAAACATCACCCTTTCTCTTCCCTGTTGTTGTTTGATGATGAAGTGATTTTTTATTGCATCATTCCTCGCTTACAGCTGAATTTAACGATGCCTTGGCATTTCAATCGTAAGGGCGGTTGTTATCATTACGGGCATTCTTACCCAATGCAGAAGAGAGTTCAAGTCATTGCTACGTATCTAGCCACCTTATCCACAGCCATTACCGCCGAAATTTGCCAAGTTTCGTACAACTGTGTTACCACGTATGTGGAACTGTTCCAACAAAAAGCAACTTTGAGCCAAATTGTCAGTAACAATATGCCTCCAAGGTAAATTGTGTGGTGGATGGAGGCCTACCTTGAAGCTCTTGTGAGATTCTACCCCATAATTTATCTTCGAGAACTACAAGAGATACTCGCAAACGATTTCCAGCTTGGTTCACACGAGGTTCCCTGGATAGCGGCAATAGCCAGGTTATTTACGAAGCTGAAAATAACGCGCAAGAAATGTGTTCACGTCGCTAAAGAACGAATGCCGCTACTGTCGTCAATTATATTTTCAGTGGAGGAGAACCATTGATCCAAGCCGCGTTTATTTTTTCGACGAAACTCACTTTAACTTTGAAACTGATGAGCGTGATTACGGGCGAACAAATCTCAGGGTTGGCATGTCCATCGTTCCGGGAGAAAGGGAGAGCTCAGGGCTGGTAAATATTCTACGTTGGCTGTTTGTTTCCGGGGCTAAATTGCAGAATACCCGGCCCACCAAATGTCCTACTTAAAAAAGCTGCCACCGCGGTCCTGCAGTCGTGTTTAACAATGCTGCTTGTCCGCAGTGGCATGGGACAGAAAATGATATTCATAATTCTGTTCCTAAACCGGGTATTCTGCAATCGCTCCTTAGCTTTCATTTTGCTGTTCCGTTAACTACACTTTTCACGAGATCGTGTGAAGAAGAAAGAATTTGTTTACTGATTAAGCCTAAGCGCTCGTTTCAGTGATTGGGTCTAAGCACTCTTAGCTTTTATTTTGCGGTTCGGTTAACTACACTTTTCATGAGATCGTGTGAAGAAGAAAGCGGTCGTTTACTGATTAAGCCTAAGCACGATCGTCTGAGCAAGAAAGCAGTCGTTTACTGATTAAGTCTAAGCGCTCGCTTCAGTGATTAGGCCTAAGCATTCTCGTAAAATTTTAGCTTTCATTTTCCGGTTCGGTTCACTACACTTTTCACGAGATCGTGTGAAGAAGAAAGCACTCTTTTACTGATTAAGCCTAAGCGCCCGTTTCAGTGATTAGGCCTAAGCACTCTCGTAGAATTTTAGTTTTCACGTTGCGGTTCGGTTAACTTACACTTTTCACGAGATCATCTTGCCCTTGAACAATTTTCATTCAACTACTACGGGACTGTGAACCGTGGTGCTCAGAGAGAGACCCTGGGGACAAGGCATCGACTACGGCAATGCGGACCGCTGTGGCAGTTCATTTTAGGGGTTGCCCTTTAACAGTTTTCATTCAACGACTACGGGACTGCGGACTGCGGTGGCAGTTCATTTTAGTGCTTGCCCTTTAACATTTTGCATTCAACGTCTACGGGACTGCGGACCGCGGTGGCAGTTCACTTTAACATTTTGCATTCAACGACTACGGGACTGCGGACCGCGGTGGCAGTTCACTTTAACATTTTGCATTCAACGACTTCGGGACTGCGGACCGCGTTGGCAGCTTTTTTAAGTAGGACATTTGGTGGGCCGGGTATTCTGCAATTGCTCCAATTCCGGTTGCAGGAACCTTGACTGCTAAATTAGTGACTGAAATCATTGACAATCAGGTTCTCCCACTTTTACCGCGCAATAGCTTTTTGGTTGCAGATAATGCAAGCGTTCACAATGAAGTTGCCTTGTGCCGCATATTAGCCAGAAAGAACATAACTCTGGTCAAACTACCCGCTTACAGCTATGATTTAAATCCCATCGAAATGGTCTTTGGACTTGTAAAGGCAATTGCTCGTTTTTCTCCTGGCTTTTTAAGAACAAATCCTATGTTGGCACGCATTCGAACAAGTTCGCTCTATAAACGTCAGAAATTTTTACAAAAGATCGTGGAGTGAAAAACAATAGGTCTAATTAGGAGGTAGTGTTACACAATAACTATTATTCTCTGTTTCACGGGTCAAGTAAAATCACTCTAGCTTCTGTGAGCTAGCTACTCTGAAATTCGAGAGAAAATAAAGTGTATGTATTTATATAAGTATGCTGTACTGACAAAGGTAATTGCACAGAGTAACGTAGGGAAGAACGTATCAGCTCAGTTTGAGCCGCTAAATGTCCGTCATTGGACGTAGGCCTTCCCCATTTTCCTCCACAACACGGTGCGAGTGTTTTACAAAACTATGCAAGTCGTCCTTCCATCCCGTCCTTGGTCTTCCTCGGTTCCTTGTGTGTCCCCGAAGCATCCAGAACGTAATGCGGGTTGTCCAATGGTTGTCTGTTCTTGTAGCCACATGACCAGCCCAATTCCATTTTGAGTTTACTTATCGTTTCCATGATATCTCGTACTTTGGTACTGTTTTACGGTCTCGTAACATGATGTTTATCATGATTCTTTCACGAGCTCCCTGCATAGTTCTGAGTTTCAAGGTTTGTTGTTTCGTAAGATTCCAGGTTTCTGATCCATCGCTTCCTTTACTCATAGCTTTCTGGGTTATAGGAAACACTCCCTAATTCCATTTACCTTGAAAGATAAACACTTTTTGTTGCATGGGTAATAGGAATGTCGCGGTCGTTCTGTTTAAACTGGTGCATGCAGCCAAGAGGTGGTTACTACAATAAAGAAAATCGTTCAGTTGACACCCAGAGCATGTGTCCTGGTAAATATTGTAATCGTGAGCTAACGTATAGTCATGTTTTAATATTAAAACTGTTGCAATATATCCTACAACGGTCATTTCTGTGTTTTAGGGGTTCGCTAACATTCAGCAATTGTTTTCTGTCATCCACCCCTTTGCACCATAGATTAAAAAAAAAAAAAACTTTTCGAAAAATGTGCATGCGCCCTCTTTACTTCATCGCCACCCCCCCCCCCCCCCCCCCCCCACGTCTGTTTTCATCTTATAATGCGGCAAAATTCCTGTTTACAACCCAAACTTTGTCAGTATCTTTCTGCAATATTAATTTTTTATTTTTTCAGTTTTGTTTTTAATTTACAAAAATGTACGTGCACCGTCTTTCCTCGCCCCCACCTTTGCGTTGCGTTGCGTGACATTCCAGAAAACGGCTGTCCCGTGACATCCATACGTACATACATACGTACGTAGTACGTACATACGTACATACGTAGCATACATTGTTCCATAGGATGGCTCCTCTTTGTCCAACTGAGTTTTTCAGAAAGCAGGAATTAAATCGTGGGACAGTAATCCTGTTACAGTTTCTGAGATTGTAGTTGGTAAAAGGCCTGTTCACTAAATAAGATAATGTAGGAGGTACTTCTTCGCTAACAATTTTATAAAATAGTTTGATTAAACGGAGTTTGTACGTATAGTCTATAGTGTCCCAGTTTGTGTGTTGATAGACATCAGAGGAGGGCATGTCTTTGGGTAGCTTGTATATCTGCCTTGCCGCCTTTCGATGGAGCATTTCAAGGGAGTTTAGTTGCCCTGCGTTGGTACACCCTCCCCGCACAATAAGACCATATAAGACGTAAGGTATGAATGAAGGGGTAGTTTCTAAAGAAACTGTGGTGCTGCGTCGGTTGGGAAGTAGTATACAAGAATTTGGTTTATCAACGGAGTTGATAATGTAAATTGGCCACCGTACAGAGATTCTAAAAGCTGACGTTTCGAGCGTTAGCCCTTCGTCAGAGCGAACTCCGTTGATAAACCAAATTCTTGTATAAGACGTAAGGTAGATTGACTTTAAAGTACAAGGCCAGTAAGGCATTCTTACCTAGAAAGGAACTACGTTTTAACAGGTTTAGTTTGTTTAAAAAGTTCTTTTTCACGTCATTAAGATGGCGTGACCACGTAAGACGGTGATCTATAGTGACACCTACAAGTCTGATATATCCATTCAATCCGATATTTGCCCATAATTACTGAATTTAGAGGCCCAATGAACTGCGTTGTCGTTAACAACATAGCTTCACATTTTGTCGAGTGAGGGGATGTTATTTTCCGAACATCAATTGTATAATTCTAATAGAGCATGGTTCAAAAGAGTAACAGCATCATCAACAGAATCTCCACTACAATACAGGGTGTCATCTGCATGCAAAAGTGTGGTGCCGGAGAGAACTGCAGTTGGTATGTCGTTTGTACAGACCTTATTCATAAATGGCGGTCAATTTATGATTCTTTTGTCCAACTGCAAATTAGCCTACCAAGCCTCGATACCATACAGTGAATTGAAAAGAACTCTTGCTCTGAAATGAGGCTTGGTAGGCTAATTTGCACTTGGACAAAAGAATTATAAATGTGACCGCCATTTATGAATAAGGTCTATACAGTGTAAACAATGTTGGGCCCAGGACGGACCCTTGTGGAATCCCACAATTGACCTTTGCGACATCGGACTGCTGACCATTCACTATTGTTAAATGTGTTTCAATATGCACAGACTCACCATATAAGTTTATTGTAGTCATTCACTTTTAATCAAAATCTAGAACTATTGGTGAAGGAACCTAATGGAAGATTGATTGACATTGATGTATTGATATATTGACAAGAAAACAAATCATAATAAAAAAAAATGTTGAACTATGACATGTTCTTTAAAGGGGCTAGGTCACGCTATTTTAGGTAATTTTGTTTAATGTTGTTAATTATGAGCTCTAAACGTCAAATTGGCAGAGCAAGAGTTTCATTTGCAAAATCACGGCCACATAACAACTGAGAATGATTTTCCAGCTGTGTAAATGACATTTTGATATAGACTGATATAAATTTGAAAAAAGGTGGGCCGACGTTTTTCAAATTTACCCAAATCCAATCCATTTCAATCCTCTCCAGTTGTGTCCATCCATGTCCCTTCTTGGCTTCCCTGTGTTTTGTTAGAGTTCTTCTATAGTTTTGAACAGTTACTTTGATATTTTAGTTAATTCTATGACCATTCGATCAGTGCTGAAATTGCCTAAAATTGCGTGACCTAGCCCCTTTAAGTAGAGTACAAAATCACAAACGCAAAAAAATGATCGTTTTCAAGATATGCTTCACTCTTCAGCTAGAAATTCCTCTTCAATTAGCTTGTTCTTTAGCCATGTGATGGAGAATGAATAGCCTTTAACCCTATACTCGCAAGGGATTTCCAGGCAATACCTACACCTCTGTTAACTCGCTTGCCCTTTTACCGTAACTTTCCCTTTGTTTGTAGGCCGTTTCAACAATTTGGTTAGCCACAATGCCATCAACTTAGGTAAATGTCCAATCACTTCATAATCGTCCATCATTTCATTAGGGTGAGCATTCGGCTTCAAAGCGGTTTTGCCACGTCCAGGTCTTGTAACTCTGGGTATTCGAGTATCCTTATTTTGCGGCTCTCGTTTCAATGCGTACATCTCATCGACTTTTGGCTCCCATATACTCAAGTAAGCATGGTACCCACGGATATAAGAATGGACGTGAAGAAATTCCTTTGTCATATTTTAGCTGTAGAAAGAACTTTCCAAGTAGGCGTTTTCTACAATCGAGATCTTATACAGGGCCCCGCTTCTTATTGCATAAAGCCATTCACGACCACGCGGAATTTGCTTGGACGCTACGGTCGTACATCACGGCGTGACCTTTGGCCATCTCCGCCGGATCCCCGTACAAGAATCTCCTGGCGGGAAGCTTGTCTTCGACCAATCTTGGACAGCGTATCCTTTGCACAGTTTCATATGGGACAGGGCATTTCATGCATTTGAACTTAAGAGCTAGATAGCTCAGTTGTTAGGTGGCATAGCGTCACTTTTTAGCGTCTCGCTCGTATTCTGTCCGGCTTTTAGCGTTATGGCCGCGTCATAGGCTCTCTGATCATGATGCTTGGTTGTAGTTTGTTTCTAGTTTTGCTTTGGGCCATGAACTCGACTATAAGCATCTGTTATTTAGCTGGGCCACACGTACAATGTACACTTGTCTGGTAATATTATTGATACTACTATTACTATCATCTAGAGGCTTAGGCCGTTGTATATGAAGTGACGTGCATTGGAGTTTGTTTTATTTTATGTATCGGCGTGGCGTTAGCGTTTATTTTCTCTTTTCATTTGCTAGCATGTTGCGTGGACTTGTTTTTGTACAGTTTTTATGTAATTATGTAGTTTAATATATTACTTAGTTTACGAGGAGCAAGCGTCATACTTCTGTACATTGTTGTTTAGCGTTATTTAACGCACCGCAAGCATCTGTTATTTAGCTGGGCCACACGTACAACGTACACTTGTCTGGTAATATTATTGATACTACTATTACTATCATCAAGAGGCTTAGGCCGTTGTATATTAAGTGACGTGCATTAGAGTTTGTTTTACTTTATGTATCGGCGTGGCGTTAGCGTTTATTTTCTCTTTTCATTTGCTAGCATGTTGCGTGGACTTGTTTTGTACATTTTTATGTAATTATGTAGTTTAATATAATTACTTAGTTTACGAGGCGCTAGCATCATACTTCTGTGTATTGTTGTTTAGTGTTGCGTTCCACCTTAGAGTTGCATTGCGTTGTATTCTCAGCGTTGTTTAGCGTTGCGTTGCGTCTTAGCGTTGCATTGCGGTGTATTCTCAGCGTTGTTTAGCGTTGCATTGCGTGGCGTTATATTCTTACGTTGTTTAGCGGTGGCCTTGCGTCTTGGCGTTGCATTGCGTTGTATTCTCAGCGTTGCTTACGTTGCATTGCATGGCGTTGTATTCTCAGCGTTGTTTTGCGTTGCGTTGCATTGCCGTGTATTCTCAGCGTTGATTTTTAGCGCTGTATTGCGTGGCGTTATATTCTTCTTTTTTTTTTTTTTTTGTATTGCGTGGCGTTATATTCTTTTTTTTTGTATTGCGTGGCGTTATATTCTTTTTTTTTTGTATTGCGTGGCGTTATATCGTTTTTTTTTTGTTTTTTTTTTTTTCTATCGCGTGGCGTTATATTCTTGCGTTGTTTAGGGTTGCGTTGCCTTGTTTTCTTTTTGCGGTTAGCACGTTGCAGTGGTCTAGGCTGTTAGCAGGGTGATGAGCAGTTCTTTAGTTGTTGGGTGCCGTCGGATGTGGGCGATTCGGGGCTCTTGCTTACGGGCCATGAGCCCATCTCTCCGAGCCCTCTTGGCTCGGAGGTCCTCCGGCTTGGCGTGGGGGCTCACTTCCTATATAAATCAGTGAAAGTCGTTTTTTTTTTTTTTAAAGAAAAGGAATCTTTTTCTCATCTGAAGTCCAGAATGGTTACCCAAATGGCACAGTCTCCTACAATGTCAATGCCGTGTTAAGTGTCCAGTCGGTCTTGCGCAGGAGCACTAATTGGGGAGTCAAATGTTGGTTTTTGAGGGGAAGGGAAACCAGAGCACCGCAGAAAATAAGGGCGCGATATGAGCAAGATAATGAGCTCCACTTATAATTCTGAAGCTGCGTTTCTGTTGAAGGAAAAGCGTGTTTAAAAAGCAATATACACTGATCGATAGTGTCAAAGCTAGAGAAACGGCAGCAGTAACTGTCGTTTGGCTATTGTCAATAGAAGACCTAATCTTGTAATTGAGAGGTTCGAACTGATCAAAGCTGACCCCAATGACAATGACAATGATCATTGTTTAAGGATTTTTTTTTCCCTGGCGCATGTGACAGTGTTTTCGTCAAAACCATTCACCCGTGGGCAAATAGTAAATGGATAATTGACCAATCAGAGCGCACGCTTTTCTTTTGTTATGTTATAATAATAATAATAATAATAATAATAATAATAATAATAATAATATATACTACATTGTCAGTTTTAAAAAAAACTTGCATTTACATGAACAAACAAATCACCTTGTGATCTTATCTTGTTCTATGTGAAAGAGAAGGTTGAAAGCAAATTTAAATTAGATCTCCAGCAAATGAAAAGTAATAGTCTTCTCGTGGGTGGGAACAAAGTACATGGATTACTTTATGAACAGGAAACTGTACAGATCCGTATGAACCTCGCTACACGCATAACATGTCATCTTCATTGAAGAAATTGAAGAGAACATCCAAAGAGAGCTTATGAAGAGGACACTGCTTGAGTACTGTATGTAAAAACACATTTTTGGTACATCCATTCCAGTTTCTCGGAAGGGTATAGTTCTTGATGTTCATTATGCTTGCAACTCCCCAAGGTAGATTTTCTTGTCACTTCCGCAAGACATCACTAAAAATTGAGAAAGGTACAGTACAACTATTAATCAATCAATCAATTAATATGTTGCATGCTTAAACCAACACAGCCCCTGTTCTTGTCATTGGCTTCTTGGCTTGACTTTGATGTGCATCATTGTTCAAGTCCTAGCCTTTTAGAAATAATGAGGGACTGTAGCCCGCGTAAAACACTTTAATTTAAGAAACGTTCTCCGGCTAAATTTTTTTTAAATACGAAATTTCGACTAAGTGAAATGTGGTCTTTGACTGAAATTACAATAGAAATACTAGAAAAAAAAGTTGCATTGCAAATTCACAATTTCCACCATTTTGTTATCTGCATAATTATCGTAAATGGTTTGAACCCAGGAGTCATATCATTAATTAATTAATTAAGGAAAGTAGCCCTGAGAAGGAGTGTTTGAGATGACATTGACTGACGTTTCGACAACCTGAGCGGAAGTCATCTTCAGAGTAACGTCATTAGATACTATAAGAACTCCAGTCGTAGATGTCAATGGTCAACTTATTCGTGATGTTATTGACAGACACCAATAAACCGATGCCTACAACTTCCCACACCTTACAAACGACTCATCGACGACATCAACAGTTAAACAACACACTGATGTACTCTTATCACAGTACTGCCCAACGTATTCTACGATACACGTGCAGACCTTAGATCTATAGGCGGATCAAAACGCACCAATCACTGTTTAGTCTTCCCAGCCAATTACATCTAGGCTCAAGTGACAGTCGACCAATAACATCACGAATAGGTTAACCAATGACATCTACGACCGGAGTTCTTATAATATCTACTGACGTTAGAAACGATCACTTGACTATGAAGAGGACTTGCGCTCGGGTTTTCGAAACGTCAGTCAATGTCATCTCAAACAGTCCTTCTCAGGACTACACTCACCTGGACGATCGTACTTTACTTAATTATGCTACATACCGGTAATTAAATTCTAAATTTCAGTCATTACCACTCGTTCATTTCCTTTTACCCGTCAAAGACTGCAGATCACACAGTCAAAAGTTTGTATTTTAAAAAGCTTTAGATGGAGAGAGTTTCTTAAATTTTAATTGCTTACTTCTTGTTTAAGGGTACAGTTCAAAAAGCACCTTTTCAGAGAATAGGCCAATGCCTCTAGCAGATTTAGGAATAAAAAAAGATTACTCACAAATCAGTTCATTTGGGTGAAAGTCTACATCATTCACTGATCCATCATGTCCTGGTAGTTTGTACAGAATTCTTCTAGAGTTTGTATCCCAAACATAGACAAATCTATAAGAAAGATTACACGGTAAAAAAAAAAATTGAAGGCCAAATTAAAATTACAACACTTTTTCACAAATCTTTGCCATGGAGGGATCGTTGGGGGTCACATACACTGTATTCCACTTTTTAAAGGGCAAAACAACAACCCAAATCTTCAACTTGTCATATGCACAATCACCCTGCGAGCAGAGCCTCCTTTTGTCTTTTTCTTTACTAAGGAGGAGAAAAGGAGGCTCTGGACTAGTCAATCTTGTTTTCCCTCGTTAAACCGGTTTTTCCAGTGCGAGCGTCCGTTTAGTGACAAAACTGATGGTTATAATTGAGCCCGCTGTACCATGAAAAACAAAGATGGCGGCGAGATCTGGCATATTAGGCTTGGGTTCGAGACTGTATCCTGGCAACATGCAGCGCATATTCAATAAAGATCTTACTCGATTCATGCAGAGCATTTCTCGAGAACGCCAAAATCGAGCAAGCAAAAGAAAGGCTCTGCTAGCAGGGTGATGCACAATTTATAATAAGCAAAGAACTGCAATATGGGGAGGCGCGGTGGCCTCATGGTTAGTGTGCTCGACACCGGATCGAGTGGTCTGGGTTCGGGGCCTTGCCGGGGACGTTGTGTTGTGTTGTGTTCTTGGGCAAGACACTTTACCCTCACGGTGCCTCTCTCCACCCAGGTGTATAAATGGGTACCGACGTAATGCTGGGGGTAACCCTGCGATGGACTAGCATCCCATCCAGGGGGGAGTATAAATACTCCTAGTCGCTTCATGCTACAGAAACCGGAGATAAGCGCCGGCCTGATGAGCCTTCTGGCTCGTAAGCAGAGACTTTACCTTTACCTTAAAGAACTGCAATATACCTGTCGGCTGATCCTGAAGATATCATTAGTCCATCAGGTGACCACGAACACTTGATCAAATTCTACAGTAGACGATATTTAATACATTATTTCCAGAGTGAACAAAAGGAGTGATGAGGTGTTCTCACATTGATCACACATTATACCCATATTCTAAATATTATCATTAATTTACATACATGTAACTGCAAAAACTGTATGTATGCAAAATCTACATGAACAAAATTTGCATGCTACATGTACAACAGTAATAAATTATTATTACTATTACTATTATTATTATTATTATTATTATTATTATTATTATTATTATTATTAATTTTACTAAATTTATTGTATAGCAGTGTAAACTTATGTATGCTAAACAATAGCTAAGGCACAGTAGGGCGCTGTTGCATAACCTAAAGGGAAATAAGAAAATTAAAATAAAAAACATTTGTAGAAACTAATACATCAAAATGTCTTCTAAGTAGAGCTTGAAAAAAAAAAACTTTCAAATCTACTTGTCTGAGATATCACATTAAGATACTTAGAAAATGCTCTACTAGTGTCTTATCTTATGTCATTATTTTGAAGTGGCGGGCAATTTGTACACTTGAAGATAACACAGACTTTTGCATTTTTATCAAGACTTCTTTACTCTTCCTTCCCACTAAAACCCTAACAGTTCTCTCAAGGCCTTTGGAGTATCCTCCCATTACATCTAGGATAATGTTGTGCTGGTCTATGTGGTATCCTTTGAACTGTTGAAGCGCAGAACATCAATCCAGAATACGTGCTACCGACTCTTGCGCTTTGCCACAGATTCTTCATTGCAGGTAACGCGCCGTAGCAGTTCTTGTCTTTTTACTCTGATAGATTCGTGTATTGAGCATCTGCTCGCGCAGCTCCTAGGTACTGGCAATCACATGTGTTGGACACCACTTCCACTTACATGTTTGTACTAAGCCAGTCAAAACACCCGTTACTCAGTACTTATTATTATTATTATTATTATTATTATTATTATTATTATTATTATGCAGGTTAAAAAAGTTCCGCCCGTCCACCCTGCGAGACCAGTACTCTTGTCAGGAATCTTCCGAATTGCTTCTAACACAAGAGATTTTCCCGATAATATTCACGTTAAAACGACCAACAGACTCGAATCACTTCACTATTTTAATGTCTCAACTCGAAGGAAAATCACAATCACTAGATCACACGTCGATTCGCTCATGGTTTTTGAAATCCTAAACTTACATCCGTAATTGCAGCTTATTCAACGAGAACAAAAGGAACAAATTTCACTTTCACAGCGTGACAGTTACGCAGTCCATTTTCCAACACTCTCATATCGGATGAGTGGATTTCCAAAAGCCCTTGTACTAGGGAACGAGTAGAGTTTGCCGAAAAAAAAAGTTCTTGTCTACTGCGGTCTGAGTTCCCAAGCATCTCTGCACTTCGTAAACTAGCCCAAGTTTTGGTAAAAACTAGGAACCACATTCCATATATGGAAATGACAACCTCGTTTGAGACAAGGCTTCCTTAACACTTAAACGAGGCAATTACCGTTGTGGCAAGAAAAGTGTAGTTGTGGTAAATTTTGTGATCATCAGATGATTTCCTTGAAAACAGCTTCAGAATGTTGCCACAACCCTAACTCTAACCCTAAAAACGTTTTTAAATTCTACTTGTCCATTGGACGAGTAACGTTCAGATTTTGGTTATCCGAAAGTTAAATTCACTCGTCCAAAAAAATTATTTAAGTGGATAACAAAATATCATTAAAAGACGTAGAAATTGTATAATCTGTTTTTATTTTAACAGTTATTTCAATTTCTGTTCTTTGCACTTTTTAATACAACACCATTTCATACACACACATCAGGGATCATTTACATTCTTTAGGTACAATACGCGACTTGACAAAATGCAGCATATCTATGAGGCATTAAAATTAGGGTTAGGTTAACTTCCATATTTTGTGGCAAACACGCAAGATCGAA
>OX421453.1:584642-589642 GCA_949126865.1 Montipora capitata
AGCTGTGCATGAAAATGAAAAACGCAGCGACAGTATATGAGTACACTGAAAAAGAGTTGGGCTTTAATGTAAAGGTTAAATTGGAGAAACACAAGGCAATGGGGGACGGAAGAAACAAAAAGAATGCAAGAAAAAAAACGCGGAGAATCTTCTGAAGATTATTGGCTTTCGGCCTTTCCCTGGTGTTCAGTTAAGAGTTGCTTTAATCATAATTCATAATGGATTAAAGAAAAAAGAAAGGAAAGAAACTTTAAGTGTCAAGTCGCTTTAGCGCTGGAGCACTAACTGGGAACAGTGTAAACTGAAATTGACAATGGACGCAAATGAAGTAAAAAGTGTTTGGTGCAAATAACTCGTCTTGATGAAGCCGCAGCAATTTAACAATTTCGAAAAATTAGGAACTAGGTGAGAGTGACCCACAGGTCTGATTAATGAACATTCTCATTACAGAATTCTAATAGAGCATTGACAGTGATGTATGTGCAAGAGTTTGCTTACTTTCCAGAGTAAAAACCTGAGTAAAACACACTGACTTTGTGATCTGAACGATAAATTAAATCATTTCACCTCTGAAGCTATCGCCATTGACAAATACAAATGCCTTGCATTAGACGGAGTAAAATCTGCAAGTATCACTCTCCGGAGAGAAAGGGTTATTAAGGACTGTTATTCATCAACAATTGATTTCTGAACCCACTGCTGACAATAGAACTTGCATTCATCATGAAAACAAATATGATGAGTAATGAACAAGTTCAATCGAATGTATTTGAATCTGTATACTTTTCTGATCTCACCTGTTTGCATAAGAATTGCAATTGATCAGTTGAATAACATGTAAACAAAAGCTACATGGTCTTGGTCAGCTTCAAAATGCACCCTTGTGAGCGAACTGCAACATTGTTAAATACATAGGTGATACATGTGCCATAAAGACACAACTTCAGTCTTGCTTGCGCTTGTGACTTAGGTTATCAATTAATTAATTTTGTTTTATGTATGTATAAACATCAGTCAGGAGCTGTCTACAAATCAAATCAGCAAATCATTTGATTCATGGGAATTGAATTGACTTGGCGAGACAGTGCTTGAAAGACAGATTTTGATTTATTATTGAAGAAAATCAAGAAACTTTATTTTGAAAGACTATCAACTGGGAGAAGAGATAACTGAGGGTGGTAGAGCATTCCATATTTTTGACCATGGTAAAGTATGGTGAATCGTTTGATATTTGTCCGACAAATGTGGGGCCAGAGTTGTGCTGAGAATCTGGTATCATAATATGAATTTGACTATTTGTCAGAAATAAATTTAGAAAAGGGGAATTAAGGTAACAAATAATAGTGATAAGAAAACATCAATTTTGCAATATAAAGAGAATTCACTTGAAAAATATCTAGGACATAATATTCAGTTGTGCAAATAAAGTTGCAGAATGGGCGTGGAAGTCGAAATTGGTTATATGGCTCGGACAACTCGCATTTCCAAGTAAGTTCCAGCCTTGAAAGTCTTTTTAATGGAGAAACAAACATTGTGGATGTAGCCAGTCATCCAGATTATTACATGTATCCATTTGTAAAATTTTAACTCGTAAAGGGATATCTACCTATTACTGATGCTATTGCCTACACTATAATGTGGGGCTGTTGCTGATAACTGAAGCCCAACTCTTTTTCAGTGTACTTGTATACTGGCGCTTCTTTTTTCGTTTTAATGCGCCTCTGGTCAAGTACTGTATTCGGACTGGGTGCATGTTTGGATCAATCTCTATTGGGTTAGGGTTAGCTGATGCCTCCAGCTGCGACAACATTTTGGTCGAGGCAGCGTGTTTCGCCATTTTTTATTGATGAGCCTTCGCCTTCTGAGGTATGGTCACCTACTGTGGCCCTCACCACGAAATGCCTTACGTGGAGAGGACCATCGGCTCTTTCGACAAGGAACTCCACATTTAGTTTTCTTTTTATGACTGCTTCATATTTTTCGCCCGAGGTAACTCTAGTGTAATTGAGTTCAAATATCACAGAGAGTTTTCTAATGGGTTAATGTCGTGATTAATTATCTAATGTCGTGATTAATTCACTTTTCCGTTATGTGCCTTCGTCAATGTGTTTTATCCGACTTTTTCATTTCTTAGGAAGCTGTGTACTACAGCACGTTCGCGCGAGGTGTGCTCTATGGAGTGTGATTTCGGTCAAAATTGAATCTTGTATTTTGAAATTGAAATATGCAGTTTTGACATTCCAGTATTCAATTGTGCAGTTCAAACATGCAGTCTGGAAATTCGAGTATTCAATTGTAAAGTTCAGAGATGCAGTTTTGACATTCCAATGTTCAATTGTGCAAGTCAGCCTTGCAGTTTTATCATTCGAATTGTCAATTGTGGAACTTGATTTACATTCGCAGGATGCAAATCAGCTCCCAGGCCCATCAAATCCTCCGTATGCTGGCATTAACGACTTAATTGAAAGGGTGACAAATGCAGTATTACAAAAATTACAAAATATACAGTCCACTGATAATTCAGGTACTGGTAATGCTTCATTGCCTGGAACAGCCTCAGCTGTACAGTGGTCGGTTGACGCTGAACCAGTCATCAATGCATTAAGTGGTTCTCAGGTTAATACTTGTGAAATTTCAAATAGTTCAGATCAGGCTAGCACAGCAGACGCAACTGTACAGGGGTCGATTGCGACTGTGTTGGAGGGCTTGTCAGAAAGCACCAGTTTAATGTCTAAGCCAAAAGATGTTTTTGTATCAACAGACATCCCCATTGACATATCAGTTTCTGATAGACTAAAAAGAAAAATATGGGCCCATGAATATGTCGGATTTTGGATTGCTCTTAAATAATAAGAAGGACCATGACAGTTTCCATCTATGCCTTTCAAATGACATGGCATCATCAAATGACCAACCACGCATCATATTGGAGCCAAATCAAAAGTCAAAACATATCAATTCAATTTAAATGTGGGTCACAGCCTATCAAATCTTTTCATCTTTTTGATGAAGTATAGTCAAATTATTAGGGATTTGGCAGCAAGAGGATATAACTGGCGATACTATGACGAGAATTTTCGATATCTCCGACATAAAGACCCCAAAGCATATTTTTGGGGTGCAGTGCATTGGGAGTTGCGGATTAGATCCCAGCCATCCAGAAACAATTATTCACTGCTAAAGAGGTTTGAGGGTGAATCGAAGTCAGGCTTTCGAGCTCCTAAGGGTTATTGCTGGAAGTATCATAAGGGCTTAAAATGTGTTGGATGTAATTTCAAGCATTCATGCCCATTATGTCAAAAGACTCGTCAAATGATAAATTGCCATAATTTTCGTAACTTCACTGGAAAACCTGTTGCTGCCAATTCTACCGCTCCCAACACCAGTAAAGGTAAACCGCCTTGCTTTGCAAGGTCTTTGGCGGTTGATTGCCCTCACCTTCGCCGGCAATACTTGTTAAATCAATTTTTCAGTTGTATTTGTATTGGATTTTCAGAGTTTAATAAATCGGCTATGTGCAAAATTTCACACAGCCATTTTTTCTCCATCATGTTGTTTGTATTGCCTTTTCGAACAGAGCACAGCACTTATTTCATTCTGAGTGAGTTTTGCCATTTTGTGGGTGAATTGAAGCATAAATGCATTATTTGCCTTCAAATAAAATTTTATGTGACAATTTAGCCTTACGTAGATTATGAATACATTAACGTGGAAAGAGGCTAGAAAACGTGGAATCGAGGGTACTGATTTGAATTTTGAATTAAGATAATGTCGTATTTATTGATCGTCGTATAATAGATGTCGCGTTCTTGATCTCGTCGACACACAAAAATTTTTTCTCAGCCCTCCTTCTCCCCATTCCTGCCTCTTCCTTGTTCTATGGTTTGTATTTTCCAGGCGGTTGATGGCCCTCACCTTCGCCGGCAATACTTGTTAAATGAATTTTTCAGTTGTATTTGTATTGGATTTTTAGAGTTTAATAAATCGGCTATGTGCACAATTCCACATAGCAATTTTTTCTCCATCATGTTTGTATTGCCTTTTCGAACAGAGCACAGCACTTATTTCATTCTGAGTGAGGTTTGCCATTTTGTGGGTGAATTGAAGCATAAATAAACATAATTACACTTCATTTCATGGTTGAATTATACGTCTTTTGGTGGTAATTTCAAGTTTTTTAGATGGGGTAAAATTACACCTTCCAAAAAGGGTAGCGGGGCTGGCAAGATTCACTACACCGTCATTCGGGGTAATTTTACCCATCCTTTCTGATATTATTACCCTTGCTAGATGTGTAATTTTACAAGTGCAAAGTTGTATACTACCCATTTTACACTATTTTGCGTGTAAATTTACCATCCTTTTGAGAGTTAAACTTCACTTTAGAAGTTAGTGTAATAATACACACAAAAAAACGCCTTGCGGGGGTGGCAACAATTTTACACCATTTTTAAGTGTAGTCTTACACTTTAATTTTTAGTGTGCATCATGGCTGATAACATTTCCAAAGTACATGAAGCAGCCATGAAAAGAAAACTAAATGTGGAGTTCCTTGTCGAAAGAGCCGATGGTCCTCTCCACGTAAGGCATTTCGTGGTCAGGGCCACAGTAGGTGACCATACCTCAGAAGGCGAAGGCTCATCAATAAAAAAGGCCCTAGGCTTAGTTATAGAAATGTGAATCTAGAGTTGTGCATTTTTTACTTAAGTAAGCCATTGTAATTTTACGCTTGAGTTTCTTACCCATCGATGTAGCGTCATGTGTAATTTTACTTATAAATTCATTTCATTTTATGGTTGAATTATACGTCTTTTGGTGGTAATTTCAAGTTTTTTAGATGGGGTAAAATTACACCTTCCAAAAAGAGTAGCGGGGCTGGCAAGATCACTACACCGTTATTCGGGGTAATTTTACCCATCCTTTCTGATATTATTGCCCTTGCTAGATATGTAATTTTACAACTGCAAAGTTGTATAATACCCACTTTACACTGTTGATGA
>OX421453.1:597142-604642 GCA_949126865.1 Montipora capitata
ATAGTCAAACGAAATTGTTTCAATAATTTATAAAAACGAGGTCTCGTTTATTATTTTCACATTAACCTTGTTAATTTGATAAAACAAACCTCAGAAAGATCCAAATCGAGAATATTAAGCTTTGCTGGCGGACCAGAAATAACCCTCAGCCTAACCCTACCGTGGATTTCATCACTTTGTGAAAAGACCCCTGGAGCTAGGATAGGTTAGTTACCTCTCTTCTCTCTCCATTTAAATGTTATGTTTCTTACCATTATTAACTCTCTTTACAGAGAAATTTCAAGCATACAAACAAGCCATCACTAAGCACACAGAAGCAAAGGAAGAACTTGACGTTAAGTTTACAGGAGGGCAGAATGGATGTAAACAAAGGGATCATTTGTTTCTTTCCCGAGTTCGCAACTTCTCATCGCGTGACGTTTTCTCTTTTTCTTGCGCATGTCACCAGCGTGCAATTTTCCAGCTGTTGCCGGTCGATCATTGACTCGGTACAGTTCCACGGGCTTCAAACCGGGGTTTGTGCGCCTTTGAAATGGGTGATCGTTGCCTTTGCTGTTTTGGTGCCTACCTATTATCATAAGAGGTTCAACAAGGACGACGAAAAGTACGAGAAATCGTCGCGTTATTCTAAACATCGGCGATTGTTAATTTAGGAATTAATTTGGTATCCGTGATCGGATGTGGATGATAGGAGAGCAAATTGCTCGACCAGTGCTGACGTCGTCCACATAACCTCAAATTTGGTCATTTGACGTCGTTATCGGGACCAAAATGGAAAGAAATGTGCCCAAAATGTAAAACGCCCGTACAGAGCCTTTGTTTGGTTCTTAAAATCTCTTGTTCTTCTGTTGGTCAAGTAGCCTTTGGCGTTCTGAATCTACAAATCTTTCCTATGTTTTTCCAGCTTTGCAAATTCAAGGGTTGTCTCTTCAACACCTACAGCAACAACGAGCAAAAGAAATGAACCGCAAGGTCACAAAAGCTAGCAAACGACTATACATGACTGACGAACGCCTTGCAATGGGACCCCCAGAAACCGCCAAATCGACAAAGCGAGGTGCAGTGCTCCATGCCGAAGACGTGCGGACCAGTAAGAAAATAAAATGTCAAGATCAGTAAATGTGTTGAAGTTAGGGTTAGATTGTGAAGAGCCATTGATAGTACTATGGCTGACTCATACAGCAGTCCAATTTTGGCACTCCAGGTGACTAAGAACAGACTTGAAGCTGATCCGACCATCTCGGAAAGAACAAACATGTCTGTTAACAACATCATGAATTTGCTTGAATTTGTACTTGATAACAATTACTTCATCGTTGATGGCATTTTCTACAAACAAATTTTCGGCTGCACAGTGGGTTCACATGTGAGCCCAATTTTGGCAAATTTAGTCATGGAACACGTTGAAGAGAGAGCTTTAATCACCGCACCCCACCCTGCTAAGTGGTGGTATAGATAAGTTGACGATAGCTATGTCTGCATCGCTCGGGAACATCTTACAGAGTTCCACTCCCAACTTAACTCAATTAATCAACACATCAAATTTACAGTGGAAGAAGAGAAAGACGGATCCATTGCATTTCTGGACACCATGACAACCAGGAATCCCTATGGGGCTATAAAAACCAGCGTCTACAGGAAGCCACACACACTGACAAATACCTTCAATTCAATTCTCACCACCTTTCTCAACACAAACGCTCAGTAGCTAGAACGCTCCTCGACAGAGCAAAGAACATCCCTTCTACTGACGCAGACAAATTATCTGAAGTACAACACGTGGTCGACGCTCCAAAGATCAACGGTTACACCGACCAATTTATCAAAAGCTGTAAAAGTACCACTGTTTCCTCAAACCAGTTTCAAACCAGAGGTTTTGTCACGTTGCCATATCTTCAAGGAATTTCAGAAAAAATCGCACGAACTTTAAATCATATCAATATGAATGTTGCCCACAAACCCGTAATGACCGTCGGCTCCATTTTAAGAAAACTTAAAGACAAATTTAGTAAGGAGCTATCAACAGGAGTCATCTATAAGATTAATTGTAAAAACTGTGACAAAGTTTATATCGGTCAAGCATCAAGGGCCTTAAGATCTAGAACAAGAAAACACAAAAGAGCGATTTTTACAGGAGATAAAAATTCTTTATTGACCCAACATTGCGTAGAGAATAATCACGATTTTGACCTTGACGACGTCAAGGTCATTGGCCGTTGTCCCCAATGGGAAAAAAGATTATTTTTATAAGCGTGGCATTCAATTCGCGAACCTAATTCCATTAATGAACACGTTTACATTCCGGACATTTACAAGGCCCTTGGCAATTGTATTCGTAAACCATTTTATGCTGAAGAAGGTCATAGTATTTTGACCGAAACGTCTTTTTACATACGTTTTTTTAGTCAGTGACAACAAGTTTTTTAATTCTTTTTATCATGCCTGACTACAACTACGGTATGTTTGCATTTGAACACACCTTTGTGTGTGTTGTTTTGAGGACAAGAAAGGTGTGTTGCAGTAACACACCTAATTTAAGAGTGTTATAAGAACGCATATTTTTTATAGTCAAACGAAATTGTTTCAATAATCTATAAAAACAAGGTCTCGTTTATTATTTTCACATTAATGTTGTTAATTTGATAAAACAACCCTAAGCCTAACCCTACCGTGGATTTAATCACTTTGTGAAAAGACCCCTGGAGCCGCGAGGTCACAAAAGTTAACCACCGTCTATACATGACTGAGGAACGCTTTGGGTTGACTCCAGTTGCAATGGCACCCCCAGAAACAACCAAATCGACAAAGCGAGGTGCAGTGCTCCATGCCGAAGACGTGCGGACCAGTAAGAAAATAAAATGTCAAGATCAGTAAATGTGTTGAAGTTAGGGTTAGATTGTGAAGAGCCATTGATAGTACAACATGCTAATGGCATGTGGACACGTGTTTTTGCTCTCCGTAGTTTTTCCCTTTTCACTGCTTTATGGATGGTCAAATGTTGAGGATTTCGGTCACACATATGATGGGAGTGTTTTGGGATTCTGGAAATGTCGCTTGCCACAGATTTATGTCATCTATAACAGCGATAGGAGCAAGATTTTTCTTGACAGTGTTCAACAAGACCCGCATTTTGGCGAAATTAGAATTTTAAATGCAGGAACAGATAATGCTATCCCGGGAGAGCACGCAACTATCCAACCTTTGGTCTTTGTTCTTATTGTAATGGAACAATCCTTTCTACTCAGACTCTTTGTTTGTCATCACCGGTCCGAGACCACTGTATTTAACAGATGCGTTGTAACGCGAAAGAGGTGGTTTAAGTGCCATGTTCCTTACTATTCGAACTCTGATGCTACGTTTAATTTCATGGAACTTTCCATAACTCTGAGCGGCGATGTTCATCCATTACCTGGACCAGAGAGGGATGCTACTAAGATTCCAGTTTGCATTGGAAACTCCCGCGTGCGAAATAAGAACAAAGTCGCCCGTGGTCAAGTCAAGTCTAATTGTATTACAATACAATTGAGGATGCCAAACTCCCTGAAGCATCGAAACAACAATAAACAGCTTGAGATTGCTCATCTAAATGCTGAATCCTTGAAATGTAGGCATCACTTTCATGAAATCAAAGAAATGGCCCTACAGAAAAGCTTTGACATTTTAACATTCTCGGAAACATGGTTTAATTCTACGACGACTAACGCAAGCGTTAAAATCGATGCCTATAGCATCTATAGGCTGGATCGCTTACGGATAATTGGTGCTGGGGTATGCGCTTATGTTAAACATGGCCTAAAGGTAAAGGTTCTGAAGGACCTTACAGAAATTGGAGAATCTGGCTTACATCAATTGTGGCTCCAAGTACAAAACAAGAAGCTGCGATCACTTCTGGTTTGTGTAGTTTACAGACCTCCTGAGACTGGCATTGCGTGTCTGGCAAACGAACTCATGCCTAAATATATAAAAGCTTTATCGCTTAATAAGGAGATCGTTGTGACCGGAGACGTAAACTGTGACCTATTGGTCAAGAACCCAAAAGGAGACGCTTTACTCTCATTTTGTGCGTCAGTGAATGCCACTCAGCTGATAGACAAACCTACGAGAGTAACCAAGTCATCGCGCAGCCTTTTGGATGTCCTTATGGTATCAAATCCCAACCAAGTTAAAACGAAAGGAGTGCTTGAGCTGACCATTAGTGATCATTATTTGGTTCATGCAACCCTGGATCTGAAAGTGCCAACGCTTGCTCCAAGATTCATCACTACAAGGAGTTCTAAGCGCTATAAAGCTGATCAATTTTCCAGTGATATGGAGCATATCCCCTGGGACACAATAAATCTAATGGAATCAGTTGACGAGAAATTGGATGCTTTCAATGATCTGTTCCTTGCAGGCTTGGATAATCATGCACCAATAAAAACTGTAAAATTGAGGCGAAAACCAAATCCAGCAATGACCCCCGAAATCAAGGAACTTATAACGAAAAGAAATCAACTCCATGCGAAAGCTTGGAAAACTGGATCTGGAATGGACTGGGACGCATTCGTGTGTCTTAGGCGGGAAATAAAACATTCCATCAGACAGGCGGAGCGCGACTATTTTAATGAGCAGGTGACAGTTAATAAAGGTCACAGTGGATGCATATGGAAAACAATTCGGCGCGCACTTCCAAACACGTCTACTCAATGCCATCAATACACTAAGGACACCAATACCTTGGCGAATGAGTTCAATCGTTTCTTCGTTTCTGTCGGCAAGAATGCGGCAAGCAAATCAGAGCAACTCGCAAAGTCATATTGATTGGATACTCGTTCCTCTTTAATTAGCACTAATGTAACCTATGCCTAAGCTGAACAGTTTGAGTTCCAACCAGTATCTTGTGCAGATGTACGCAAGGTGATTATGGCCATGCCCTCTAACAAGGCCCCTGGCTTTGACAAGGTGCCTCTGTTTGTAGTAAAAGATTGTCTTGCACATATTTTGCCGGCAATTACTAATATCATAAACACTTCCCTTGCTAACTCTATTTTTCGTCGAGCTTGGAAACGAGGGGAGGTAGTTCCTCATTTAAAGGATGGAGATCATGAAGTACCGAACCACAACAGGCCTATCTCCCTACTACCAGTTCTTTCTAAGGTTCTTAAGAGAATTGCCTTGTGTCAATTAACAACTACTTGATAAAAAACAATCGTTTAACTTCTCACCAAAGTGGTAATAGGAAGTTCCACTCCACGGAAACATTGAGCCCTTTGGTGTCAGATCATATTTGTAAAGCCATGGATAAGAAACAGATTACAGCAATGGTATTGATTGACCTAAGTAAAGCTTTCGACAGTTTATGTCACTTGAACTTGCTTAACAAACGTACCAATCTGGGAACTTCAAACAAGGCTCGTATGTGGTTTCAAAGTTATCTTACTAACAGACAGCAATGCACTCGCATTGCAACATCGCTGTCAGAACCACTAACGGTAACCCACGGTGTACTGCAGGGCTCAATTTTGGGCCCCATGCTCTTCGGGCTTTATATGAATGATCTTCCTGATGTCATTAAGTCAAGTAATATTAAATCCTATGTTGATGATACAAAGATATATCTCTCGTTCTCAACAAATGATGTGGATTCATGTTTACGTCCAGTTGCGGAGGATCTTAGACGTGTGGCGGAGTGGTGCTGTGCAAACCACTTACTAGTTAATCCTGATAAGACCAACCTGCTGCTGTTAGCTGAAATATTTGATTGGTATGATCGAGAATAGCTTTGAACGAGTAACAAAATGTCTTTGATTTCGTTACTCCAAGGTACATTTCATTTCAATTTCATTGCTCCATTAGAGTATTTTTATAGAGTATTAGAGTACATTTCATTTCATCACTCCCAGCTTTCCTCTGGGAAACGATTTATACCCAAGGCAATCAAGGAGTCAACGTCTTACCACATTTTTAAAGGAAGACTTAAACATGCCTCAAGAATATTGGACTCATCACATATCTCCACGAACTTGGTTACAATCTCCATTTCCTCAAACAACGAGGCACTTTCGCCCAAGGATACCTCTACAGACACACTCAAAAAAACCAGATCGTATTAACTGGAATGCTGCAGTTCAATACCATCCAAGTCAGTGCCCTCGTTTTTGTGTAACAAGTACCATAGGAAACCCAGTTTGCGCTTGTGGAGCGTCTAGTTTGTGTTACAAGGACACTTTCAGTAACCTTCACCATTCATAGTTATTAAGCGGCATGCTCCTGTTTTAAAGATAGGTTTACAGTGCAAGAAAGCTGTAAACAAGGCTCTTTAGACTAGCTGTTTAGAGTTCAGGGTGTCAAGTTCCTATTTTTTCTTATTTTTTCTACTATTAGTGAGTAAAAGTGAGTAATATTTAGTGAGGCAGTGTGGCCCAGTGGTCAGGGCGCTTGCCTTGAGATCCGGAGATCCCGGGTTCAAGACCCGCTCTGACCACTCGTTGAATTTGATCCTGGTAGTCCCTCGTTCAACTTCCCAGTTGCATTTGTAAATAGCAAACTGGTTTGCCTCCGGCCAGTTGGAATTCTTAACAGTTGTTGTTGTTCTGTTTCGTTGTGTTACATTGGCCCTGAAAAGCCCCTATGGGGAGCGGTCAATTAAGTATGTATGTATGTATGTATGTATGTATGTATATTAATTGGTCCTTCCTATTTTTTGGCCTTGTTTAATGCAAAGTACAGTATTTGGTGGTAAAACAATTCTAATGGCAACTTGCATAATGGCTGTAATTAAAAACAGTATAATTATATTATTCAAGATGTTGCTGTTTCAAGCCATATCTTCTGAGAACAGTGCTTCTTAGAAGCTTGCAGAGTTTGTAGCGGCTTCTGTTTTTGTCTGGCCTCATAGGATATCCTACTTTCGTGGACAGCTTCATATTTCTTCGCCCATTTCTTTCATTCTTTTCTCGGCTTGAAATGTTGAGTATTGTCAAAGAAAGTTGTGACCTCCTGTCCTCAACTAAAATTAATTTCTACCTCAAAACCTTACTGACTGAAGAATCAATTTGAGTGCAGTTTTCCCACTTGCATACCTATACTGGTACGCAATAGCAGAGCTGCATTCACTTGAAGATAGAATTGAAATCACATACTCTTTGCAGAAGCAAAGAAGGTAGCTGATGAGCTTGATATATTTATGCCACACACCCTGGAAATGGAAGATATGATTGATGCTCCTCTTTGTCCAGGGTATGCTAATAGTTGTAGGGGATTATTCAGACCGGATTTGACAGGTAGTCATCAAATGACGTCATCAATCAAAAGACAAAAGAAGGGGGCGTGCATAAATTAGGGGCATGTTGGGGCATGACGCAATGATGGTTGTAACCCTAACACGTGAAACAAAAACACGTGCGTAACCCTACAATAATGTTTCGTAAGCATGACGCAATGTCGGTTGTAACCCTAACGTCGCATAATTTAGGGTTAGGTTAATGAGATGCCGGTCATGTTCCAATACGAGGATATTTT
>OX421453.1:609642-639642 GCA_949126865.1 Montipora capitata
GGTGCTAGTGAAACTCCTGCCATTATTTGTAAAAAAAAATCGTTCCTTAGTTATTTTGAGATCTTGAGTGTTGATCTGGTTGGGGTTCGAACCCACAAACTCCCGCGTGATAGCTCGATACTTAACCAACTGTGCCACCGGTGCGCGGATTGTGAACCATCTAAACCTTCCAAAATCTATCAGCCCACTTCTGCGTAACATGGTATTCCGAGTAGACGCTTAAAGAGCGTCTTGTTTATCATGAACATGAAGGATGGACGAATGGAGGATATTTATTTGCCACTAGGTCGATGTCAATCGCTAAGGATTTTTAGCAAAGACAACGGCCACGGCAACGGCAACGCCACAAAACAAGAATATGATTGGTTAAAAAAGGAAAAAGATACTCGTGCCACAACACGAATTTCCGAGCATTTTTTCCCGTAGTACTCCACGAAACAACAACGTGAAATCACCAAATTGTAGGTTTTGACGACAACTTGAGGACCCTTGAGCATATAAAGGCCCGCCGAGCAAACGGCTCCAACATTTGCTTCAACATACAAAGCATGCCATCTAGCGTTACCATTTTATCTCAGAAAGGGCGTAACTGTGCTCTGCAGTGGGTTACTAGTGTTTTGGACATTGTTAAGAAGGTCTTTTTTAGTGTAACTAACTGTTCAATATTTTGGGAAAATACATCATTTTCAGATCTTAAATTGCTATTCCTTTTGCATACTTCAAGAAAAAGCTTTAAAATGCTGTTTTCTTGCTGAATGATGCACACAACTTAGGTGAAAAGGTCATATTTCACGGAAAGAAGGCCTTACGCAAACTTAAATCTAGCGATAACGTATTTAGAATTCAAGATAAGGGATCTAGGTTTGTTATTATTTCCCAAAACGAGTATAAAGATAAGATGTTGGGGCAACTTAACAATGATCTCCATTACAATAAGCTTAACCATGACCCTACTAGTGAGCATTTTGAAAAGATCAAAAATTGGGGACGGAAATGGTTCAGTGAAGGACAGATCAGTCAGAAGATTGCCACTTGGGTTGCTAATTTGGAACCTAAACCGGGGGTGGCATCTGGCAACGTGAAGACCAATAAAGAAGGCAACCCTCTCCGCTTAATTACATCATGCTGCGGAACGGCAATCGAAAGACTTTCTTCTTCCACTGAGTTTTATCTCAAGCCTCTTGCCCAAGCTCTACTCTCAATTGTTAAGGATACCACAGATCTCATCAACAAGATCCAAACACTTAATTCTGAGAAAGGTCCTCTACCACCTGGGTGTTTGCTGGTCTCTTGGGATGTAGTTGCGATGTTCCCCAATATTGATAACAACTTGGGCATTTCAGCGGTTAGAAAAGCTCTTGATTCTCGATCAGTTCAATTTCCATCAACCGAATGCATTGTGGAGGCTGTCGAAATTTGTCTTCAAAGCAATAATTGTCAATTTTCTGGGAAAAATTTTGTGCAAAAACATGGTACGGCTATGGGCCACAAAAACGCATGCAGTTATGCCGACTTGGCTATGGGATTGATTGACGAGAAAGCTAAGTTTGGAGGTGCTATGAAGGCCTTGTTGTGGTGGAGATATAGCGATGATGTTTTCCATGTTTGGACACATGGTCTACCTAAATTATTAGAGTTTACCGAGTACATCAATTCCCTCTATCCCACTACCAAATTTGAGCTGGTATATTCTGAGCATACCCTCAGTGTCTTGGATCTTACACTGCACCTTCAAGATGGGTTCATTATTACGGATATCTACGCTAAGCCTACAGACATCCATCTTTATATACCCTTTTCTAGTTCTCACCTGTCACACTGCAAAAGGGCGATTCCTTATGGGGTTGCCCTAGCGTTAGACACAACTGTTCTACTGATGAGTTTCTCAATAAGAGATGCGACGAATACAAAGGGTATCTTAAATTTCAGGGCTATAATGCAGATTTATTAGACAAGCAGTTTGATAGGGCGCTTAGTATTGAAAGATCAGAACTCCTGAAGAAAAATGTCAAGCCTGACAAAAAAAAGCATTAGCGTTAGTCCTTGACTACAATCCTATCCTCCCTGATATTCAGAGAGTTATCCAAAAGCATGTTCATCTTTTAAGATCGTCACCCGAGTTATTAGAAGTTTTTCCATCTAAATCGATTTTTCCAGCATATCGTCGTACCAAAAACCTCAAAGACATTTTGACATTTTGCAAAGCCCTCACCTTCTGTAGTAAAGTCAGCTACTTTGGCTCTCACAACGAACTGCCAAGAAATTCAACGTGAATTTTCTCTTTGCTGTTTCAAATACTTTGGACACGTTATCAGCCATGATGATCTAAAACAACAGTGAAGGAGGATTATATATATATATATATATATAAATGTGGAGGTCGAGTCAACCTTGGCGTAAAGTGCTCAATGCTGTGGTAGCAGAGCTAAGTATACATAAATTGAAAGATTAAAGAGGACGCATCGATTCTCTGTTACTCTGAGTTTCGCGCCTAAGCGCTCGTCAGACAGAACTTTCTGTCTGACGAGCGCTTAGGCGCGAAACTCAGAGTAACAGAGAATCGATGCGTCCTCTTTAATCTTTCAATTTATGTATATATATATATATATATATACATATACAAGTAACGACTCGATTGACCAGTAACAAGAGGGTTGAAAGATGGCCAATCCACTCTAAGATGCATGCAAAGGTTATCGTTCGAAATTACCGCAAATTTCGGCGAACAACTTGATGATTTTTGCTTTGCGAGGGTAAAGGAGAAACAGCGAGGACTCACTGTCAGGCTGGTCTTTCATACACTGAATTCGAGATAATTAATGTTCATAAAACAAAAAACAACAAAGCGAACATAAGAATATCTAATTAGCAATGACTAATCGGAATACCATTGGTTCGTTTGTCCTCTGCCATTTTACTCCGGTATATGAAAGTGTAGCCCACTGTCACGACATTATCTCACCAGTTTGCAAGTAATGTTTACAACATGAGTGCCAATGTTGTACACTATTTACAAACTCGAGATGAAGGCGAGAGTTTGTGAATAGCGATACAGCACTGACGCGAATGCTGTAAACAACTTGTGAAATGAATACTTTGTAGCAGTATCACAGATGTGTTAGAAAAGCGTGTATGCAGCAAACTTGCGTTGGCGTGTGCTTTCAAGAGAAATCAGGTATTGTCTTGGGAATTATTAAATGTTTGTTTTGAGGTTGTCGTCGGATATTGAATATTTATCTCATTTTCAGGCAATGATTTCCTTCAATTGACCTACTCGTTTTCAGAGGCACATTTTTATTTTAAAGTTAAAGTTGTTCATGGTGCTCTTGCCCCACCAGTAGATTTATCTCTTTCAAGATAATTCATGAGTAATAATTGTAAAAAGCTTTAAAATACAAAGCAATGTATGTCGTTCTTTCTCAAATTGAAGCTTAATTATCTCTCAAAAATGCATGGCTACCCCCCAGTTTTTTTTTTTTTTTGGATACCAAGACTATTTACTAAGACCTACTTTATCCGGATAGTTTTAAGCCGCGCAAAAATATCCCCGTATTAGTGAGAATCACCGATAGGAAACTCGAGTATCTCGAGATGCGCAGAACGTATGCGCAATAACATTAGTAGGCACCGTCCTTAAATTTGGTATTGTGAGTCAAAGTAGGGATAACATTTGGAGGGCTAGTAAATGTAATGTTAAATCTTAACGGAGAAAGATACAGCTATGAAAAATAATACAGAACGTAATTTTCAGGCTGGATGGCAACTTTACATAAATAGTTTATTAGATACGTAATTAAAACATTAATTACTTTCATTAACGGGACTCAAACGTCTAACCCTAACTACTAACCCTAAAACCTCTTCAAAATGTCTTTTTCAAACGACTTCAAAACACGCTCTTAGACGCTTAAAAACACGCTTCAAAACGTTTTTATCAAACGCCTTCAAAACGCGCTCTCAGACGCTTAAAAACACACTTAAAAACGTTTTTTTTAACGCCTTAAAAACGTGCTTTCAGACGCTTGAAAACATGTTTTAAAATGTTTTCCTCAAATAACTTCAAAACAAACTCTTATAATTAGATCCTTGAAAACACGCTTCAAAAGGTTTTTTCAAGCCTTTAAACCTGCTCTCAGACGCTTGACGCTTGAAAACCTTTTTTTTTTTTTCACGCCTTCAACACGCGCTCTCAGACGCTTGAAGACACGCTTCAAAAAAGTTTTTTTCTAAGGTCTTCAAAACGCGTTACGAGGCCCTTGAAAATCACCCTGCGAGCAGAGCCTCCTTTTGTCTTTTTCTTTACTGAGGAGGAGAAAAGTAGGCTCTGCCGGAACGCGTCAACTCTTTGAAGCCGCCGCAGCCCGAACTTCTGGACTAGTCAATCTTGTTTTCTCTCGTCAAACCGGTTTTTCCAGTGCGAGCGTCCGTTTAGTGACAAAACCGATGGTTATAATTGAGCCCGCTGTACCATGAAAAACCAAGATGGCGGCGAGATCTGGCATATTAGGCTTGGGTTCGAGACTGTATCCTGGCAACATGCAGCGCATATTCAACAAAGATCTTACTCGATTCAAGCAGAGCCTTTCTCGAGAACGCCAAAATCGAGCAAGCAAAAGAAACGCTCTGCTAGCAGGGTGCTTGAAAATACGCTTCAAAACGTAATCTCAGATGCTTGAAAACCCTAATCTCAGACGCTTGAAAACCTGCTTTAAAAGGTTGTTTAGTAAAACTCTTCAAAACGCGCCCTCGTTCGCTTGAAAACACGCTTTAAACGTTTTTCAAAATCTTTGATAAACGTCTTTAAAATGCGCTGTCAGACGCTTGAAAACACGCTTTAAAACGCGCTCTCAGACACTTAAAAGCACGCTTCAAGACTTTTTTCAAACGCCTTCAAAACACGATCGCAGACGATTGAAAACACACTTGAAAACGTTTTTTCCAACGTCTTCGAAACGCGCTTTAAGACGCTTGAAAACACGCTTCAAAACGTATGCTTCAAACGTCTTTAAAACGCGCTCTCAGACGCTTGAAAACACGCTAGAAAACTTTTTTTTTTCAAAGGCTTTATTAAACGTCTGCAAAACACGCTCTCAGACGATTGAAACACGCTTCAAAAGGTTTTTTCAAACGCCTTTAAAACGCGCTCTCAGACGCTTGCAAACGGGCTTAAAAGGGTTTTTCAAACGCTTTAATAAACGTCTTCAAAATGAGCTATCAGCTGCTTGAAAACACGCTTCAAAACGATTTTTTCAAAGCCCTCAAAACGCGCTCTTAGACGATTGAAAACACGTTTTAAATTTTTTTAAAGGATTTCATAAACGCCTTCAAAACGCGCTCTCAGACAATTGAAAACGCGCTTCAAAATGCTTTTTTTCAGACTCATTCAAAACGCGCTCTCGTACGCTTAAAAATACGCTTGAAAACCCGTCCTTTGAAACGCCTTCAAAACACCCTCTCAGATGCTTGAAAACACGCTTTAAAATGTTTTCTTCAAATAACTTCAAAACAAGTTCTTAGATCCTTGAAAACACGCTTCAAAAGGTTTTTTCAAAAGTCTTTAAACCTTTTTTCACGCCTTCAACACGCACTCGCAGACGCTTGAAAACAAGCTTCAAAAGGTTTTTTCAAACGACTTCAAAACGCGCTCCCAGGCGCTTAAAAACACGTTTCAAAACTCCTTTTTAAACGCTTTCAAAACGCGCTCTCAGAGTCTTGAGAACACGCTTCAAAATGCTTTTTTCAAACTCCTTCAAAACGCACTCTCAGACGCTTGAAAACACGCTTCAAAACGTTTTTTTCAAAGCCTTTCAAAGCCCGCTTCGCTCCTTGATGCGAGATAACGCTATGCAAGCGCGATTCATTTTAACAGTCGTTTGCTGGAGGATCAGTGACAAGTGTGAGGTCGTTGCGATAGTCTCTATGGATCTCTCCAAAGCGTTTGATGTTATTCAGTATCCACTCCTTCTTTCCGAGCTCAGGGCCTATGGCATGGATGACGCTAGTTGCGCTCTTCTCTGGTAGATCTCAGAGAGTTAAGGGCAATGACACCTATTCTTCCTGGGATAGCGTTACACGTGGGGTGCCACAGGGAATTGTGTTAGGTCCAATGTTACTCAACATTTTTATTAATGATATCTTCTTCCATTTCAAAAAGGCCAGTATGAATGCTTATCCTGACGATCATCAGGTCTACTTCTCCCATGTCGATCCAGGGACTTTAGATGCATACGTAGTTCATAACGTCTGAGTGGCCAAGCAAGCAGTGGTACCATCACAATGGGATGTTACGTAATGAGAGCAAGCACCAAGGCCGGGTCCTCGGCGATACGGATTATACTTTTTCCTTGCCAGTAGAGAATACTTGACAGATTTTTGGAATAAAATAGCTCGGTTATTCTAGTCATATATCTAATGTGTGCAAGAGAATCAATAATCAATTCAATGTTATGTTGCGCTTTTTAAAACGTATACCCAGAGACACCTTAGTTAAGGTTTACAATATTTTACCACATTTTTACTACAGCTCTGTTGTCTGGCATTTTTGCGGGGAACGCAATACGGATAAGGTGGGAGCGTTAAAGGAATGATTTCCGTACAGGTCCCTACTTCATTATGCATGCAGAATAAATTAATTACTCATTCGCGCTATTGTTTTGTAGAACAATACGTATACCCAAGAGAACCGAATATATACATGGGTAATTTGTACTTACGGGATGAATAAAAACGGATTTCATTTTTTCTCTCCCTCCCTCTCTCTCTCTTCTTTCCCTTCATCGCCCACACCGTTACTCGTTTTTGTCCCAGCTTTCCCCTTTCTATCTCTTCGTTTTGTTCTTATTTCCAGATCCCACTGCCTTTCTGCCATTTTATCCCGTGATATGTCACTCGCAGCTTGCTTTGAACTCCGACCCACTGTAAACCTCCGGATTACTTGTCCCTGTTCTTTGCCACTGAGCTAACGTGTCAAGTTGCTAATTCACACCTTGAAAATGATATTTATTTTGAATTCTGGCTGACTATTTACATAATGATACGTACGTAATTATATACACGTGCCGCGCCGAGCACCTACAATCGAACTTACACTTGTAGGTTACCTTTAAGAGATCCCTGTTTTACTACTCTTGAAACAACCCATCCCTTTAATAATGCTAACCGTAACCCTAATTACGACTAAAGGCACTGTTTAGGCTTAAGGTTAGTCCATGTGATAGTTTTAGGTTTTCCAGTATTGCTGAAAACTATGACCTGCTTTTCCTTCATGCCCCGTGCGTGCGGCACACTTATAAGTTCACTGCGTGGAAGAGTATACCACGCTTAAAGTCTGATTGGTGCATCTTTCATGGGAAACTTTCATGCACGAGTTCATTGCAATTAAAATCGTTTCATATTTCCCTTCTTTTGAAGCAAACTTGTGTCTTCGTAATAATCAAGATGGCTACCGAAGTAAAAGGGTCACAGCAATGGGACATTTGATCATTTGGAAATTGTCCCTGCTTTATAGCCTTTCCAGAGTTGTGCGTAGAGTGGTGCAAAGAAGACAATTTACTTTCGTCTTCCGTGTTCAAAACCTGTGTGAAAACGCAGTCAGTTGGCAAAGACAAAGTGCCGCATCGGGAGATGGATCTGTTTCGCGATGCTCAACAGTAAAAAACTGCAATGGATAGCCTTCAATCCGCCAGAACACATATTAATTTTCTGACCGTAAACTTTCCTTGAAAAAATATTAGCCCTAGCTACCTGTGGCCGGAAAGTTTACAACTGCATACAAGACAAGGGCTAACATCGTCTCACCGCAGTTAACCGTCGCCTAAACTTCGTCGACCCAGACAAACGAGCCCACAGCAGGGCATTGAACAGCATCTGTCAGGTCCTAATTTAAAACTATACAGGGACTAAAAAAAGAGTGTTTATCTGTTGTCACTTGAGCCACCGCCCTGCCTTCAATAGCCTTCAGTGTCATAAACGTGCAGCTAATGATGAACGCCTGACTGTCAAGTTTTTCAACTTATAGTACGCTTACCAAGCGTCTCTCGGTCCCAGATTTCGGATGAACACGAATCTTTCGTGGTCGAATAACAGCGCTTTCTCAAATATATATATATAATTTCCATAAGATCGCTATAGTAGCAAGTATAATAAATACTGTAGGAAACAGACAACTTTTTTAAAAGACATGTTTCGGCATGCTTATGCCATCATCAGTTTAAGGAGTGTGAACAGTTATAAAGTCTACGGGTAGATGAAAAAATTATTACAACATGACGTAATACAAAAGCGGGAACTATTTACAGCGTGACACCAAACATCAAGGTGTAAACTAAAACGTGACAAAAGTGTTGTAATGCTGCAATTGTTTGTTAAGTTCCGGTTTGATCTTACTTATATGAAAAGCTTCTTTGAGTTTTAAATCAATTGAGTTGCTGGCAGAATCCAGAATACTAAAGCACGAAGGGGATTTATTGCCCTTTATTGCTGGGAGTAGAGGCGGGTAAATGAGAAAATCTCCTAAAAAATCTCTTTTCAGGTGTGGAGTTTAACTGGTTTAATAATGGAGGTAATCACGATAAGCCAATGAAAATGCAAAGTACTTAAAAAAAAACCTTATTTTCCCCCAGAGACGTTTCAAGCGATTCAATTTTTCAGAGTTCGCCAAGAAAGTGCTCTGAATAGAATAAAAACACTGCTGTTGCCGGTAATAAAAAACATAAAGAAAATGCACCCTGGAAAAACAGCTACAACTGAATGTGCGCCAGAATCGAGTAATCCCAGCCTCGGTTTTTCGGTTTTGCCTCAGGGATGAGAATTCCTTTGCAAAAGGCATAGTATGAAGAATCAACGGAAAGCGGAAAAAAATGGAAGTTCTCGTGCGCACAATTTGTGATAATTTCTCATTTTTCTTCACGCCAAAAAACATTAGTAACTCACCTTTTCGTTGGTCAGCTTTCGGCGTGGTCTTTTCCACGGCTTGTTTTGCTGTTTCAAAATTTGCGATCTGGAGAGCCAATAGCCTGTGTACAGCCGCCCGCTCTCCGAAAAAAAAAATCGGAGAGGAGCGTCTGTGATTTACCATTAGTAATCGTGTTCCGGAATAATTTTGCACACATTATTAAGTGATCTACGCTGACCAAAATTTGCGTGGCTCATATTTCGTTGGAGCTAAATTCTCAAAATGGTGGTCAATGAGGTAGATTTCAAACGTGCATTGAAGAGCGTCTCCGATAGTTTTAAGATACCTTGGCTTTATAGCATAGAAGCACTCTTTAAAGGAAAGGATGTATTTGCAAGCCTTCCAACCGGGTACGGCTCTGATCTTCAGAGCAGCACAGATCGTTGCCGATGAGCTGTTATTTTCCTCGATGTGTTCACATCTCAAATCTTCCAGGGCATTACCCTTTGTAGATTGTGCTTGAGAATGGCTAGGCTGGTCCGAGCAAGGCGTTGGGATTACATTGACTGGTAAGGAATAGCGGGAGACGTTTTCGAGTGGACAATCTTTTGAATAGTGCTATATTCACCTCGTGAAGAGCGCTTTCGTTTCTTTTGCGCTGACAACAATTCCTACAAACGTACGTCGAATCGATTTCCACTTTACACTCCATAGATAACAATTCCGCTCGTACTTTAAAAGAAAAACCTCTTTGACAATCAAAAAGATTTTTATTCGTATTTTGTACCGTGCTCAAAGTACACACGAACTCATCGTAAAATCTCTCACGGTGGTTCTCACGGTGTTGATGTGGAGAAATAAAAATCAAAGCCAATCAAAACTCGTTGTTTCAATGCTGTAATGATCGATGGGTAATAACCAATCAAATCATTTTCCACACATTCCAGGAAAATCACGTGGTATGCAACACGATTATCAACGGTAAATCACAGACGCTCCTCTCCGTTTTTTTTTTCGGATAGCGGGCGGCTGTACACAGGCTAGAGAGCCAACACACCGTCGTCGTTTGGCGCACTGAAAGCCATTTCAGGAAATGATGTGGTGGCGCTACTGACTCCAGCTGTGGCTGTGTCTTTACTTCTGGTTAAATTCGCACTGGAAACCAGCCTCGTCCGCCATTGTCTTCCTTTATCTTCTTTGGTTTCACGTTGTGTATACTTCATTGCTAACAACCTCGTTCCCAGGGTTTCTCTTCTCTGCCTCCTAATGTCGTTGAGCAGACATTAGGAGGCAGAGAAGAGAAACCCTGGGAACGAGGTTGCATTGCTAAGACCTGGTAGTGTGTTGTGCAGCGCACACAAGAACAATTACTATACGGACAGACTCTTTTGTGCCCTTTCAGTAGCTCTATTTTGCCATGAAGTCTGCACTTCCCTCAAGTCCTTCCAGACATAGTTGTGTTTAATGGCGAAGTGAAGCCTATGCAATGCACGTTTTCAAGCTCACATTGTTTGCTGGTAAGGACCTCTTTATATAGACCTATAGTGTTTGTCGTGATATGCCTTAATTTGTGGCCATCTTTCGCACGTGCGTTGACCCACTTGACAAAGGGGTACCTAATTTGTTGTAAATGGGACTAAATTTTCAGCTACCGTTTCTAATTATCAGCAATTGTGCCCAATTACAAAAACATCACCCTTTCTCTTCCCTGTTGTTGTTTGATGATGAAGTGATTTTTTATTGCATCATTCCCAGCTTACAGCTGAATTTAACGATGCCTTGGCATTTCAATCGTAAGGGCGGTTGTTATCATTACGGGAATTCTTACCCAATGCATAAGAGAGTTCAAGTCATTGCTACGTATCTAGCCACCTTATCCACAGCCATTATCGCCGAAATTTGCCAAGTTTCGTACAACTGTGTTACCACGTATGTGGAACTGTTCCAACAAAAAGCAACTTTGAGCCAAATTGTCAGTAACAATATGCCTCCAAGGAAAATTGTGTGGTGGATGGAGGCCTACCTTGAAGCTCTTGTGAGATTGTACCCCACAATTTATCGTCAAGAACTACAAGAGATACTCGCAAACGATTTCCATCTTGGTCCACACGACGTTCCCTGGATAGCGGCAATAGCCAGGTTATTTACGAAGCTGAAAATAACGTGCAAGAAATGTGTTCACGTCGCTAAAGAACGAATGCCGCTACTGTCGTCAATTATCTTTTCAGTGGAGGAGAACCATTGATCCAAGCCGCGTTTATCTTTTCAACGAAACTCACTTTAACTTTGAAACTGATGAGGGCAATTATGGGCGAACAGATCTCAGGGTTGGCATGTCCATCGTTCCGGGAGAAAGGGAGAGCTCGGGCTGGCAAATATTCTACGTCGGCTGTTTGTGGATTCACTGAAGGAGTGATTCAAGCAATTCCGGTTGCAGGAACCTTGACTGCTGAATTAGTGACTGAAATCATTGACAATCAGGTTCTCCCACTTTTACCGCGCAATAGCTTTTTGGTTGCAGATAATGCAAGCGTACACAACGAAGTTGCCTTGTGCCGCATATTAGCCAGAAAGAACATAACTCTGGTCAAACTACCCGCTTACAGCTATGATTTAAATCCCATCGAAATGGTCTTTGGACTTGTAAGGGCAATTGCTCGTTTTTCTCCTGGATTTTTAAGAACAAATCCTATGTTGGCAATTATAAACGCATTCGAACAAGTTCGCTCTATAAACGTCAGAAATTTTTACAAAAGATCGTGGAGTGAAAAACAATAGGTCTAATTAGGAGGTAGTGTTACACAATAACTATTATTCTCTGTTTTACGGGTCAAGTAAAATCACTCTAGCTTCTGTGAGCTAGCTACTCTGAAATTCGAGAGAAAATAAAGTGTATGTATTTATATAAGTATGCTGTACTGACAAAGGTAATTGCACAGAGTAACGTAGGGAAGAACGTATCAGCTCAGTTTGATCCGCTAAATGTCCGTCATTGGACGTAGGCCTTCCCCATTTTCCTCCACAACACGGTGCGAGTGTTTTACAAAACTATGCAAGTCGTCCTTCCATCCCGTCCTTGGTCTTCCTCGGTTCCTTGTGTGTCCCCGAAGCATCCAGAACGTAATGCGGGTTGTCCAATGGTTGTCTGTTCTTCTAGCCACATGACCAGCCCAATTCCATTTTGAGTTTATTTATCGTTTCCATGATATCTCGTACTTTGGTACTGTTTTACGGTCTCGCAACATGATGTTTATCATGATTCTTTCACGAGCTCCCTGCATAGTTCTGAGTTTCAAGGTTCGTTGTTTCGTAAGATTGCAGGTTTCTGATCCATTGCTTCCTTTACTCATAGCTTTCTGGGTTATAGGAAACACTCCCTAATTCCATTTACCTTGAAAGATAAACACTTTTTGTTGCATAGAAAATAGAAATGTTGCGGTCGTTCTGTTTAAACTGGTGCATGCAGCCAAGAGGTGGTTACTACAATAAAGAAAATCGTTCAGTTGACACCCAGAGCATGTGTCCTGGTAAATATTGTAATCGTGAGCTAACGTATAGTCATGTTTTAATATTAAAACTGTTGCAATATATCCTACAACGGTCATTTCTGTGTTTTAGGGGTTCGCTAACATTCAGCAATTGTTTTCTGTCATCCACCCCTTTGCACCATAGATTAAAAAAAAAAAACTTTTCGAAAAATGTGCATGCGCCCTCTTTCCTTCATCGCCACCCCCCCGTCTGTTTTCATCTTACATCTTATAATGCGGCAAAAATCCTGTTTACAACCCAAACTTTGTCAGTATCTTTCTGCAATATTAATTTTTTATTTTTTCAGTTTTGTTTTTAATTTACAAAAATGTACGTGCACCGTCTTTCCTCGCCCCCACCTTTGCGTTGCGTTGCGTGACATTCCAGAAAACGGCTGTCCCGTGACATCCATACGTATATACATACGTACGTAGTACGTACATACGTACATACATACGTACGTAGTTCATACATACGTACATACGTAGTACGTACATACGTACATACGTAGTACGTACATACGTACATACCTACCTACGTACATACCTGCCTACGTACATACCTACCTACGTACATACCTACCTACCTACCTACCTACCTACCTACCTACCTACCTACCTACCTACCTACCTACCTACCTACCTACCTACCTACCTACATACATACGTAGATACATTCACATCCTTTAGTTAAACACGATAAAGTTTAAAAGCACTGACATGCTTGTGGGGTCGTGTATTATGTAGTGACTAAAATGTGTATGTCCAAATGCTAAATTAGATAAGATACATCGTACAACTGTTTCAGAATTGATGCATGCATATAACTAAAAAACAAACGCTCTGCAGAAGAGACTCAAAAACATTTAAAATCGTTCTAAAATCTAGGAAGTGACTGAACTGACTGGGCATTAAAATTGATATCTTTAACGTAAGTGTCTTTCTTAAAAAATGCGGAAGAATGTCTTGAAATTGTTTCCTCATCGTAATGGGTGCATACATTGTTCCATAGGATGGCTCCTCTTTGTCCAACTGAGTTTTTCAGAAAGTAGGAATTAAATCGTGGGACAGTAATCCTGTTACAGTTTCTGAGATTGTAGGTGGTAAAAGGCCTGTTCACTAAATAAGATAATGTAGGAGGTACTTCTTCGCTAACAATTTTATAAAATAGTTTGATTAAACGGAGTTTGTACGTATAGTCTATAGTGTCCCAGTTTGTGTGTTGATAGACATCAGAGGAGGGCATGTCTTTGGGTAGCTTGTATATCTGCCTTGCCGCCTTTCGATGGAGCATTTCAAGGGAGTTTAGTTGCTCTGCGTTGGTACACCCTCCCCGCTCAATAAGGCCATATAAGACGTAAGGTAGATTGACTTTAAAGTACAAGGCCAGTAAGGCATTCTTACCTAGAAAGGAACTACGTTTTAACAGGTTTAGTTTGTTTAAAAAGTTCTTTTTCACGTCATTAAGATGGCGTGACCACGTAAGACGGTGATCTATAGTGACACCTACAAGTCTGATATATCCATTCAATCCGATATTTGCCTATAATTACTGAATTTAGAGGCCCAATGAACTGCGTTGTCGTTAACAACATAGCTTCACATTTTGTCGAGTGAGGGGATGTTATTTTCCGAACATCAATTGTATAATTCTAATAGAGCATGGTTCAAAAGAGTAACAGCATCATCAACAGAATCTCCACTACAATACAGGGTGTCATCTGCATGCAAAAGTGTCGTGCCGGAGAGAACTGCAGTTGGTATGTCGTTTGTACAGACCTTATTCATAAATGGCGGTCAATTTATGATTCTTTTGTCCAACTGCAAATTAGCCTACCAAGCCTCGATACCATACAGTGAATTGAAAAGAACTCTTGCTCTGAAATGAGGCTTGGTAGGCTAATTTGCACTTGGACAAAAGAATTATAAATGTGACCGCCATTTATGAATAAGGTCTATACAGTGTAAACAATGTTGGGCCCAGGACGGACCCTTGTGGAATCCCACAATTGACCTTTGCGACATCGGACTGCTGACCATTCACTATTGTTAAATGTGTTTCAATATGCACAGACTCACCATATAAGTTTATTGTAGTCATTCACTTTTAATCAAAATCTAGAACTATTGGTGAAGGAACCTAATGGAAGATTGATTGACATTGATGTATTGATATATTGACAAGAAAACAAATCATAATAAAAAAAAAATGTTGAACTATGACATGTCCTTTAAAGGGGCTAGGTCACGCTATTTTAGGTAATTTTGTTTAATGTTGTTAATTATGAGCTCTAAACGTCAAATTGGCAGAGCAAGAGTTTCATTTGCAAAATCACGGCCACATAACAACTGAGAATGATTTTCGAGCTGTGTAAATGACATTTTGATATAGACTGATATAAATTTGAAAAAAGGTGGGCCGACGTTTTTCAAATTTACCCAAATCCAATCCATTTCAATCCTCTCCAGTTGTGTCCATCCATGTCCCTTCTTGGCTTCCCTGTGTTTTGTTAGAGTTCTTCTATAGTTTTGAACAGTTACTTTGATATTTTAGTTAATTCTATGACCATTCGATCAGTGCTGAAATTGCCTAAAATTGCGTGACCTAGCCCCTTTATGTAGAGTACAAAATCACAAACGCAAAAAAATGATCGTTTTCAAGATATGCTTCACTCTTCAGCTAGAAATTCCTCTTCAATTAGCTTGTTCTTTAGCCATGTGATGGAGAATGAATAGCCTTTAACCCTATACTCGCAAGGGATTTCCAGGCAATACCTACACCTCTGTTAACTCGCTTGCCCTTTTACCGTAACTTTCCCTTTGTTTGTAGTCCGTTTCAACAATTTGGTTAGCCACAATGCCATCAACTTAGGTAAATGTCCAATCACTTCATAATCGTCCATCATTTCATTAGGGTGAGCATTCGGCTTCAAGGCGGTTTTGCCACGTCCAGGTCTTGTAACTCTGGGTATTCGAGTATCCTTATTTTGCGGCTCTCGTTTCAATGCGTACATCTCATCGACTTTTGGCTCCCATATACTCAAGTAAGCATGGTACCTACGGATATAAGAATGGACGTGAAGAAATTCCTTTGTCATATTTTAGCTGTAGAAAGAACTTTCCAAGTAGGCGTTTTCTACAATCGAGATCTTATGCAGGGCCCCGCTTCTTAATGCATAAAGCCATTCACGACCACGCGGAATTTGCTTGGGCGCTACGGTCGTACATCACGGCGTGACCTTTGGCCATCTCCGCCGGATCCCCGTACAAGAATCTCCTGGCGGGAAGTTTGTCTTCGACCAATCTTGGACAGCGTATCCTTTGCACAGTTTCATATGGGACAGGGCATTTCATGCATTTGAACTTAAGAGCTAGATAGCTCAGTTGTTAGGTGGCATAGCGTCACTTTTTAGCGTCTCGCTCGTATTCTGTCCGGCTTTTAGCGTTATGGCCGCGTCATAGGCTCCCTGATCATGATGCTTGGTTGTAGTTTGTTTCTAGTTTTGCTTTGGGCCATGAACTCGACTATAAGCATCTGTTATTTAGCTGGGCCACACGTACAATGTACACTTGTCTGGTAATATTATTGATACTACTATTACTATCATCTAGAGGCTTAGGCCGTTGTATATGAAGTGACGTTCATTGTTTTATTTTATGTATCGGCGTGGCGTTAGCGTTTATTTTCTCTTTTCATTTGCTAGCATGTTGCGTGGACTTGTTTTTGTACAGTTTTTATGTAATTATGTAGTTTAACATATTACTTAGTTTACGAGGAGCAAGCGTCATACTTCTGTAAATTGTTGTTTAGCGTTATTTAACGCACCGCAAGCATCTGTTATTTAGCTGGGCCACACGTACAACGTACACTTGTCTGGTAATATTATTGATACTACTATTACTATCATCAAGTGGCTTAGGCCGTTGTATATTAAGTGACGTGCATTAGAGTTTGTTTTACTTTATGTATCGGCGTGGCGTTAGCGTTTATTTTCTCTTTTCATTTGCTAGCATGTTGCGTGGACTTGTTTTTGTACATTTTTATGTAATTATGTAGTTTAATATAATTACTTAGTTTACGAGGCGCTAGCATCATACTTCTGTGCATTGTTGTTTAGTGTTGCGTTCCACCTTAGAGTTGCATTGCGTTGTATTCTCAGCGTTGTTTAGCGTTGCGTTGCGTTGCGTCTTAGCGTTGCATTGCGGTGTATTCTCAGCGTTGTTTAGCGTTGCATTGCGTGGCGTTATATTCTTACGTTGTTTAGCGGTGGCCTTGCGTCTTAGCGTTGCATTGCGTTGTATTCTCAGCGTTGTTTACGTTGCATTGCATGGCGTTGTATTCTCAGCGTTGATTTTTAGCGCTGTATTGCGTGGCGTTATATTCTTCTTTTTTTTTTTTGTATTGCGTGGCGTTATATTCTTTTTTTTTTTGTATTGCGTGGCGTTATATCGTTTTTTTTTTTTGTATTTTTTTTTTGTATCGCTTGGCGTTATATTCTTGCGTTGTTTAGGGTTGCGTTGCCTTGTTTTCTTTTTGCGGTTAGCACGTTGCAGTGGTCTAGGCTGTTAGCAGGGTCATGAGCAGTTCTTTAGTTGTTGGGTGCCGTCGGATGTGGGCGATTCGGGGCTCTTGCTTAGGGGCCATGAGCCCCCGGCTTGGCGTGGGATCTCATGGCTGGGTTGTCAGGTTTGCCAGCCATCGGTGCAGTCTCCATCTTGGAGCTGGCTGCCAATAGTGGAAGCTCCAGGATGTTTCGGGCACCCAACCTCCAAAGAGCGACGATGTTGTTTATGCAAAAAGCAAACTACAAGAAAAACATTAATGTTAAAAATATCAAGGATATTAAGATCAGAAAGAGATTCTGGTAATAAGGTATTCGTAAGCATCGATAGGTCAAAGTACATATTAAATTAATTTTGTATTTTCTTGGAGCAAAAGAGTCTCACTTCCTATATAAATCAGTGAAAGTCGTTTTTTTTTTTGAAGAAAAGGAATCTTTTTCTCATCTGAAGTCCAGAATGGTTACCCAAATGGCACAGTCTCCTACAATGTCAATGCCGTGTTAAGTGCCCAGTCGGTCTTGCGCAGGAGCACTAATTGGGGAGTCAAATGTTGGTTTTTGAGGGGAAGGGAAACCAGAGCACCGGAGAAAATAAGGGCGCGATATGAGCAAGATAATGAGCTCCACTTATAATTCTGAAGCTGCGTTTCTGTTGAAGGAAAAGCGTGTTTAAAACGCAATATACGCTGATCGATAGTGTCAAAGCTAGAAAAACGGCAGCAGTAACTGTCGTTTGGCTATTGTCAATAGGAGACCTAATCTTGTAATTGAGAGGTTCGAACTGATCAAAGCTGACCCCAATGACAATGACAATGATCATTGTTTAAGGATTTTTTTTTCCCCTGGCGCATGTGACAGTGTTTTCGTCAAAACCATTCACCCGTGGGCAAATAGTAAATGGATAATTGACCAATCAGAGCGCACGCTTTTCTTTTGTTATGTTATAATAATAATAATATATACTAAATTGTCAGTTTTAAAAAAATCCTGCATTTACATGAACAAACAAATCACCTTGTGATCTTATCTTGTTCTAGGTGAAAGAGAAGGTTGAAAGCAAATTTAAATTAGATCTCCAGCAAATGAAAAGTAATAGTCTTCTCGTGGGTGCTCAAAAGCTCCCTCTTTTTCTAGCTTGCGTGTCAAATATCTTGGACAAAGTGTACAGTATGTTTCTTAGACAAGTAGATAAACACATTTACAAAGAGGCTTTTAAACAAGAACAAAAATATCAGCAACTTGAAAATATTAAAAACGATCACTAAAAAAGTCTCCGAAATATGCGAATCAAGAAACATGCCTAAGAACAAAGTACATGGATTACTTTATGAACAGGAAACTGTACAGATCCGTATGAACCTCGCTACACGCATAACATGTCATCTTCATTGAAGAAATTGAAGAGAACATCCAAAGAGAGCTTATGAAGAGGACACTGCTTGAGTACTGTATGTAAAAACACATTTTTGGTACATCCATTCCAGTTTCTCGGAAGGGTATAGTTCTTGATGTTCATTATGCTTGCAACTCCCCAAGGTAGATTTTCTTATCACTTCCGCAAGACATCACTAAAAATTGAGAAAGGTACAGTACAACTATTAATCAATCAATCAATTAATATGTTGCATGCTTAAACCAACACAGCCCCTGTTCTTGTCATTGGCTTCTTGACTTGACTTTGATGTGCATCATTGTTCAAGTCCTAGCCTTTTAGAAATAATGAGGGACTGTAGCCCGCATAAAACACTTTAATTTAAGAAACGTTCTCCGGCTGAATTTTTTTTTAAATACGAAATTTCGACTGAGTGAAATGCGGTCTTTGACTGAAATTACAATAGAAATACTAGAAAAAAAAGGTGCATTGCAAATTCACAATTTCCACCATTTTGTTATCTACATAATTATCGTAAATGGTTTGAACCCAGGAGTCATATCATTAATTAATTAAGGAAAGTAGCCCTGAGAAGGAGTGTTTGAGATGACATTGACTGACGTTTCGACAACCTGAGCGGAAGTCATCTTCAGAGTAACGTCATTAGATACTATAAGAACTCCAGTCGTAGATGTCACTGGTCAACTTATTCGTGATGTTATTGACAGACACCAATAAACCGATGCCTACAACTTCCCACACCTTACAAACGACTCATCGACGACATCAACAGTTAAACAACACACTGATGTACTCTTATCACAGTACTGCCCAACGTATTCTACGATACACGTGCAGACCTTAGACCTATAGGCGGATCAAAACGCACCAATCACTGTTTAGTCTTCCCAGCCAATTACATCTAGGCTCAAGTGACAGTCGACCAATAACATCACGAATAGGTTAACCAATGACATCTACGACCGGAGTTCTTATAATATCTACTGACGTTAGAAACGATCACTTGACTATGAAGAGGACTTGCGCTCGGGTTTTCGAAACGTCAGTCAATGTCATCTCAAACAGTCCTTCTCAGGACTACACTCACCTGGACGATCGTACTTTACTTAATTATGCTACATACCGGTAATTAAATTCTAAATTTAAGTCATTACCACTCGTTCATTTCCTTTTACCCGTCAAAGACTGCAGATCACACAGTCAAAAGGTTGTATTTTAAAAAGCTTTAGATGGAGAGAGTTTCTTAAATTTTAATTGCTTACTTCTTGTTTAAGGGTACAGTTCAAAAAGCACCTTTTCAGAGAATAGGCCAATGCCTCTAGCAGATTTAGGAATAAAAAAAGATTACTCACAAATCAGTTCATTTGGGTGAAAGTCTACATCATTCACTGATCCATCATGTCCTGGTAGTTTGTACAGAATTCTTCTAGAGTTTGTATCCCAAACATAGACAAATCTATAAGAAAGATTACACGGTAAAAAAAAAATTGAAGGCCAAATTAAAATTACAACACTTTTTCACAAATCTTTGCCATGGAGGGATCGTTGGGGGTCACATACACTGTATTCCACTTTTTAAAGGGCAAAACAACAACCCAAATCTTCAACTTGTCACATGCACAATCACCCTGCGAGCAGAGCCTCCTTTTGTCTTTGTCTTTACTAAGGAGGAGAAAAGGAGGCTCTGGACTAGTCAATCTTGTTTTCCCTCGTTAAACCGGTTTTTCCAGTGCGAGCGTCCGTTTAGTGACAAAACTGATGGTTATAATTGAGCCCGCTGTACCATGAAAAACCAAGATGGCGGCGAGATCTGGCATATTAGGCTTGGGTTCGAGACTGTATCCTGGCAACATGCAGCGCATATTCAATAAAGATCTTACTCGATTCATGCAGAGCATTTCTCGAGAACGCCAAAATCGAGCAAGCAAAAGAAAGGCTCTGCTAGCAGGGTGATGCACAATTTATAATAAGCAAAGAACTGCAATATGGGGAGGCGCGTTGGCCTCATGGTTAGTGTGCTCGACACCGGATCGAGTGGTCTGGGTTCGGGGCCTGGCCGGGGACGTTGTGTAGTGTTCTTGGGCAAGACACTTTACCCTCACGGTGCCTCTCTCCACCCAGGTGTATAAATGGGTACCGGCGTAATGCTGGGGGTAACCCTGCGATGGACTAGCATCCCATCCAGGGGGGAGTATAAATACTCCTAGTCGCTTCATGCTACAGAAACCGGAGATAAGCGCCGGCCTAATGAGCCTTCTGGCTCGTAAGCAGAGACTTTACCTTTACCTTAAATAACTGCAATATACCTGTCGGCTGATCCTGAAGATATCATTAGTCCATCAGGTGACCACGAACACTTGATCAAATTCTACAGTAGACGATATTTAATACATTATTTCCAGAGTGAACAAAAGGAGTGATGAGGTGTTCTCACATTGATCACACATTATACCCATATTCTAAATATTATCATTAATTTACATACATGTAACTGCAAAAACTGTATGTATGCAAAATCTACATGAACAAAATTTGCATGCTACATGTACAACAGTAATAAATTATTATTACTATTACTATTATTATTATTATTATTATTATTAATTTTATTATTATTATTAATTTTATTAAATTTATTGTATAGCAGTGTAAACTTATGTATGCTAAACAATAGCTAAGGCACAGTAGGGCGCTGTTGCATAACCTAAAGGGAAATAAGAAAATTAAAATAAAAAACATTTGTAGAAACTAATACATCAAAATGTCTTCTAAGTAGGGCTTGAAAAAAAAAACTTTCAAATCTACTTGTCTGAGATATCACATTAAGATACTTAGAAAATGCTCTACTAGTGTCTTATCTTATGTCATTATTTTGAAGTGGCGGGCAATTTGTACACTTGAAGATAACACAGACTTTTGCATTTTTATCAAGACTTCTTTACTCTTCCTTCCCACTAAAACCCTAACAGTTCTCTCAAGGCCTTTGGAGTATCCTCCCATTACATCTAGGATGATGTTGTGCTGGTCTATGTGGTATCCTTTGAACTGTTGAAGCGCAGAACATCAATCCAGAATACGTGCTACCGACTCTTGCGCTTTGCCACAGATTCTTCATTGCAGGTAACGCGCCGTAGCAGTTCTTGTCTTTTTACTCTGATAGATTCGTGTATTGAGCATCTGCTCGCGCAGCTCCTAGGTACTGGCAATCACATGTGTTGGACAGCACTTCCACTTACATGTTTGTACTAAGCCAGTCAAAACACCCGTTACTCAGTACTTATTATTATTATTATTATTATTATTATTATTATTATTATTATTATTATGCAGGTTAAAAAAGTTCCGCCCGTCCACCCTGCGAGACCAGTACTCTTGTCAGGAATCTTCCGAATTGCTTCTAACACAAGAGATTTTCCCGATAATATTCACGTTAAAACGACCAACAGACTCGAATCACTTCACTATTTTAATGTCTCAACTCGAAGGAAAATCACAATCACTAGATCACACGTCGATTCGCTCATGGTTTTTGAAATCGTAAACTTACATCCGTAATTGCAGCTTATTCAACGAGAACAAAAGGAACAAATTTCACTTTCACAGCGTGACAGTTACGCAGTCCATTTTCCAACACTCTCATATCGGATGAGTGGATTTCCAAAAGCCCTTGTACTAGGGAACGAGTAGAGTTTGCCGAAAAAACAGTTATTTTACTATTTTAGAAACATGATATTGTTTACATCATTTTTTTTTTCTTTCAGAATCTACCATCTGTGCCAGCTCCAGGGCAAGACATAACTATATCATCTATGTTGGAAAGCAAAGACACTTATCCCTCTTCAGAAGTTGCTGCAGATAACAGAGTTAGAGTCTTGGAATCAATATTCCATCACAGGAGCTTTAGAGGGAAGCAGGAGGATGCCATTAATGTCATTCTTCAAAGAAAAAACTGTCATCTTGTGCTACCAACAGGTGCAGGGAAGACAGTGTGCTATGCCATCCCAGCTCTAATTGCTCGTGGAGTTACTGTTGTTGTCTATCCACTGTTATCGCTGATGCTCAATGAAGTTAACCGCCTGCGAGCAAAAGGTCTTAATGTCTGTTATATTAACTTTGTGGTACCTTCAGCTGAACGAGATGTTCTTATTCATAACCTTTTCTTGGACGTTCCACCACATAACGTTTTATTTTTAACACCAGAGAATGCTACCTCTACACACATGCTAGACATGCTTTCCACAATGCAACAAAAAACACACTTAAATTTATTGTTATTGATGAGTGCCACGGCATTGACATGTGGGGGCATGCTTTTAGGCCTGCCTATGCAAATCTTCGCATGCTGACTCAGTTGAAGTGCCTTTTATTAGCCATGACAGGCGCATGCATGTACAGCAAGAACAGAGGACGTCATCTTAAAGTCACTTAACCTTAACGATGCAACAGTTGTCAGGCAATCTTGTGACAGGGAACACATTTCACTTTTTGTGAAAAATAAAAAGTCTGATGGCAAAGATCAAGTTGCTGCCTTAATTTTGGCAAAATACAGCAGTCAATGTGGGATTATCTACTGTTTACAACGTAGTGACACCACTGACATGGCATACTTACTTCAGACCAAGGGAGTCAATGCCACCTATTACCATGGGGCCCTGGATCCTTACAAGAACAAAGAGAATTTTGAAGCTTGGCAGGAGGGAAGAGCCAATGTCATGTGTGCTACTGTTGCGTTTGGAATGGGCATAGACAAACCAGATGTGCGTTTTGTGATTCACTTGTCAATGCCCAAATCACTGGAATGCTATGATCAGGAATTTGGACGTGCAGGCAGAGATGGTGAACGTTCACATTTTTTTACATTTTTAGGTTTGAGGATCGAACAAAGCATTTGCAGATGTTAACTTCTTTACCTGAGGGCGAGCATAAAGTGTGGCAGAGTTGAAAAACTGTGTATCCAACCAGAGTGCAGAAAACTACAATTGAAGAAACATTTTGGAGACAATGATACCAATGTATGCCAGACTTGTGATTTCTGTGTGGATGGTGCTGGAATCGACAAAAACCGAGGCTCGTTTAGAGGCAGTCGAAGTGCTCAGTTGCTTGCAGAGTATCCATCAATTACATTCTAAAATAATTAATTTACTAGTTTTAGTGTACAGAGGATCCAAGCGAAAAGAGGTATTGGCAAAATCTTTTCATACCATTCCACAGTATGGCAAAGGAAAAAACAAGTTCTCTGACAGTAGTCTTCAGCATTTTCTTCAACTATTGATCTCTGAAAATGTCATTACAGAAAAACTAAGTGGTTCCAATGTGAATGGATCAACTCCTTTTTTGATTCCAGGAAGCCGGGAAGAAGCCCTAATTAGTGGAGAGCTTTCCCTTTACAAGTATAAAATATAAGAATCAGACAAATGTTATTTCCTTAATGCAAACTACTTTTAATTCCAAGAGGTTTATTGTGTGAAGCTTCCAGAGTAACAGTGTTTCTTTTCTTCTCTTCCCAGGAGCACAATGTTATTTTTCACTTTGTTCTGGTAGTACAGAATAATCAGAGCTATGGAATCTTTTGGTCATTAATAGCCTGTGGTCTTAAGAAGGAAATATTTACAGTAATTAAAATAAATTACTAAAAGTACCTGAGAAAATTGTTTTCCTTTTGAAATGGTCGCTATCTACTAGCTTTTACAAAATGAATGGGTCACAAGCACTACATGTACACCGCATTAAATCTCAACACAAAAGTACAATTCAGTATTCCAAAAAATTATGTACTTAAAATGCGGTTTAATTGGTGCGACTTACATAACGAACCACTTACCAGCACCAAAGCAAAAAAAAAACTTGCCAACTAATTTGGTAACAAATGGTTTTTTTTACACCTCTTGTAAGTTTCTGAGGAAAGCTAAAGGAACTATGCCTATACTAATCTAAATCCCCTCCTTCCTCTTCAGTTAGATTCAGCACACCAAACAATGAAAACAATTTCCTGTTGAAATTATCTTTAACTTTTTTCTTCCCTGTGGTATAAGCATCCACGTTCGAGACTGAAACTAAACTAGAGGTACTATATTTCTCTACAGTTTGTCTTGTGGAATCAGGATTTAGACATTTTGATTCAAAAATAAACCTCATAGCCTTGATCTGATCTGGGAAGGGGTCTTGTTCACAGTGCCTTGTGGTAGGATGAATGTTAAATGCTTCACCTGAGTGATAGGCTCTCTGTACCACTCCAACGAGATCAAGGTTTGCCATCAGCCTCTGCAACATTTTCACTGTAGTGTGGCCTGAAAAATTAAATCAGAGGAACCAACCGAGGAAGAACTCAGCAAGGCCATCGACTGTCTCTTCGCCGGCAAAGCCCCAGGAGAAGACGGAATCCCTCCAGAGATCATCAAGCGAGGGAAAGAAGAGCTGATGTCATACCTCATGACATGCGTGTTGCCAGGATAGTGACTCTATACAAAAACAAAGGCGACTGCAGCAACTGCAGCAGCTACCGGGGCATCTCCATGCTGAGCATTGCTGGCAAAGTATTCACCAGAGTCATCCTGGCCAGACTACAGGTCCTGGATGGGCATGTCTACCCCGAGTCCCGCGAGTTCAGAGCCGGCAGATCCACCACCAACATGATCTTCTCCATGAGACAGATACAGGAGAAATGCCAGGAGCAAAACCAGTCCCTCCTGCTCACCTTCATAGATCTGACGAAGGCATTCGACCTGCTCAGCAGAAGGGGACTCTTCCAGCTCCTGAAGAAGATCGGCTAACCCCCAAAACTGCACTGCATCATTGAGTCGTTCGACACAGACGTGCGCAGCACAGTGAACTACAACGGGGTCACGTCCGACCTTTTCGCCATCAGCAGCGGCGTCAAACAGGGCTGCGTGCTCGCCCCGACCCCTTTGGCATTTTCTTCTCCATGCTCCTGTCGTTCGCACTCAGCGATAACAAGGACGGAGGCTACCTGCACACATGATCCGATGGCAGGCTGTTCAACCTGGCCAGACTCTGAGCCAAGACCAAGGTCAGGCACGTCACCATCAGAGAGGCCCTCTTCACCGACGATACTGTTCTGGCCACACACACCCAAGAAGCCCTTCAGAGACTGATCGACCACTTCTCACATTCCTGTGACGAGTTCGGCCTCACCATCAGCCTCAAGAAGACAGAGGTGATGGGACAGGGAACTAACTCCCCCCGAGCAACCGCATAGGAAGTCACACAGTCGACCGGTTCCAGTACCAGGGGTCCACCATAAGGTCCAATCTCTCCCTGGATCCAGAAATCAACCCCAGGATCACAAAGGCCTCAGCAGTGATGTCCAAGCTCCACAAGAGGGTGTAGTCCAACAAAAACCTGATAGAGAACCCCAAGATGCAGTGTTTCTTCAGCACACTCCTCTACTCAAGCGGTTTTTAACTTTATTTTGCCCAGACTCTATCTCTTCTGTTTGATGTTCCATAAAATACGACAGTTTTTAAACTTTCGTATTTTATGGAACATCAAACAGAAGAGATAACTGAATTGTGGCCATAATAAACTTGCAATTGTTTTTCGATAGCCAAAATATGAGCGTATTTGTTTAAAAGAGATTTCTTTACGCATTAAACAGTAAAAAAGAACCATAAAAAAGATAAAGTCCGACGTTTCGAAGTAGTCATGCATGACTCCATTATCAACGAAAAATTATATACGATAATGCAAATTACAGTATTTAAAGCGATTTTTAGCGCAATCCCTGACTCTTTCTAGACTGTCCACCACAAAATGCACAACGAAACCCTTTGGTAAAATATTAGACAAGCTTGCAATCGTGTTTGAGGCGGCGACGGCATTCAAGGCCGCTTTGTATTCTCTTTTTAACTCTAAATCACCTATCTTCAGTGAAGTGAAAACACATGTCAACGCCTCTTCGATTTGTTTTGACTTGAAGGATACACTCTCCTCCTCTCTCCCCTCCCTCAGGATTACTTTCTGAGCATGAGCAGATGTGCGGGCCAAAATTACGCATGCGTTACCAGATGTCTGTGATTTACGGACATCCGGTAATGGCTGCTACCAGAGCCCTCCGTTTCTCCCGACCATGTGACCAAAAGAAACGGAGGCTCTGGGGACGAGAATGGACTATCACAAAAAAACATTCCACATTTCCAAACACAACTCGCACTTTTAGTAAATATTCTCATGTCAGATCCTCGCAACAGTGGCGCAAATATGCTGGAGTGTTTTTTCTCACGAAGGCAAAGTTTTCGTGACCTTAAGGCCAACTCTCACAGAACCGTTGTCAAACTTTGCAAATCACAAATGCACTCGAGCTTGGAAAACACGGAATAAAATAAAGTAAGAAATAAATCCTACAGAAAACTAAACTGTGCTATTTTCTTCCAAATACCCAAGGTCAAGGTTTGTTAGAGCCTTTCTTTCACACCTTGCCTAACGAACTTTACTAAAATATCTGATGACAATGTCTATTTTGAACAAAAACGCAATTTACATGTGCATATCAAAGACGAAGGCACAAAATGGCCGTTTGGCAACTTGCAACACGGAATTCAAAATTCCTCCCCAAATGACCTTGCGATCACGACACGTACACAAATAAATTCCGCCGACGATAGCATAGTGGAGGCTGAAGACCCCACAACAAGGGAAAAAATGATAAAATAAATAAACGCCACTTAAAGTCCCAGTGGACCAAAGAAAAGTCCAAGTGGAGTATGATATCAATTCAATAACATATTGATTCAATCTAAGTTGTCCCACTGGACCAATATGAAAAACTGGACGGAATTACCAAAGCACCACCAGATTGACAGTAAAGAAAAAGCAAAAGAACGCGATGCAAACTATAATGAAGTTTTTAATTTCTTGATTTGCGAGCTTGCTACGAGTTCCTTTTGCTCCAGACCGCGATGGAACATTTCTTATCTAGTTTCGAGTCAAGCACGCGAGAAATTAGATTCACAGTTTCCTCGCCAGACAGGCCTTGGTTTGAGCTTGCAGAACCTGAGTAAGATCAGTGAGATCATCATTTAATCAGTGTCAACGCTTCGATTTCGTTTTATACCATGCCTGATTACAACCACGGTATTTTAACATCTTCAGTTCCCACGGCCTGCTCCCGTCTGACCTTGTAGCTCAGTGGGTAGAGCGGCGGAGATCTAACCCGAAGGTCGTGGGTTCAATTCCCACCCTGGTCAGAGTTTTTCTCTGTCCTTGTGTGGGCCCAGTTCCATCAGTAGGGCTAACGCTCATATGGTTCATATGGGATAGAAATATAGCACTTCACGTTACATCACACTCTCTTCAGTTAATTCTGTTTAAAATATAAGTGCTACACGGCCAACGTTTGTATAAACGTAACCTTTCCTTGTGTTTCCCTTAGTTGAGAAATTTTTTAAGGGTTACAATGCTTCAGTGCTGGCTTATGGACAAACTGGCTCAGGTAAAACATATTTAATGGAAACGAAAGGAGTGATTCGTCGACTCATCGAAACTATATTTCAGTGGATACAGGAAAGAAAAAATACAAAGCAGTTCTTGTCGAAGGCCTCATTTTTAGAGGTATTGTATTCACGTTTATTTTAAACTTTAAGATCTCGTACATGTACATGCTTTAATTAAGGAAGTCATACGTTACTGTATGATCATTGGCGTGAATGACATCTCACCTCTGACCTTTTGACTAACATGGAAGGTTGTGGTTACTGAGTTAAGAACTATTCATCGAAGTGGGCGTGGCTAGTGGTGGATATTACACCACTAGCTACCGACACTGAGATGAATAGTTGTTTTAGTTTATACTAAAACAGCGAGATAATATGGCACAAAAAGATGACTTTAATTCATTTATTTCATTTATTTATTTTCTTGAGTAGCCAATCAAGGATTATTTCTTTTAATTTGAGACTTTCATTTTCTCTACGGAGTTTAAAAAATCTCTGGTATTTTTGAAGTATGATGTTTGTATTTTAGGAATAGGATGAAGTAAGTGGTCAACAAATGCTGAGATTCGCTCAGTAGGGCCTTCGCAGCCTGATATGACAGGTCTCCCGACCGGGTAAGGTTTGCGAATCTTTGCAAGGGTGTAAAAACTAGAGATTCGTGGCAGGTTTGTATCATAGGGTGTCATAGGGTTTTCAGGAATGTTGTACGTGTGAGCTTAAGTACTAATTTGGATTTTTACCCAGTTTTGACCCAAAAATGACAATTTAGCATGACAGTGCCCCTTCATAAAAGAATGCGACATTTTGAGCCACGGACGGAAATCAAATAACCGCGTCTGTATGGATTCCACTCAGGAGTGGACACGACTTGTGTACGCAACACAAAACGTCCCTAAATCTGAGTTAAGGGTGGTAGGCACAAGGTTGTAAACTGCATGACTACCATTTGAACTATAAAACAATATGAACTGAAAGGCTCCGACAAATCGGTGAAAATTTCTGTAAAATGCGTCATAAATCCTTCATCATTTAATTTTTCGCCGTAAATCAGACATTCTTTGCGCCATAGATTTTTTCGTCCGCGTTGCTTTAAAGATCATTAAATTGACATCGCTATTGTCTGTTCCTTCTCAGGCTAAATTAGCAAGAGAAATTAGTTTAAGAAAGCTTAATGAACTCAAGGGTCATTTCAGGTGGGTCCACTCATTCAAGTGCTGTTTATAAAATTAAAATAAAATTAGCTGACCCTGCGTTATTTTTCGTCGCATGTCAGCGTTTTGCTCACTATTTCTCATCTCCTAAGTTCCAAGCTGAACGCGGTCATTGGCGATTCTAGCCTTGTCGAGGAATTTCAAAGCGAACTCCACGAACTCGAAGTAAGTGTTAAGTTAACGTATATCAGTATAGAAAGAAATCAATTCATTGACTCATCCTTGACCAAAGCAAGGTTTTTACTTCGGTAACTTGAAATGTGTTCAGCAAGTCCAAGATATTTTCCGATGCTTTTCATCTAAGAGGTGGAAGTGAATCAGTTCAGTTCTAGCCACCTCTTTCTCCTTTGGTCCTCACAATTTTATCGTACGTATCAAAGTATGACTTCTTCCTCTTTTCTTCATCACTATCGTTGCTTATTGCTATGTGGAAGTATCATTACGTTTAACTAACGTTTACCCGTTCGCCTCTGGTTTTCAGGACAGTATCAACTCGGGCACTCATTTTGCGCACAATTGTTAGCCAGTACGTGATACTGTATATTGGCAAGAGATTATAAAGGTAAGAGAAGTAATCCCTCATACTGGCCCTATTCCCATCGTAATCCCTCTTAGGTTATTTTTAGATGATATCAATTTTCCCGCGGATAATGTTACCGCGCGCGTTACGTGGAAGTTTCGTGGAGGAGGGAAAGTGCAGCAAATCACTCTGGTACGATGCCACTCTCCGTTTTCAAAATTGAGTTTCATGGCCTGATAAAATTCATTGTCTGCAAGATACAGGTTTCAAACATACATCCTTGGAATTGCTTAACTGCCTAGTTTACAGTGATACCAATTTGAAGAATTTCCAATCTATGCATTGCGTTACTTGTCCATTTTAGTGCGGCGGGTCTAAAACACAGGTCACATTCCACAGGTTACTCGTTGTAGGTCATTGTTTTATGTTTTGGAAGGTAACCAAA
>OX421453.1:644642-647142 GCA_949126865.1 Montipora capitata
CGTTTTTGAAGCAAAACCGAGTAGGACTGGGCATCACTCCTCACTGGGATAATTTCTTTCCCGCCAAAATCTAATGTATCCATCACCAACATGGCAGAGGGTGGAGGAGGGTCCTTTGATCGAGAGAGAGAGCCGTGTGTTTGTTACAAGAGGCAACCCGTTTTCTTCAGCATTATTCCAGTAATCCATCTTGCTTAAACCAACAAAGAAATCAACAAGGCACAGAGGACTGCGTTCAATTCGTTCCATCAAATTCAAATCACAATGTCCCACGCGCACCCCTAACTCGCCGAGATCGTGACGGTGTATCTGGGCAATCGAGAAGCGTATTAGAGAACTTCCAAGCTCTTTTTGCCCCCTATTCACAACAAGCGATCCCTTCCGCAATCTCAAGTGTTGAAACATTACAGCCTCCAGCAAAAAAAGTTGGGCAAGAGCAAGGTATATTTCAAACGTGAGACCTGGACACATGATTTTTTTCTGTTAATAGTCCGATAATTATTGTTGTTATTATTATTATTATTATTTTCAATTACAAACTCTGTTTTGATTAAAACAGACAAAGAAGGTTTGCTGACCCGACAAATGAAATGTAAATATTCAGTGAAATAAAATAACAAAACTAAAAAACGAAATATGGACGTTTTTTGGCTAAGAAGTACGTTGTTTCACAGTAGTGAAAACGACGAACGATTAACATTCGTCCCCGCAGTTCATTTAATGTAAACAAGAACGTTGACACAAGGTGACCACGTGCACCTTTGTGCTTGCCTAGTACGTGATAATTTTTTTCCTTTTGACAGAACATCATCATCATCAGAGACTGCAGACATTTTAATGTTTTTACGATTTATTGCCATTAATTTTAATCTTTCGATGAGAATTGAAAATTCAGAGTTTTATATTCGAAGTATGTTATTTTTTTCATCAGTCTTTTGGCTACCCTGGGTGCCAGAGGAATTTATTTCAAGGTCGGAGAGAACGCTCTGCAAGGCGCGCATGACATACAGGAAAACGTCCTTCTGAGCAATTTGGAGTTAGTTTTTTTGCAGGCTATTTAAAGAAGAAAGGAGTGAGTTTTACTCAAGAGCGTGATTTGTTATCTGTGAACTGAATTTATTACCAAAGCTTAAAAGACCTCAAAACGGGACAGGACACCACGGGCGGTTTGGGGAGGGGCGCCCCCTTTTTCCGTGTATTTAAAGAGCTTGTGTAACCAACCGACTTTCAAATGGTACAGTGTGCATTAGGCGGTTTAGCTTTAGATAATAATTCGGTTCAGTTTCAAAGCTTTCTTATTTCAAATACACTTTTCATTGATAGACATACATCGCTAATGTGAGTTTTTGGGATAGAGGGCATGTGGGAAGGGGGGCGGGGTTGCGCTCTTGACGCAATTTCTGGGGCCCCCCAGGAGCCCATCTGGAGCGTGCAACGTCCATAGAGTTTCTGTGAAACGGCGTTTTCACAAGTAGGTTTATTTTTAGACTAGCCCTTTTCCGCGAATAAGGTCTAAACACAAAGGCAGTTCCGGTTCGGTGACCCTATGACGTCAGCTTAATTTCTTGTAATTGGTCATCGGGCTCCTGTGGGAGTCTCATTCGCGGGAAATTCAATATAAAAATAAATCGGTCTGTGAAAACGCCGTTACACGAAGACAGTAGAGTTGTAGGCTCCGGGTCATGGGTTCCTGGGCCCCCTCTTTATAGAATGTCTGGATCCGCCCCTGTGACATTACAAAATACAAAATAATCAACGTGACAACCTGTGAACTAAAGGACCACTGCTGGCACGACGTCTGGGTGAGCCCTCAAATGGTCTATCCAAGTCAGTGCCCTCTTTTTTGTGTAACAAGTACCATAGGAAAACCAGTTTACGGTTGTGGAGCGTCTAGTTTGTGTTACAAGGACACTTTTAGTAACCTTCACCATTCATAGTTATTAAGCGGCATGCTCCTATTTTAAAGATAGGTCTACGGTGCAAGAAAGCTGTAAAGAAGGCTCTTTAGGCTAGCTGTTTAGAGTTCAGGGTGTCAAGTTCCTATTTTTTCTTATTTTTCTACTATTAATTGGTCCTTCCTATTTTTTGGCCTTGTTTAATGCAAAGTACTGTATTTGGTGGCAACTTGCATAATGGCTGTAATTAAAAACAGTATAATTATATTATTCAAGATGTTGCTGTTTCAAGCCATATCTTCTGAGAACAGTGCTCCTTAGAAGCTTGCAGAGTTTGTAGCGGCTTCTGTTTCTGTCTGGCCTCATAGGATATCCTACTTTCGTGGACAGCTTCATATTTCTTCTCTTATTTCTTTCACTCTTTTCTCGGTTTTACCCAATAGTTTCTTGCACTCTTTTGACCAGCTAAAACAATTGATTGTGCCAAGTGGTAATAAATGTGGGCTCATTAAATCTGAAAATTCCGGGAGACTTGACCAAAGGTGTCAGTATTTTGTACTTTCATGTAATACTATGATTATCAGCAAAAATTATAACTAAAAAGC
>OX421453.1:655229-660229 GCA_949126865.1 Montipora capitata
AAAAAAGCCTTCGACACCGTCAACCACGATATCTTGCTCAGTAAGCTCGACCATTATGACTTTCGTGGCATCGTAAATGAATGGTTGCCTCATATCTGAATAATCGCATGCAAACAACTTAGAGAGGTGAGCATGTATCAAATAAAGCCATAGTTACTTGTGGCGTCCCCCAAGGGTCTGTTTTAGGCCCTTAATCGTGTGTTAATGATATGTATCAATGTTCAAATAAACTTAAATTTTGTCTTTTCGCTGATGATTCTAATCTTCTCTATGCTGACAAGAATTTGGAAACTTTAGAAGTAATTGTAAATGCCGAATTACGGAACTTCTGCGATTGTTTGACATCCCACAAGTTATCTCTTAACACTAAAAAATCTAACTTTGTACTGTTTCACCCTTACCAGAAGAGAGCTAGTTATCACCCTAACATTATCATATTGATAACGAGAAAAAGAGACTCGCTAGTCTTGTGTCTAAGGATTATATGAAATATCTTTGCGTCATGATTGATAAAAATCTTTCTTGGAAACTGCATATTGGTGCTTTTGTCACCAAAAGCAGTAAAATTGTCGGCATAATTGCAAAATTACGCCACTTTACACCACGGCGTGTTCTCTTAAATAATCCAACCCTATCTCACTTATGGACGACTTCCTTCCTGTGGCCAGTCGTCGAAGGCTAATCTTAATAAAATTTTAATCCTCTAGAAAAGAGCACCTCGTATGATTTACTTTGTTCACAGTCATGCTAATGCAATTCCTTTATTTATTGATGCAAATGCCCTTTCACTGAAATCTCTGTATTATGAGTCTGTCTCCAACTTGATGCGTGATGTCAATAATAACAACACACCTCTTTAAACATCTTAAAATTATTTGAATAATTATCCGTCGTCTACTTATACAACACGAGATCCTCCACCTCTGGAAAATTTTATGTCCAAAGCTGTAGATTAGAAATACAAAAGCGTTTCTTTTCCCGATTTGGCGTACAACTGTAGAATGAGATACTCCAAAGTGTTAAAACTTTGCCGACGAGAACTTACAAAAGAGAAATTCGTGCAATTCTTTTTTAATTATTGCTAAACGAAAATGACTATACTGAAACGTCTACAATGTAACAATGTACAATGTAAAGAAAGTAGGATTAGTGAAATAGCTACAATTTTTTTTTTACTTTGCTATGTACAATGTATGTAACGGGACAGGACATCATGGGCGGTTTGGGGAGGGGCGCCCCCTTTTTCCCTGTATTTAAAGAGCTTGTGTAACCAACCGACTTTCAAATGGTACAGTGTGCATTAGGCGGTTTTGCTTTAGATAATAATTCGGTTCAGTTTCAAAGCTTTCTTATTTCAAATACACTTTTCGTTGATAGACATACATCGCTAACGTGAGCTTTTGGGATAGAGAGCATGTGGGAGGGGGGGGGGGGGGGAAGGGGGGGTTGCGCTCTTGACGCAATTTCTGGGGCCCCCCAGGGAACCCATCTGGAGCGTGCAACGTCTATAGAGCGTCTGTGAAACGGCGTTTTCACAAGTAGGTTTATTTTTAGACTAGCCCTTTTCCGCGAATAAGGTCTAAACACAAAGGCAGTTCCGGTTCGGTGGCCCTATGACGTCAGCTTAATTTCTTGTAATTGGTCATCGGGCTCCTGTGGGAGTCTCATTCGCGGGAAATTCAATATAAAAATAAATCGGTCTGTGAAAACGCCGTTACACGAAGACAGTAGAGTTGTAGGCTCCGGATCATGGGTTCCTGGGCCCCCTCTTTATAGAATGTCTGGATCCGCCCCTGTGACATAACAAAATAATCAACGTGAGAACCTGTGAACTAAAGGACCACTGCTGGCACGACGTCTGGGTGAGCCCTCAAATGGTCTATCCAAGTCAGTGCCCTCTTTTTTGTGTAACAAGTACCATAGGAAAACCAGTTTACGGTTGTGGAGCGCCTAGTTTGTGTTACAAGGACACTTTCAGTAACCTTCACCATTCATAGTTATTAAGCGGCATGCTCCTATTTTAAAGATAGGTCTACGGTGCAAGAAAGCTGTAAAGAAGGCTCTTTAGGCTAGCTGTTTAGAGTTCAGGGTGTCAAGTTCCTATTTTTTCTTATTTTTCTACTATTAATTGGTCCTTCCTATTTTTTGACCTTGTTTAATGCAAAGTACTGTATTTGGTGGCAACTTGCATAATGGCTGTAATTAAAAACAGTATAATTATATTATTCAAGATGTTGCTGTTTCAAGCCATATCTTCTGAGAACAGTGCTCCTTAGAAGCTTGCAGAGTTTGTAGAGGCTTCTGTTTTTGTCTGGCCTCATAGGATATCCTACTTTCGTGGACAGCTTCATATTTCTTCTCTTATTTCTTTCACTCTTTCCTCGGTTTTACCCAATAGTTTCTTGCACTCTTTTGACCAGCTAAAACAATTGATTGTGCCAAGTGGTAATAAATGTGGGCTCATTAAATCTGAAAATTCCGGGAGACTTGACCAAAGGTGTCAGTATTTTGTACTTTCATGTAATACTATGATTATCAGCAAAAATTATAACTAAAAAGCATGCACCAAAATTGATATTTTTGTTCTGAAATACATGTACTTGTAGGTTTTATACGGAAACAAGAAGGCAATTGAAGCTCAATGAGGGGTTGTACGTGAACCAAAATAATTTACTTTTTGTGTCATTATCTAAATTTTTCAAGCTTCTCTACGCAATTGCAAAAATTGCGTTCATAGCTGCGAAGATCATAGCTTCACTTGATTTCATATCCGCATTTCATATATGATTCAATTCATATATCTTTTCATCGTTGATTCATTCCTCACGGGAACATTAGAACCCACAAATGACCAGCTCCCAACGTCAGTGGCTTCATAGCGAGGTCACGGGTTCAAATCCCGTTGAAGTCCTGCTTTTAACAGGTTTCTCTATGCAATTGCAAACATTTCGTTCACAACTGCGAAGATCATAGCTTCACTTGATTTCATATCCGCAGTTCATATATGTTCCAATTCATATATCATTTCATCGTTAAATGCTATCTTAATTGTCTCAGGTTGATGCTGCTCTTTGTCCAGGGTATGCTGATGATGAGTTTAATGATGAGGTGCGTTTACTACTTTACTAAAGGACCTACATGGACAATTGCTGGGAATTGAATTGGGAGTGTGTACCTATCAGACATTAATAATTCATGAGGGTGACAGTCATCTGAGCTATTCTCATAACGTGTATACCTTTGTAAAACCCGATCCATTTCATCAAATGTTACTTAACGTTTCCTTCTCCTACTTTTCCTGACTGAGTTTTTGCAGTGGTGTTTCTGAGACGTTACTTAAAACTGCAGCTGGGCAAAGAACATATTACTATCGCATAGTATCTCTCTAGAACGGTCTGCCTCAAAATATGAAGTTAAGTCAATCGTTGGCCCATTTTAAGACTTTGGCGAGGAAAAGACTCTTAATTAATGGACAGCTAACTGAATTTATCTAGTACAGAATAGTTTAATTATTCTAATTCTTTAGCTTCTATTAGATTTGAATTTTTGTGATTAATTCACTTTTCCGTTATGTGCCCTCGTCAATGTGTTTTATCTGACTTTTTCATTTCTTAGGAAGCTGTCTACTACGACACATTCCAGAAATTTCGCAGCTTTATAGAATCAACCAACAAAATGAAGGTTAGCACCGACTTTATCTCTCTCTCTTGCGCGTTCCCTCTACAGTGAGACTATTAATGAAAAAAAAAAACAAAAAACAAAAAACAACACAAAACAAGTGGAACGAGTTTCACGTTTACTGGCCCGGTAATTTCCTGCATTTCGCGTGAGATGTGCTCTATGGAGTGTGATTTCGGTCAAAATTGAATCTTGTATTAATTAATTAATTAATTTTTGTCCCCCATTTTTTACAAATATTCTATCACTTATGTTACATACTTTACTGCCTTTTTAGTGATCATGGTAGTTTTTAAACTATTTTTAATTGTGACAAGCATATTTATGCCAATTTACTTGTATATTTTAACTTACACTTGAAAATGACCTCCGGAATGTCGAAAGGTCGTGACTTTTTATCGTTAGTTTTTATCATAAAATCGATTTACTTACATAGAATTCATTTTATTGTTCTTTATTGTTGTTTCTTACATATTTCACTGAAAAGCCCCTTGGGGACGTGAAATAAACGCATGTATGTATGTATGCATGTATTTATGTATGTACAGCATCAGCTTTTCGCCACAAATGCATTTGATTCTTCAAACATGATGGATTTTTCTGCCGAGCTAAGTCTAGTGTAATTGTGTTTAAATATCACAGGGCGTTTTCTAATGGGCTAATGTCGTGATTAATTCGCTTTTCTGTTATGTGCCTTTGTCAATGTGTTTAATCTGACTTTTTCATTTCTTAGGAGAGTAATTTTTCATCAGTCTTTTGGCTACCCTGGGTGCCAGAGGAATTTATTTCAAGGTCGGAGAGAATGCTCTGCAAGGCGTGCATGACAAACAATAGTCTGGCTGTTTCTGAAATTAAGGTTTTTAATTTCACACAGAGTTTGTTTCATTATTTTGTTAACCTTATTTTGGGGTTGAGAGTATGCTTTGTGAATTTCTCCCCATCATTTTACAAACTAACCCTAATTTTTGTCTATGATTTTTCCTCAACTCACCATCCACACACACAATATTACCCCCAAAATACCTGCTCATAGTGAATGTTTTAGTTAGTGGAGAGGCACCCCTTATTGTAAGGAAGACTCTTTTGTCAACTTCATTAAGAAAGCCATAAAGGGTGCTAGCGAAACTGCTGCCATTATTTGTAAAAAAAAATCGTTCCTTAGTTATTTTGAGATCTTGAGTGTTGATCCGGTTGGGGTTCGAACCCACAAACTCCCGCGTGATAGCTCGATACTTAACCAACTGAGCCACCGGTGCGCGGATTGTGAACCATCTATCAAAATCTATCAGCCTACTTCTGCGTAACATGGTATTCCGAGTAAA
>OX421453.1:665229-687729 GCA_949126865.1 Montipora capitata
AAGGCCCTTAATCGTGTGTTAATGATATGTATCAATGTTCAAATAAACTTAAATTTTGTCTTTTCGCTGATGATTCTAATCTTCTCTATGCTGACAAGAATTTGAAAACTTTAGAAGTAATTGTAAATGCCGAATTACGGAACTTCTGCGATTGTTTGACATCCCACAAGTTATCTCTTAACACTAAAAAATCTAACTTCGTACTGTTTCACCCTTACCAGAAGAGAGCTAGTTATCACCCTAACATTATCATATTGATAACGAGAAAAAGAGACTCGCTAGTCTTGTGTCTAAGGATTATATGAAATATCTTTGCGTCATGATTGATAAAAATCTTTCTTGGAAACTGCATATTGGTGCTTTTGTCACCAAAAGCAGTAAAATTGTCGGCATAATTGCAAAATTACGCCACTTTACACCACGGCGTGTTCTCTTAAATAATCCAACCCTATCTCACTTATGGACGACTTCCTTCCTGTGGCCAGTCGTCGAAGGCTAATCTTAATAAAATTTTAATCCTCTAGAAAGGAGCACCTCGTATGATTTACTTTGTTCACAGTCATGCTAATGCAATTCCTTTATTTATTGATGCAAATGCCCTTTCACTGAAATCTCTGTATTATGAGTCTGTCTCCAACTTGATGCGTGATGTCAATAATAACAACACACCTCTTTAAACATCTTAAAATTATTTGAATAATTATCCGTCGTCTACTTATACATCACGAGATCCTCCACCTCTGGAAAATTTTATGTCCAAAGCTGTAGATTAGAAATACAAAAGCGTTTTTTTTCCCGATTTGGCGTACAATTGTAGAATGAGATACTCCAAAGTGTTAGAACTTTGCCGACGAGAACTTACAAAAGAGAAATTCGTGGAATCCTTTTTAGAAGAATTGCTAAACGAAAATGACTATACTGAAACGTCTACAATGTAACAATGTACAATGTAAAGAAAGTAGGATTAGTGAAATAGCTACAATTTTTTTTTACTTTGCTATGTACAGCTATCTGCTGTTGTTCATATATTGTTTCCCGTCAGTCGTTTGTTTATTTATTCTTTCACTTGGATCGTTCTTCCGGTTTTCTTTGTATTTATAACTTATCCTTAAGTAAACTGTATAGTCTGGCCCGCCTAGATTAGCTTACGCTACCTGCGGGTCACCTTTTATCAATAAAGTAGATATTGTTGTTGTTGTTGTTGTTCTTGTTAAATCCACTCTTAGCAGCTTGTACCAGGCTTAAAATTGACTGGTCTACTCTCTTTCGAACTTATTCCTTAATCTCGAAAAATGGTCTTATACTCAAAATTTAGTTTTGATCACGAAGGTGCTGAAAAAGTTACAAACTTCTTTTCTTATTACTTAACCAATTTTAAACCAATTGTAGTGTTTGAATAGTTCTTTCTTTCTCTTGCGGTCATTTAAAATGGAGTGAAATCTAATGAACTTTTTGAAACAAGTCAAGTTTTCGCTTTCACTTACTTACATTAAATCCACTGGAATCCACTGGTTTATAATCACCTTATTTTTTTACTCAACTATGGAGGCCTGCACTGTGGCTACTGGAGTATGGTTGGCCAAATGGACTTCAGCAAACATCACAACGCATGTGCAGAGAGATGTCCTTCGTATGCTTGTCGCAGTGTGTATGCGCCTAGTGTGGTTGCGTAGTGTCTGTGTGCTTGTCACCTCTCGCTTTTGGCTTCCACCCCTGACACTCTCCCACTGCCTGCAGCTTGCTGCTTGCAGTAGGGTACCGGAGAAGCGGCTCATGCGTTAGTAGCCCCCTTGTCAGTATATAGCGTCTTCCCAACAAGTCTTATTGTAGTGTCTTCACGTGGCGACACCTGGTAAATGGGTGCACTTCACGCGCAGGCTAAAGCTACAGGGAAGTTCCTCCTCCCCACCTCTCCCCCCAACCACTGCCTTGTGGTTAGCTCCGGGAGAAGCAAAGGCTGAGGGAGTAAACACTCAAGTGAAGCTATGATCTTCGCAGTTATGAGCGCAAATTCTTGCAATTGCGTAGACAGCTAACTGAATTTATCTAGTACAGAATAGTTTAATTATTCTAATTCTTTAGCTTCTATTAGATTTGAATTTTTTAGTGCATTTTAAATTTTACTTACTTGTTTAGATCAGGTTATAAAAAGCTATTGTTGTTTATTCTTGTAATTAATTTATGTCCCCCATTTTTTACAAATATTCTATCACTTATGTTACATACTTTACTGCATTTTTAGTGATCATGCTATTTTTTAAACTATTTTTAATTGTGGCAAACATATTTATGCCAATTTACTTGTATATTTTCACTTACACTTGAAAATGACCTCCCGAAGGTCGAAAGGTCGTGACTTTTTATCGATAGTTTTTATCAATTAATCGATTTACTTACATAGAATTCATTTTATTGTTCTTTATTGTTGTTTCTTAAATATTTCACTGAAAAGCCCCTTGGGGACGTGAAATAAACGCATGTATGTATGTACAGCATCAGCTTTTCGCCACAAATGCATTTGATTCTTCAAACATGATGGCTTTTTCTGCCGAGGTAACTCTAGTGTAATTGTGTTTAAATATCACAGGGAGTTTTCTAATGGGCTAATGTCTTGATTAATTCACTTTTCTGTTATGTGCCTTTGTCAATGTGTTTAATCTGACTTTTTCATTTCTTAGGAGAGTAATTACTCGTTTCCAACGCAAGAGGCAAGAGGCAAGAGGCAAGAGGCAAGAAGCAAGAGAAAGGTATATTTCAAACGTCAGACCTGGACACATGAGTTTTTCTGTTAATAGCCCGATAATTATTGTTGTTATTATTATTATTGCGTTCACAGCTGCGAAGATGATAGCTTCACTTGATTTCATATCCGCATTTCATGTATGATCCAAGATCCAATTCATATATCTTTTCATCGTTGATTCATTCCTCACGGGAACATTAGAACCCACAAATGACCAGCTCCCAACGTCAGTGGCTTCATAGTGAGGTCACGGGCTCAAATCCCGTTGAAGTCCTGATTTTTTCAGGTTTCTCTATGCAATTGCAAACATTTCGTTCACAACTGCGAAGATCATAGCTTCACTTGATTTCATATCCGCAGTTCATATATGTTCCAATTCATATATCATTTCATCGTTAAATGCTCTCTTAATTGTCTCAGGTTGATGCTGCTCTTTGTCCAGGGTATGCTGATGATGAGTTTAATGATGAGGTGCGTTTACTACTTTACTAAAGGACCTACATGGACAATTGCTGGGAATTGAATTGGGAGTGTGTACCTATCAGACATTAATAATTCATGAGGGTGACAGTCATCTGAGCTATTCTCATAACGTGTATACCTTTGTAAAACCCGATACATATCATCAAATGTTACTTAACGTTTCCTTCTCCTACTTTTCCTGACTGAGTTTTTGCAGTGGTATTTCTGAGACGTTTCTTAAAACTGCAGCTGGCCAAAGAACTTATTACTATCGCATCGTATGTCTCTAGAACGGTCTGCCTCAAAATATGAAGTTAAGTCAATCGTTGGCCCATTTTAAGACTTTGGCGAGGAAAAGACTCTTAATTAATGGACAGCTAACTGAATTTATCTAGTACAGAATAGTTTAATTATTCTAATTCTTTAGCTTCTATTAGACTTGAATTTTTTAGTGCATTTTAAATTTTATTTACATATTTATTTGTTTAGATCAGGTTATAAAAAGCTATTGTTGTTTATTCTTGTAATTAATTTATGTCCCCCGTTTTTTGCAAATATTCTATCACTTATGTTACATACTTTACTGCCTTTTTAGTGATCATGCTATTTTTTAAACTATTTTTAATTGTGGCAAACATATTTATGCCAATTTACTTGTATATTTTCACTTACACTTGAAAATGACCTCCCGAAGGTCTAAAGGTCGTGACTTTTTATCGTTAGTTTTTATCATTTAATCGATTTACTTACATGGAATTCATTTTATTGTTCTTTATTGTTGTCTCTTAAATATTTCACTGAAAAGCCCCTTGGGGACGTGAAATAAACGCATGTATGTATGTACAACATCAGCTTTTCGCCACAAATGCATTTGATTCTTCAAACATGATGGCTTTTTCTGCCGAGGTAACTCTAGTGTAATTGTGTTTAAATATCACAGAGAGTTTTCTAATGGGCTAATGTCGTGATTAATTCACTTTTCTGTTATGTGCCTTTGTCAATGTGTTTAATCTGACTTTTTCATTTCTTAGGAGAGTTATTACTCGTTTCCAACGCAAGAGGCAAGAGGCAAGAGGCAAGAGGCAAGAAGCAAGAGAAAGGTATATTTCAAACGTCAGACCTGGACACATGAGTTTTTCTGTTAATAGCCCGATAATTATTGTTGTTATTATTATTATTGCGTTCACAGCTGCGAAGATGATAGCTTCACTTGATTTCATATCCGCATTTCATGTATGATCCAAGATCCAATTCATATATCTTTTCATCGTTGATTCATTCCTCACGGGAACATTAGAACCCACAAATGACCAGCTCACAACGTCAGTGGCTTCATAGCGAGGTCACGGGCTCAAATCCCGTTGAAGTCCTGATTTTTTCAGGTTTCTCTATGCAATTGCAAACATTTCGTTCACAACTGCGAAGATCATAGCTTCACTTGATTTCATATCCGCAGTTCATATATGTTCCAATTCATATATCATTTCATCGTTAAATGCTCTCTTAATTGTCTCAGGTTGATGCTGCTCTTTGTCCAGGGTATGCTGACGATGAGTTTAATGATGAGGTGCGTTTACTACTTTACTAAAGGACCTACATGGACAATTGCTGGGAATTGAATTGGGAGTGTGTACCTATCAGACATTAATAATTCATGAGGGTGACAGTCATCTGAGCTATTCTCATAACGTGTATACCTTTGTAAAACCCGATACATATCATCAAATGTTACTTAACGTTTCCTTCTCCTACTTTTCCTGACTGAGTTTTTGCAGTGGTATTTCTGAGACGTTTCGTAAAACTGCAGCTGGCCAAAGAACTTATTACTATCGCATCGTATGTCTCTAGAACGGTCTGCCTCAAAATATGAAGTTAAGTCAATCGTTGGCCCATTTTAAGACTTTGGCGAGGAAAAGACTCTTAATTAATGGACAGCTAACTGAATTTATCTAGTACAGAATAGTTTAATTATTCTAATTCTTTAGCTTCTATTAGACTTGAATTTTTTAGTGCATTTTAAATTTTACTTACATATTTATTTGTTTAGATCAGGTTATAAAAAGCTATTGTTGTTTATTCTTGTAATTAATTTATGTCCCCCATTTTTTACAAATATTCTATCACTTATGTTACATACTTTACTGCCTTTTTAGTGATCATGCTATTTTTTAAACTATTTTTAATTGTGGCAAACATATTTATGCCAATTTACTTGTATATTTTCACTTACACTTGAAAATGACCTCCCGAAGGTCGAAAGGTCGTGACTTTTTATCGATAGTTTTTATCATTTAATCGATTTACTTACATAGAATTCATTTTATTGTTCTTTATTGTTGTTTCTTAAATATTTCACTGAAAAGCCCCTTGGGGACGTGAAATAAACGCATGTATGTATGTACAGCATCAGCTTTTCGCCACAAATGCATTTGATTCTTCAAACATGATGGCTTTTTCTGCCGAGGTAACTCTAGTGTAATTGTGTTTAAATATCACAGGGAGTTTTCTAATGGGCTAATGTCGTGATTAATTATAATTCACTTTTCTGTTATAAGCCTTTGTCAATGTGTTTAATCTGACTTTTTCATTTCTTAGGAGAGTAATTACTCGTTTCCAACGCAAGAGGCAAGAGGCAAGAGGCAAGAGGCAAGAAGCAAGAGAAAGGTGTATTTCAAACGTCAGACCTGGACACATGAGTTTTTCTGTTAATAGCCCGATAATTATTGTTGTTATTATTATTATTGCGTTCACAGCTGCGAAGATGATAGCTTCACTTGATTTCATATCCGCATTTCATGTATGATCCAAGATCCAATTCATATATCTTTTCATCGTTGATTCATTCCTCACGGGAACATTAGAACCCACAAATGACCAGCTCCCAACGTCAGTGGCTTCATAGCGAGGTCACGGGCTCAAATCCCGTTGAAGTCCTGATTTTTTCAGGTTTCTCTATGCAATTGCAAACATTTCGTTCACAACTGCGAAGATCATAGCTTCACTTGATTTCATATCCGCAGTTCATATATGTTCCAATTCATATATCATTTCATCGTTAAATGCTCTCTTAATTGTCTCAGGTTGATGCTGCTCTTTGTCCAGGGTACGATGACGATGAGTTTAATGATGAGGTGCGTTTACTACTTTACTAAAGGACCTACATGGACAATTGCTGGGAATTGAATTGGGAGTGTGTACCTATCAGACATTAATAATTCATGAGGGTGACAGTCATCTGAGCTATTCTCATAACGTGTATACCTTTGTAAAACCCGATACATATCATCAAATGTTACTTAACGTTTCCTTCTCCTACTTTTCCTGACTGAGTTTTTGCAGTGGTATTTCTGAGACGTTACTTAAAACTGCAGCTGGCCAAAGAACTTATTACTATCGCATCGTATGTCTCTAGAACGGTCTGCCTCAGAATATGAAGTTAAGTCAATCGTTGGCCCATTTTAAGACTTTGGCGAGGAAAAGACTCTTAATTAATGGACAGCTAACTGAATTTATCTAGTACAGAATAGTTTAATTATTCTAATTCTTTAGCTTCTATTAGATTTGAATTTTTTAGTGCATTTTAAATTTTACTTACATATTTATCTGTTTACATCAGGTTAAAAAAAGCTATTGTTGGTAATTCTCGTAATTAATTTATGTCCTCCATTTTTTACAAATATTCTATCACTTATGTTACATACTTTACTGCCTTTTTAGTGATCATGGTATTTTTTAAACTATTATTAATTGTGGCAAACATATTTATGCCAATTTACTTGTATATTTTCACTTACACTTGAAAATGATCTCCCGAAGGTCGAAAGGTCGTGACTTTTTATCGTTAGTGTTTATCATTTAATCGATTTACTTACATAGAATTCATTTTATTGTTCTTTATTGTTGTTTCTTAAATATTTCACTGAAAAGCCCCTTGGGGACGTGAAAGAAAGGTATGTATGTATGTACAGCATCAGCTTTTCGCCACAAATGCATTTGATTCTTCAAACATGATGGATTTTTCTGCCGAGGTAACTCTAGTGTAATTGTGTTTAAATATCACAGGGAGTTTTCTAATGGGCTAATGTGATGATTAATTCACTTTTCTGTTATGTACCTTTGTCAATGTGTTTAATCTGACTTTTTCATTTCTTAGGAGAGTAATTACTCGTTTCCAACGCAAGAGGCAAGAGGCAAGAGGCAAGAGGCAAGACGCCAGAGAAAGGTATATTTCAAACGTCAGACCTGGACACATGAGTTTTTCTGTTAATAGCCCGATAATTATTGTTTTTATTATTATTATTATTATTATTATTATTATTATTATTATTATTATTATTATCATTATCATTATCATTATTATTATTATTATTATTATTATTATTTTCAATTACAAACTCTGTTTTGATTAAAACAGACCAAGAAGGTTTGCTGAACCGACAAATGAAATGTAAATATTTAGTGAAATAAAATAACAAAACTTAAAAACGGAAGATGGAAGTTTTTTGGCTAAGAAGTACGTTGTTTCACAGTAGTGAAAACGACGAACGATTAACATTCGTCCCCGCAGTTCATTTAATGTAAACAAGAACGTTTACACAAGGTGACCACATGCACCTTTGTGCTTGCCTAGTACGTGATAAATTTTTTCCAGAGAGAGTTTGTTTCATTATTTTGTTAACCTTATTTTGGTGTTGAGAGTTTGCTTTGTGAATTTCTCCCTATCATTTTACAAACTAACCCTAATTTTTGTCTATGATTTTTCCTCAACTCACCATCCACACACACAATATTACCCCCAAAATACCTGCTAATAGTGAATGTTTTAGTTAGTGGAGAGGCACCCCTTCTTGTAAGGAGGACTCTTTTGTCAACATCATTAAGAAAGCCATAAAGGGTGCTAGTGAAACTGCTGCCATTATTTGTAAAAAAAAAATCGTTCCTTAGTTATTTTGAGATCGTGAGTGTTGATCCAGTTGGGGTTCCAACCCACAAACTCCCGCGTGAGATCTCGATTATTAACCAACTGAGCCACCGGTGCGCGGATTGTGAACTATCTAACCCTTCCAAAATCTATCAGCCTACTTCTGCGTAACGTGGTATTCCGAGTAAACGCTTAAAGAGCGTCTTGTTTATCGTGAACATGAAGGAAGGACGAATGGAGGATATTTATTTGCCACTAGGTCGATGTCAATCGTTAAGGATTTTTAGCAAAGACAACGGCCAAGGCAACAACAACGCCACAAAACAAGAATATGATTGGTTAAAAAAGAAAAGAAATACTCGTGCCGCAGCACGAATTTCCGAGCATTTTTCCCGTAGTACTCCACGAAACAACTACGTGAAATCACCAAATTTTAGGTTTTGACGACAACTTGAGGACCCTTGAGCATATAAAGGCCCGCCGAGCAAACGGCTCCAACATTTGCTTCAACATCCTTTTTTTTTAGGCCGTTTTCCCGGGCCTTAACAATGAACCATTCATTTTCCATTTTTGCTTTAAATTCAAGGAAAGCTGTACGAAATATCTAAAAGATTCTTATATTGGTTTAGATCATTTTACTTTATCGTAATTTTTCTAGCCTATGGACTTCTATTTACGTACTTTTTTTTAGATGTACAATACTTAATATTTTATTATCTGTTTATTTATTACTTTATATATATATATATTTTTTGTCTTGTACACGCAAGGGAGGGCCACAGTTTCATGAGTGTAAAGTGTTTACCCTCGTTCAATATAATTAACAACTATTCACCGAAGTGGAGGTGGCTAGTAAATATCCACCACTAGCCACCGACACTGAGGTGAATAGTTGTTTTAGTATATACTATTCTAAAGAAGTTAATCTAGCACAAAAATATGATTTGAACTCATTTATTCCTGCAAAGATTACGACATTTTCGGGCGCAAATTCCGAGCAAATTGCTCGGACGTGAATAGTTAGCAACTATTCGCCGAAGTAGAGGTGGCTAGTGGTGGATATTTACCGAACTGCGAAGCATATCCGGAGTTTGAGTAGCCAATCAGAGCGCACGTTCAACGCTATCCACTGTTTTAGTATATGCTTAATATTATTATTATTATTATTATTATTATTATTATTATTATTATTATTATTATTATTATTATTATTATTATTACCGTTCGTACCCATTCAGTTACAGGATAGTTCGCCTGTATTGCACAAGATGAACAAGACGGAATAATCGCGAAATGCTTGTGATAGAACTAAGTTATATTTTGGACTGACGCTTTCGTTCACGTTGCCGTTATTCTTGCTTAAACTACCTATCATTTACCTTCGCTGACGTGAATGATTTTTTTTTTACTTTTGTCGCTTTTTAACAGAAAGTAAGGCAGAGCTTGACGGTTAAGAAGCATCCCTGAGCTTGAGCTTAATCCTGAGCCTGAGCGGCACTTATCTCCGGTTTCTGTAGCATGAAGCGACCTGGAATATTTTTACTCCCCCCTGGATGGGATGCCAGTCAATCGCAGGGTTACCCCCAACATTCAATTCGCCGGTACCCATTTATACACCTGGGTGGAGAGAGGCACCGTCACAGTAAAGTGTCTTGCCCAAGAACACAACATCTAACATCAGGAACTCCCACATGGCCGCCGTGATGTCACGTGAAAACACTCTATGGAGCGTTTTAACTGAGGTGACTAGCAGCCATATTGGATTGCTGAAACAAAAAAAGAATTTGCTTAAAAGTAGAGTTCAATTCCCGGAGGATTAGTCCGGTACACCATCATGGCCGCCATTCCTTTCTTTAGGTACACCAACATGGTCCCCGTGACATCACGTGGAAACACTATAGAAAAATAAAAACAACGGAGACTTGCACACGCGCGTTTTTGCGCCTTTTTCTGGCCACATGTGTTATCATCAAGGTCTGGTTGGTTCTCTGATCTGTCCTCATTTGCTTTGGTGGGACAAAACGGCAAGCTTTTAAGCGGCCGTACTTTATTTTTGTGCTTTTTATTATGCCATTCAAGGTGGATCACCGACTGAGAGCAGGCTTTCCTTGCATTAGTTCAAAGGGAGGACGGATTGGTGATAGTTTTGATAGAGCAGTTTTTAAATGACTGTCGAAAATAATTACGTGCTTGCAATTGCTACGCTTAGTGATTGGTTTCAAAACCTCGCGCCAGTTTATCAACCAATGAAAAGGAAAACCAAAACCAATCCAAACTTGCACGTGCGATTTTTCCCACTCTCTTTGATTGTTTCATTGCCCTCTTTGCACCTGCAGTGATTGGTCGAGGTAATTACTTTGGTATTTGTTTTAAGATACTCAATCGAAATATTCAACACTTCTTTTAAATTGGGAACTTACCCTTCTAAGCTGAAAATGTCCAAAATTACACCAATATTCAAGATCGATGATGAAACAGACCCCAATAATTATAGACCAATTTGTTTACTGTCTAATTATAATAGAAACTATGAGAAAATTATTTACAAAATAATTAAATACTTTATAGAGAAAAACGATCTTTTCGGAAAGGTCACTCAACTTAACATGCTATTTTGGACATTGTCAACACTATTCAAACCAATATGAATCAAGGTTTATTCTGGTGTGGAATTTTCATAGACGCCAAAATAGCCTTCGACACCGTCAACCACGATATCTTGCTCAGTAAGCTCGACCATTATGACTTTCGTGGCATCGTAAATGAATGGTTGCCTCATATCTGAATAATCGCATGCAAACAACTTAGAGAGGTGAGCATGTATCAAATAAAGCCATAGTTACTTGTGGCGTCCCCCAAGGGTCTGTTTTAGGCCCTTAATCGTGTGTTAATGATATGTATCAATGTTCAAATAAACTTAAATTTTGTCTTTTCGCTGATGATTCTAATCTTCTCTATGCTGACAAGAATTTGAAAACTTTAGAAGTAATTGTAAATGCCGAATTACGGAACTTCTGCGATTGTTTGACATCCCACAAGTTATCTCTTAACACTAAAAAATCTAACTTTGTACTGTTTCACCCTTACCAGAAGAGAGCTAGTTATCACCCTAACATTATCATATTGATAACGAGAAAAAGAGACTCGCTAGTCTTGTGTCTAAGGATTATATGAAATATCTTTGCGTCATGATTGATAAAAATCTTTCTTGGAAACTGCATATTGGTGCTTTTGTCACCAAAAGCAGTAAAATTGTCGGCATAATTGCAAAATTACGCCACTTTACACCACGGCGTGTTCTCTTAAATAATCCAACCCTATCTCACTTATGGACGACTTCCTTCCTGTGGCCAGTCGTCGAAGGCTAATCTTAATAAAATTTTAATCCTCTAGAAAGGAGCACCTCGTATGATTTACTTTGTTCACAGTCATGCTAATGCAATTCCTTTATTTATTGATGCAAATGCCCTTTCACTGAAATCTCTGTATTATGAGTCTGTCTCCAACTTGATGCGTGATGTCAATAATAACAACACACCTCTTTAAACATCTTAAAATTATTTGAATAATTATCCGTCGTCTACTTATACAACACGAGATCCTCCACCTCTGGAAAATTTTATGTCCAAAGCTGTAGATTAGAAATACAAAAGCGTTTCTTTTCCCGATTTGGCGTACAATTGTAGAATGAGATACTCCAAAGTGTTAAAACTTTACCGACGAGAACTTACAAAAGAGAAATTCGTGGAATCCTTTTTAGAAGAATTGCTAAACGAAAATGACTATACTGAAACGTCTACAATGTAACAATGTACAATGTAAAGAAAGTAGGATTAGTGAAATAGCTACAATTTTTTTTTACTTTGCTATGTACAGCTATCTGCTGTTGTTCATATATTGTTTCCCGTCAGTCGTTTGTTTATTTATTCTTTCACTTGGATCGTTCTTCCGGTTTTCTTTGTATTTATAACTTATCCTTAAGTAAACTGTATAGTCTGGCCTGCCTAGATTAGCTTACGCTACCTGCGGGTCACGTTTTATCAATAAAGTAAATATTGTTGTTGTTGTTCTTGTTAAAACCGCTCTTAGCAGCTTGTACCAGGCTTAAAATTGACTGATCTACTCTCTTTCGAACTTATTCCTAAATCTCGTAAATGGTCTTATACTCAAAATTTAGTTTTGATCACGAAGGTGCTGTTATTTTTTTTAAAGAGGCTGTGTGAAAAGGTTACAAACTTCTTACCTTATTACTTAACCAATTTTAAACCAATTGTAGTGTTTGAATAGTTCTTTCTTCCTCTTGCGGTCATTTAAAATGGAGTGAAATCTAATGAACTTTTTGAAACAAGTCAAGTTTTTGCTTTCACTTTCTTACATTAAATCCACTGGAATCCACCGGTTTACAATCACCTTAATTTTTTACTCAACTATGGAGGCCTGCACTGTGGCTACTGGAGTATGGTTGGCCAAATGGACTTCAGCAAACATCACAACGCATGCGCAGAGAGATGTCCTTGGTATGCTTGTCGCAGTGTGTATGCGCCTAGTGTGGTTGCGTAGTGTCTGTGTGCTTGTCACCTCTCGCTTTTGGCTTCCACCCCTGACGCTCTCCCACTGCCTGCAGCTTGCTGCTTGCAGTAGGGTACCGGAGAAGCAGCTCATGCGTTAGTCGCCCCCTTGTCAGTATATAGCATCTCCCCAACAAGTCTTATTGTAGTGTCTCCACGTTGCGACACCTGGTAAATGGGTGCACTTCACGCGCAGGCTAAAGCTACAGGGAAGTTCCTCCTCCCCACATCTCCCCCCAACCACTGCCTTGTGGTTACCTCCGGGAGAAGCAAAGGCTATGGGAGTTAACACTCAAGTGAAGCTATGATCTTCGCAGTTATGAGCGCAATTTTTTGCAATTACGTAAAGAAGCCTGAAAAATTCAGGACTTCAACGGGGTTTGAACCCCGGAAAGTAACCCAAAACCCTAGGCCTAAAAATCAACCTTGGGCCTAGGGTTAGTCAAATTGTGGGTTAGCGTTACTTTTTAAAAGGTAAAACAATGGCCTGCATTGAGTGACCTGTGGAATGTGACTTGTGTTTTAGACCCGCTGTTCCCCTACAATATTATATTACCTGATACCTCACATTATCTTTCGTTAGGTCTATTGAAACTTCAAGATAATTATTGTTAAAATGTACATTAGTTATGTATGATTATCTTGGGTTTCTAAGCAATATAAAATAATATTCAACTCAGGATGTGTCTTTGCAGCATTTATTCCTTCCTTTCTTATGCTATAACCGATATACGACAATTCTGCTCATCTGTTATTGGAAAATGACCTTCCTCTTTCTCTTCAAAATAGCATATCTAAAATCCTATTTTAAAAAGCAATTTTTTAATACTATTCTGCCTAATACTGATTTCCTTACTGATTGCTCATTTATCAGACTGTCTAAATATTGCAACTGAATGGATATCCTGTTCAATACATTGAGTACAACTCGTACATTTAACTTAAGAATATAATAATCATTCTTTGCCTGAGATAGTTGTTAACTTGAATGTATTCACATCATTGATTGCAGTCACAAATGCTTCACCTGGTTACGTCTCAAGCATTTCACACAATTTTTAGGTTTAATGACCTCCAAAAAATTAACTTGTACTTTCTGGAAAATTCTTGTAAATAAGATGACAAAATTTGTATAAACTACCCTTAATGTTGCAATAATAATTTATGGCCAACCTATATAAATTTTGTAACAATTGGAGAGAGCGTAAGTGTATAATTGTCACAGTTAGTTATTAACTTGAACACATAGATCAAATTGGCTAACTCAGTGTTGTACCCTCCCAGGGGTAAGATTCGTTGTCTATTGTATTTGCATTATAATGTAGCATTCACATCAAAAGATATGGAAATAACTGGAACATTTTTAATAAATTTTACTTTTTAAGCCTCCAAAACTTGTCTGTCCTCTGACTCTTGAAACTGTACATATGAATCCATATGTCAAGGCTTGGACTGTGAATGTCACAAGGATCCTTTTGGAGTGACTAGATCTCTCTTGGCTCAGGTAGTACAATTAAACTGCTACATAATTATATAATTTTTAATAAGAGGAAACAGGAAAGTGCTTCTTGTATTTGTTAGTGACTGAGTTGCACAGTGCAATACCCATTTTTAAAGTTTGTTCACCCCTGTGCATCCCACTGAAAATAATGCATTTGCAAAACAAGATTTGAAAACCTGAAAAAATTCTCTTAGCAACAATGCTAAGTTTACAGCTAACTTAGTCCCCTTAAGAGTGCACCATGAAACGTTACCAGATTTTGCCAACAGGTAGAATACTAACAGAGGTAATCCCCGTTAATGGGAAATCCATATCACGAGGCGAGACAAAAGTCTCAGGGGTATCTGCCTCGTCCCCTAGTCGTTCGCTCGCGATTATTCTGGGGATATTTCAGTAAATAAATAATGAAAAGCGAGGGCGAAAGGAGTGATGGGAAGGGGAGAGAAGGCGAAGCGACTGGCAAATCCTGTATCCAAGATGGCGGACCACGAGGCTGTAAGAACGAAAAAAACATCTGTCCGGAGCATAATTGCTGTCAGAATATGATATTTTTTGAAGAAAGTGGATTGGGTCAGCATTACAGAACGATTCATAAGAAATATGCAAATGCGAAGGTAATCACGAAGGCACGAACTAAGACGTGGGAAATTTATGGTCGAGAAACGTTACAGTTCGTCTCTACCATCTCTGAATGGAAATCGAAGGTGGGTATATAACTCATGCATGTATATCTGGTTGCAAATAAGGACTGTGCTAATAAGTAACCAGCTGATAACATTGGGAAAGCCTGTAGTGATTCGTTATCGATCGTCCCCACAACAAAACGTCAGTTTTGAAAAACAGAAGGCCTGAACAGGAAAGGATGAGTTAAGAATGATTTTTTTCGTCCAACCAGGTCTCAGGCGGTAAATCTTTTGATGTTGGTAGCGGGGAAGTGTGGGTAAAATCTTCGCCAAAGATGCTGAGGAAGCTGCCAAGCTGTTTGGACAGTATCTTCGTTGTGCGGGTCGCCTAAAATCCTATGCAGATGAGAGAAAACCTTGCAAGATTGAAGAAACAATCATGGAGTTTCAGGCACATTTCAATGCATGGTTTACCTATAAATCCACAGAAAGTTTAAACCTGCAAGGAACGGTCATTCTTGAGTGCAGCTTCATAAAAAAGGTATATATGTTGCAATCTCACATTATCTGATAATTTTACCAGGAATTTACCTGAGATATGTTGATGGTAATGGAAGTGCTCCTTTCATTTACCTTTCCCTTAGGTTAGGAAAAAATGTTGGAAGATAAACATGATATTGTTTACATCATTTTTTTTTCTTTCAGAATCTACCATCTGTGCCAGCTCCAGGGCAAGACATAACTATACCATCTATGTTGGAAAGCAAAGACACTTATCCCTCTTCAGAAGTTGCTTCAGATAACAGAGTTAGAGTCTTGGAATCAATATTCCATCACAGGAGCTTTAGAGGGAAGCAGGAGGATGCCATTAATGTCATTCTTCAAAGAAAAAACTATCATCTTGTGCTACCAACAGGTGCAGGGAAGACAGTGTGCTATGCCATCCCAGCTCTAATTGCTCGTGGAGTTACTGTTGTTGTCTATCCACTGTTATCGCTGATGCTCAATGAAGTTAACCGCCTGCGAGCAAAAGGTCTTAATGTCTGTTATATATACTTTGAGGTACCTTCAGCTGAACGAGATGTTCTTATTCATAACCTTTTGTTGGACAGTCCACCACATAACGTTTTATTTTTAACACCAGAGAATGCTACTTCTACACAGATGCTAGACATGCTTTCCACAATGCAACAAAAAAACACACTTAAATTTATTGTTATTGATGAGTGCCACTCCATTGACATGTGGGGGCATGCTTTTAGGCCTGCCTATGCAAATCTTCGCGGCCTGACTCAGTTGAAGTGCCTTTCATCTTCATTTCATCTTAAAGTCACTTAACCTTAACGATGCAACAGTTGTCAGGCAATCTTGTGACAGGGAAAACATTTCACTTTTTGTGAAAAATAAAAAGTCTGATGGGAAAGATCAAATTGCTGCCTTAATTTTGGCAAAATACAGCAGTCAATGTGGGATTATCTACTGTTTACAACGTAGTGACACCACTGACATGGCATACTTACTTCAGACCAAGGGAGTCAATGCCACCTACTACCATGGGGCCCTGGATCCTTACAAGAACAAAGAGAATTTTGAAGCTTGGCAGGAGGGAAGAGCCAATGTCATGTGTGCTACTATTGCGTTTGGAATGGGCATATACAAACCAGATGTGCGTTTTGTGATTCACTTGTCAATGCCCAAATCACTGGAATGCTATGCTCAGGAATTTGGACGTGCAGGCTGAGATGGTGAACGTTCACATTTTTTTGTGATTTTTAGGTTGAGGATCGAACAAAGCATTTGCAGATGTTAACGTCTTTACCTGAGGGCGAGCATAAATGATTCACGTGAGTGATAGGCTCTCTGTACCACTCCAACGAGATCAAGGTTTGCCATCAGCCTCTGCAACATTTTCACTGCAGTGTGCCCTGAAAAATTAAATCAGAGGAACCAACCGAGGAAGAACTCAGCAAGGCCATCGACTGTCTCCGCCGGCAAAGCCCCAGGAGAAGACGGAATCCCTCCAGAGATCATCAAGCGAGGGAAAGAAGAGCTGATGACATACCTCATGACATGCGTGTTGCCAGGATAGTGACTCTATACAAAAAACAAAGGCGACTGCAGCAACTGCAACAGCTACCAGGGCATCTCCATGCTGAGCATTGCTGGCAAAGTATTCCCCAGAGTCATCCTGGCCAGACTGCAGGTCCTGGATGCGCATGTCTTCCCCGAGTCCCATTGCGAGTTCAGAGCCGGCAGATCCACCACCGACATGATCTTCTCCATGAGACAGATACAGGAGAAATGCCAGGAGCAAAACCAGTCCCTTCTGCTCACCTTCATAGATCTGACGAAGGCATTCGACCTGCTCAGCAGAAGGGGACTCTTCCAGCTCCTGAAGAAGATCGGCTACCCCCCAAAACTGCACTGCATCATTGAGTCGTTCGACACAGACATGCGCAGCACAGTGAACTACAAGGGGGTCACGTCCGACCTTTTCGCCATCAGCAGCGGCGTCAAACAGGGCTGTGTGCGACCCCTTTGGCATTTTCTTCTCCATGCTCCTGTCGTTCGCCTTCAGCGATAACAGGGACGGAGGCTACCTGCACACACGATCCGATGGCAGGCTGTTCAACCTGGCCAGACTCTGAGCCAAGACCAAGGTCAGGCACGTCACCATCAGAGAGGCCCTCTTCACCGACGATACTGCTCTGGCCACACTCACCCAAGAAGCCCTTCAGAGACTGATCGACCTCTTTTCACATGCCTGTGACGAGTTCGGCCTCACCATCAGCCTCAAGAAGACAGAGGTGATGGGACAGGGAACTAACTCCCAACCGCATAGGAAGTCACACAGTCGACCGGTTCCAGTACCAGGGGTCCACCATCAGCTCCAATCTCTCCCTGGATCCAGAAATCAAGCTCCACAAGAGGGTGTGGTCCAACAACAACCTGACAGAGAACCCCAAGATGCAGTGTTTCTTCAGCACACTCCTCTACTCCAGCGAAACGTGGATGTCAAATGCTGCCAGGAGAAGAGACTGAACAGTTTCCACCTCCGCTGTCTCAGATACATATTGGGCATAAGATAGCATGTCTCTGAGGACACGGCGAACATGGCGGACGATCGAGAACCCAACCACTTCGTTGATAGAACCGTTTTGACGGCTGATACTGAGCGCTGCCCGCTAAATTTTGACACCATCAATCTACAATACCTTCAGCTAAACGGTGAAGGGCTAACGTGGACAAGTGACTTAGAATCCCTAAAGAAATTTGTTGAAAAGGATCTGCAGCAACAAGGAATGTGGTCGTCGCCCGGCGGAAACTCGAAACAATTTAAAAGTGACAACAACAACGTTGTAATAAACTGGTACCGCAAAAAGCAGCTTACCCTTTCTTTTCAAGGGCGAGATGGTCCTCTTTTAAAAGATAAATTGGCCGAAGTAGTCCGGAAAAAGCCAGGGCCGAAAAGTGCCTCTTTGAATTTGGATTCGTCTTCATCGATCGAGCGTTTAACTTCGCCTTCAAAAGTGTTTGAAGCCAAAAACAACAATCAACAACCATCGGCCGCCAAAGCGAAGCCAAAGAACTCTTCACAAGAGCGATCGAGCCCCGAGTTGGCTGAGTTAGTTGCTGAAATAGAAGGCATTAAACTCGATTTGCTGATCCTCCAAAAAAAGGTCGAAGGTAATTCTAGCCTACTATCGATAAATTGTCAAAGCCAAGAAGAAAATTCTCTCAGGACTGAGCTCCTCGATTACAAAGAAAGGTGCGACCGATTGCTTATGACTATATGCAAAAAAGATAAAGTAGTAGAAGATTTGTTTGTCTCTTGAGAAAATGACTCTCTCCGGTTGGCGCTAAGTATTATTATACAGGAAAAGAGTGAAGGATAGTACCATCACCTGAAGGCCGATCAGTGCTGGCACTGAAAGGTGCCGATCGTAGTCAGCGGAATGCAACTACCAATAACATCGTAACCCGAAACAGTTTTGAGCCACTCAGTGAGGATACGTAAGTGGGTGTCAGAAATGAAATCAACTGCAATACAAACAGGGAAGATAAAAACAGCAGAAAACCCTCGAAGAAGATCACAACGCTTAATAGTAACCGATCTGGGTCAATGAAGCCACCAAGTGAACCCGTGCAAATGCAATCGATCCCTCAAAAGGAAATTATTATAGCCGGAGATTCTATTCTCAAGCACCCCCAAGGCCATAAAATGTCTGGAGACTCTCGAGAAAAGTTTCACCCTTCCCAGGCTGTACAACGCTGGATATGAGAGATCATATTAAACTACTGCTTCGAAGAAACCCAGACGAGATAATTATTCACGTGGGAACCAACAGTCTAAGATCCTGCGACACTGCCCATACATGTGCGGAAGAAATTATCGACTTAGCCAGAATGGCCAGCTCTAAGTCTTCAGCAAAGATCGCGTTATCCAGTCTGGTTTGTAGATCTGACGACGACGCCTTGGCTTGTAAAATATCTGACGTGACAAAATACTCGAGGAATCCTGCAGACAAAACATTTTAGGCAACCACCACTTGAATCGCAGTGGTCTTCACCTAAACAAATCTGGAATATCACGTCTTGCCCGGAATTTTACAAATTATTTGCGTTTAGGATATTGCCGTCTGAGAATCCGATTTGCCTGATGCCCGCACGAGCGATAACCGGGGTAAGTTTAACTATTCTAGTGTTTTTGGGCGAGGTTTGGCTATTTCTTCCCTAAATATAAATAGTCTGCTGTCCCACATTGACGAACTTCGAGTCTTCATATCCTGTTCTAAAGTAGATATATCTAAATTACATTCCACCATTCATGATAACGAACTTTATTTACCTGGCTTCGAAATAGTCAGAATTCGCAGAGTTAATGGAAAGAAAGGGGGTGGTGTTTGTATATACCTGCGCACAAATCTTAATTTCCGATTACGAGATGATCTAAATAACGATAATTTTCTCGCATCGGTCTTTTTATCTTTGTTTCATCCCTCCGCTCGGAGGCAATCCAGTTTCAAAATGCGTTGAATTTGCTTGTTTTCTTTTTTTTCTTTTTTTCCATGTCAAGAAAATGGAAAAGTTGTACAATAGGCCTTTTTTGTCACCCCTGCTGAGTATTGTCTGCATGCGCAGAGCCTTTTGCTCATATTTTTGGTAGGGTTCAAGGGGTAGTAGAAATGCGTAGATTTTATGTGGTGGACAACGTAGAAACCCAACAGAGTTGAGTACATAACCAGCTTTCTTTCGAATAAATATTTACTGTCACATTTTCAATTATTTTTTTAACCTGAAGACTGTGCAGAGTTGAGTACAAAATAAATATAAATAGCCAGACAACAGAGCTGTGACATTAGAAACTGTTTCTAATTAGCGTAATATAGTTGAGTGTAAACTTGCTGGCCTTTAATTATTAGTTAATGGATATTCGTCAATAATCGATTGTCCTGTAATCTGTATCGTTAATTTTTTAAACTAAGTGTTGTTGTGTAAATTTATTGTCTTTTAACAGGTGGGTTCTTGTATTTGGCTTGCCCCGCCTCCATTAGCTTTTTCTAGCTATTTGCGGGGTAAGCAATCCAAACTATCATATTTAGGTAAATAAAGTTGTTGTTGTAGTGAACACAGATGCATTCCAGGCGTTCGATGCCTTCGTTTGTTGAAGACAAAGTTACATGAGAATTTGCTATTTGGTTTGAGTGTTGTACATAACATCTCAGTTAGTAAAATATTAGTACTACAGCTCACATTGATCAAGGCCCGATGGACGAAAGAGGCTATTGTTGTTCAAGTCTATTACCCGTCGCTTTTCAGATTGCAGATTATTTTTCACCGCCTGTCTTGTTTATCCAATTGACATTCCATTCTTCAGCTCCATAAGGGTATATATTGTTTAAAGATCCACTAAAACGCCATTTGCGTTACGATGACTTTGACGCCGTTCACGTACACAATGATGCAATTTCTGCAGCCCCCTCTCTCTAGAATTTCTGAATCCACCCCTGGGACATTACAAAATAATCAACGTGAGAACATGTGAGCCAAAGGACTACTGCTGGCACAACGTCAAATGGTCTAATAACCTCCCACTTGAAAAAAATAACTGGAATGCTGCAGTTGAATACCACCCAACTCAGTGCCTTCTATTTTTAGGCAACCTAGTTTACGCTCTCGGAGCGTCTAGTTACAACGGCACACTTTCAGTAACCTTAACCATTCATAGTTATTATGTGGCATGCTCCTATTTTGAGGATAGGTTTTCAGCGCAAGAAGCTGTAAACAAGGCTTTTAAGTAATGTAGCTGTTTAGAGTTCAGGGTGTCAAGTTCCTATTTGTTTCTCCTTTTTTCTGTTATTAATTGGTCCTTCCTTTTTTGGCTTTGTTTGGTGCAAATTACAGTATTTTTGTGGTAAACAATTCTAATGGCAACTTGCTTAATGGCTGTAATTAGCATCACCTTGCACCTGACAGAAACAGTATAATTATATTATCCAAGATGTCGCCAATTCAAGCCATGTCTTCTGAGGACAGTGTATCTTAAAAGCTTGCAGATTCTGTAGCGGCTTTTGTTTTTGTCTGGCCTCATAGGATATCCTACTTACGTGAACAGCTTCATATTTCTTTGCCCATTTCTTTCACTCTTTTCTCGGCTTGACATATTGAGTATTGTCAAAGAAAGTTGTGATCTCCTGTCCTCAACTAAAATTAATTTCTCCCTCAAAACCTTACTGACTGAAGAATCAATTTGAGTGCAGTTTTCCCACTTGCATACCTATACTGGTACGCAATAACAGAGCTGCATTCACATGAAGATAGAATTGAAATCACATACTCTTTGCAGAACCAAAGAATGCCTCTGTTCATTGTTTCACCAGGTAGCTGATGCTAGATTTATGCCACTCACGATGGAAATGGAACAGATGGTGAGTTCCAGAGGACAAAAAGAAGAAACAGTGACTTTACTTCGGAAAATATTAAAGAATATTTTTTACTCAATAGTTGCTTGCACTCTTGACCAGCTAAAAAAATTGATTTTACCAAGTGGTAATAAATGTGGGCTCATTGAAGCTGAAAATTCCGGGAAAATTGACCAAAGGTGTCAGTATTTTGTGCTTTCATGTAATACTATGATTATCAGCAAAAATTGTAACCAAAACGCATGCACCAGAGATGTTTTTTTTTTTTCTGAAATACATGTACTTGTAGATTTATTAGTACGCAAACAAGAAGGCAATTGAAGCTCAATGAGGGGTTGTACGTGAACCAAAACAATTTATTTTTGTGTCCTTATCTGTAGCGAGAAATGCTATCTTGCTTGTTTCAGGTTGATGCTGCTCTTTGTCCAGGGTATGCTGATGATCCACTTGTTGAAGGATTAAAACGCAGTGACATAGCGACCCTGAGTAATTTTAAATGGCTTAATGATGAGGTGTGTTTACTACTTTACTAGAGGACCTACATGGACAATTGCTGGGAATTGAATTGGGAGTGTGTACCTATCCTACATTAATAATTCATTAGGGTGACAGTCAACTTAGGTATTCTCTTAACGTGTATACCTTTGTAAAACCCGATATATTTCATCAAATGTTACTTAACGTTTCCTTCTCCTACTTTTCCTGATTGAGCTTTTGCAGTGGTGTTTCTAAGAGAGACTTAACTTTGAAAAAATTGTG
>OX421453.1:692729-700229 GCA_949126865.1 Montipora capitata
AAATCAAATTGCAGGACAAGGGGCCGGTTGTTCAAAGCCGATTAAAGCTAATCCCAGATTAAAAATTAACCAAGGAGTTTATGTCTCTACTCCCAAATGCTGTTAACCGCCAATATTTGGCAAAACGTTACATTAGAAGAAGTCAATCTTGAAAAACGAAAATAAGCATAAGAAATTTTCACCAAAAAGTTGAAAACATGAAAGAAAGTTTACGCTAATCCTGGATTAAGTTAATCGGCTTTCGAACAACCGGGCCCTGGCGTATAAAACCTTCTGCTCTTCTTGGTTTAGCTCTCTAGCAATTATTCCCAGCCACAAATTTAGATAACCAGCATTCCCTGTCATTCTTTCGATAGATTTCTATCTTTTACTTAACGGATCAAGTTCATTCATACCAGATTTCGATAGTTTGCATTTGTAGTTACTGTCTATTCATAACATGGAAAAAGGATATTCCAAATCTCCAAGACAAAGTCGCAGATTCCAGGATAATCTCTTACTGGCACATTCGTTCAATCTTAACCCTTTTTGAAACTTTGAAAATATCAATGGCTAAGTTTCCCTTGACCCTCCTCCCCAATACGCTGAAACTACGAAAATTTGGATTTATCAAATGGGGAGAGATAAATAGAGGCTAATTCAGCCATTTCGAATTCAGAAACTATGGCCGCCGGCTTGAGGATACCGTGCGCCTGACGAGAAAGATCTACGGCGATTGGCTGATTCGACGGAAACTATGCTGACATCAATATCCTCACACGTGAAAGATAAAATTGATAGACAGGTCTTAATACGTTCGCTGAGGACAGTGAAGAGATCAAATTTTAGAAACAGAAAAAATTCTGGTATTTCATCGAGATCTCTATAATAAAAGGTAATTAACCAACTTGAGAAAGAGTTGTCCTTCGTCAGGAACCGATGACCCGAAGCCTACAACTCTATTGCGTTCGTGTCACGGCGTTTTCACAGACCGATTTATTTTTAGATTGAATTTCCCGCAAATGACACTCCCGCAGGAGCCCGATGACCAATTACAAGAAACTAACCTGACGTCATAGGGTCACCAAACCGGAACTGCCTTTGTTTTTTTTCGGCGAAGGTAGTCTAAAAATAGATCGGTCTGTAAAAATGCCGTGACATAGGCCCAGTATGGGAGTTGAAGGCTCCTGGTCATGGGTTCCTGCCTTCGTTCAAGCGAATGGCTAACCCGCGAAACGTCAGCTCGCAAGTCTTTACGATGGTTAATTTCCCTTTATCAACTCGTTTGATTAAACCAAATTTTCATGTTTCACTCCCACCGACGCACCAACACAGTTTTGTTTATAATCCAACCCACCCTCACCAATAGCAGCCATTCATAGACATGTATAGCCTGCGTAGCTGGCGGTTTTGTCCGAAGCGAACGATCAATCGGTGAAGACGCACAAACGGGAGGCGAAGACGCGAGGGTATTGGGGCGGGGTTTTTCCGCCCCAATCCCCTCGTGCATAGCCGCCCGTTTGGGCGGTTCGTCGATTGATCGTTAGCGCCGACAAAACAGCGACACAAGCCAAGAGGTGTAACGAATCTTAATCTGGTGGAAAAAAGAATTAAATGTAAAGCGCTTATGTTGAGAATGGTAGGCAAACGTTACGTTGTTAAGGGTTAGGGTTTCACCACTCATTGGTCTGTCTTCTTTTCTCTTCATGCAAAGGATATACCTAAACAACTAAACGGATATGATTCTGGAGTTTTCGCTTGCACGGTATGCTTCATAAAAATGAATTATTTATCCTTCATTCTAATTCTTGTGTGTACTTAGAGACCAGTAAATAACTTGCCTGAAGAAAGTAAACCAACACGGTAGGGCAAAAAGGGTCGTCCATCGGGATCATCGTTATGAATTTCACAAAAGTTATATCTGAATTTCCCTTTCGTGCGTCACTGCATGGCCGCCGTCACATAAACTCAACATATCGCCTCAAGTGTTTTCTCGGATTTTCACACGACGCCTTGGCGGCCACGTTTGTTCCTCAAACTAATCTTGCGGGAGTTAAGCTTTACTCTGTTGCCACCGTTTTCTTTGTTTAAAATATGTGAGGCACGTATAGCGCACATGTTTTTCCTCTTTGCAATAAAGCTATTTTTAAGGAATCTAGGATCGTTGACGTTAACGAAATCAGCATTAATCCTCGGTTAAAATCATTATGCTTTTTCTCTATTCTGTTCTCCATACATTTCAACTGGTACTGATTGGAATAATTCGTCCAACCAAAAACGTTTTCATTTCTTGGTCTTTTCCATTGTTTGTCACGACCTTTCATGTGATTGGGCATTCTTACGATAAGGTGAAACTGAATGTTGATCAAGGGATAGCGCTGGCTTTGTCTCCAACAACTAGGCCCAAGAGACTCTCGGAAACTGAAGGTATAAACTGGTTTTGGGTTAAGATAACTACATAATACACCACTTTGTCTATCATTGCACCTATGACGAATATTCATTGATTAAGAACATGCAGAGCCTGCAGTTCCTGACTCATTATTTTGGCTTTAATGCGTTGTCTTTATTCATGGAATGAAATAGCTGTAGATAGCATCTTTATTCAAAAGTTTCCCGACATTTGAAATTGTTTTGTTTTATTACAGTACGCCGAGTATTTATCAAGAGAGGCAAAATTTGATTTTAACCAGGTATGAGGCCTCTGTGATTTTCAATAGACACGCAAGGAATTTATTGTTTGTAGGTGGATCTACCGTCAAATTTTATTCGTAAAAACGGTGATCTCTGAAAAATTTACCTACTTCCTGAAAGTGTCAATAATTAACTGCAAACGTCTTTTTGCGGATTTTACAGTGATCCCTATACCGACACTTATTCTCGCCAAAATGGCGTGATAGGCTCCATATGTGTATTATGACCCCTTATCAGGTATCAGAACACTTTCGGTAATTATCATAGTTGCACTTTGCTAAGCGTTTTGCACGAAAAACGTTGCGTTTTACTCTCAACCAATCAGAGGTAATTGCACTTTTTGTCCGACGAGTTACGCTATTGTAGGTACTTGTACTTGCTTTGAGCTGTGATTGGTTCGTTTTGATCTTTTGTACATATTACTATGGCCACAATGTAAGGGATGTCATAATAACAGAAGGTCCGCTTAGCGTTTTTTTTCGAGCGAGTTTAAGACTTCAGTGGAACAAAGGCTATTTTTCACAAGAATGAAGACCTCACACTTGGACTCCTTTTTGCTACTTTTCTAAAATACACTTCGTAAGAGAACTTTAATCTTGTTGGTTCTTCTTTTTTTTTTCTTGGGGTAGAGACACATACCTTATTTCAGACGCAGAATGGTGTACGAGATTCTGACCAAAAAGCTGTTATGATGCGCCTTGTGCTGAAGTCCAGTTCCAGTTACTGGTGCAAACAAAGAACGTCAAATTTGATGTCATTGATATGCACGGCCTGAGATGAACGGTTGTTATCCAATGAAACTCGCAGAAGAGAACGGCTGAATAGCACAATAAAGAGTAGTTCTCGAGGAGGCTTCGAAGCCTTGACTTACATGTTCTAAATACCCATTGTCTGTAGTGGGGACTACAGTCAGTTGAAGATAGCCACTGTATTGAAAATGGGCCATTTCCGAGTTGCTGTTTGTCTCGGTTTCGAAGCGAGTCTTGGTGCTCAACTATTGTAAGGGAAATTAGTTTCATTTGCATAACAATTCGCAACTCCTTTCCATTTGAATGGTTGTGCACCAGGATTCGCTTTGAAACTGAGGCATGCAGCAACTCGGAAATGGGCTATTAAGCGGCAGCGTATTCGTGAGATTTGATTACAACAGTTGACACAATGTGGGTTCTTAGACAAAGTCCCTTTGTAAAGTAGTTCAAGAAACAGAATCAGATGCGCATTGCGAGATGGGTCACCAATGGCGAGAGCTTCGTATCCATGGACTTCAGCTGTTCCACATAGATCGGAGAAGGTTGCTTGCTAGAATACTGACAGGTGTCGCCTATCAAGCGACTCTTAAGTATGGTCAAATTAGAAATTAAGCGCGAATGATGTAAGGACAATGTTTTTTTGAGAATCGCGCAAGCAAGAGGGCCTCGTGCAGATTGGTGGGTTATCTGTGTATTCAGAAATATCTGTATTTAATTATTATTCATGAGCTAACGTTGGATAGGAGTTCGCTAAGACAGATCTCATACTCAAGGAACAATAATTATGTTATGAAATGTCATGGTAAACTAGACGCTCCATGAGCGTACTCTGGGGTACATGTGGTACGTGTTACACAAAAACAGAAGGCAATGAGTTGGGTGGCATTGAACTGCAGCGTTCCAGTTAATTTTTTCAAGTGATTTTTTCATTAAGACCATCTGAGGGGTCACCGAGAAGTCGTGCCAGCAGAGGCCCTTTGGCTCACCCGTTTAATTATTTTGTAATCATCATCATCATTCGGCTGTGGAGCAGGCGATTACAAGACTTCTCCAGGCACGTCAACATTGAGCAAGTGCAGCGATTGTACCGGCCGACGTCTCATCTTCGTCATACCCCAATACGCGTTGAATGTAAGATAAGTAAGACGAACGAGGACGTCCAGGTTTCCTTTTGCCATGTGGTGGTATGTAGAGCGCATATCTCCTGGCGGGCTCTTGTTCTGGCAGACCAAGGACATGCCCAAGAAAACTCAGCTGTCGCTTCCTTACCTGGTGGACAAGAGGCTTTGCGTTGGTCATGGAGTATACGGCAGAGTTGGATACATGGTCTTTCCGTTTAATATCCAGCATGATCCTGTAGCACGAAATGGCAAATGCCCGTGCTCAGTTGGTTGAGTACCGGGCTGTCACGCGGGAGGTCGGACCAACACTCAGGGTCTTTAAACAACTGAGGAGAAAGTGCTACCTTTGTAACTACATCTGCAAATGGTTAGACTTTCAAGTCTTCTCGGATAAGGACGATAGGGCGGAGGTCCCATCTCACAGCCCTTGTTCATTAACTCTGTGGGACGTTAAAGATCACACACACTATTCGAAAAGAGTAGGGCACAGAGTTGCCGGTGTTGTAGTCTGACCTTTCCAGCATGTGGTCGGCTTGGAAGAATTAGCTTGAAGGGCTTCTGTGTGAATGAGACCACAATTGTGTATAACAGCCAGAAGTCAGGTTACTTAGCCAAGTGCTGGAGCCTCATACCATACTTGAGATAGCACCTACTGAGGATTCGCAGCCAGAGAGAAGGACCGTCACACAGGTTGTGTAAAACAATTTGACTTTAGTTAAAATGGGTAGTTGCTAACTTCTCCAAAATCGTTCGAGCTTCCAGAGAGCACCCCATGCTAGCGCCCTTGCGTCTTTTAAAGTCACTGTCAGTTGCCATTTGGGACCCGACATACTTAAAATCCGTCAATGGTTGATGGCTTGACCATAGACTTGCAGTGGTGGCGTAAGGTGACAATTTGCAGTCATGTATTCTGTCTTGGGTACACTAATTATCAGGCCGAGGTCTTTTGCTGCTGATGTTGTTCTGGTAAGCTGGGCCTGTGCAATGTCCTGTCCCATTTTTGAGGTCTTTTAGTTTTCTTACGCCTTGGTAATAAATTCAGTTCAAAGACAACAAAACACGCTCTTGAGTAAAACTCACTCATTTCTTCTTTAAATAGTCTGCAAAAAACTAACTGCAAATTGCTCTGACGGACATTTTCCTTCATGTCTTGCAGTTGCACTAAGCAAACGTTTTTGCGCACACTAAGGAAGGACTGAAGATGTTGTTTCCGCTTCAAAACCCTAACCCTAACCTTTTTTTGGGTTTACGTTAGTACCAAAAAATACCGTAAAAGCCGGGAGTTAATAGTACAAGGCAAGCCAAAAGACAGATGAAGAAAAAATGACAGTTATTGTAGATAACTCTAGATCTAATTCTCATCGAAAGATTAATGACAATCGATCGTAAAAACACTCAGAATTCTGCCGTCTCTGACTTCTATGAATCAAGGGAAAGGTCATGATTTCCTTTGAAAATGACTAAATTGATCACGTGCTAGGAAACCATAAAGGTGCACGTTATGTCAACTGAATGAACTACGGGAAGGAATGTTAATCGTTCGTCCTTTTCAGAGTAAAGCAACGTACTCGAGCGAGCGCAGCACTAATCTTGCAATGCATCTCGGGGCTATAAATTTCGAGATTGCATGCCTGAGTTCGCCCGACTGTAAATGCTATGCCTTGCGCATTAGGTTCTGAGGGTACACCCGGCATTTCTTCGGGCCTTTGAGTTACAGTCTTCAGCGCCACCGAACGAATGCTCGGCTAATCACATGGCAGAAAAAAAACCATAATATTCGTTTCTTTGAGTTGTGGCGGATTTTTCTCTGGATTCCCCCGTTGATTTCCCCGTTGTTTTCACGAATGGACCTAGATATATTATTGAAAGTTGTCAGAGCTTTCAAAGTGTGTTGTTCTCTGGTTTGAAAAACATTCCTCTTCAGATTCTTCGCATTGTTGGACGAGTTTGGAACGAGGGCAGTCGCATGTTATGTCAATGGCTACCATCACCATCGACTACTACAAGGCGTTTGGTCCTTACAAAATCTCCCCTCTTTAGGGCTGCCTGCATTGATCAGGTCTCCTCCTAATCAAGAATTTCCCTTCTCATTGAGAACGACTAGTATGTAACTGAATATTTACATTTCATCTGTCGGGTATGGAAGCCTTCTTTGTCGGGTTCCTGACAAACGTATCTAGTTTGACTTCAGGGTGAACTATTTACACAATCATGAGGTTAAGAGGCCAATCAAAACAGAGTTTGTAAGCGAAAATCTAAACATCTATGAGATACAACTGAACAAATCTATCGCAAATTACAATGCTGACAAGCTTAAAAGCGAAGGAAATGGTTAATAAATATTAAGTTTTTTTACTATCTGAATGTTTTGGGGTTAGATTAAAGCGATCTATTGTTGAAAAATGTTAGTGTTAAAGGGGCTATGTCACGCAAAATGTTGTAATTTCATGGCACTCAAAATTCCCAAAAAACATGAGTGATGTAAACAATCTTTGCACAACAGTACAGTTAACAAAATATTGAGATCCGACGGCGAAAGATCCAATAGACCAATCTCGATAAATTAACATTCGGTCCTAAACAAAGGCATCATCTCGCGACTCTGGGGAATAAATATTACGATTTGTATGAGTTTTTTTTTTTTTTCAGAGCTTCAAAATTATGCCTTTTGTTTAGGACTGAATTTTAATACATGGAAATTGGTCGATAAGATTCCAGATATTCATTTCTCACAGCTTGTGTTGTTTATCGAATTGACATTCCATTATTGAGCTCCAAAAGGGTATATTTTTTTAGAGATCCAATAAAACACCATTCGCGTTAAATCGGCATCGTCGCCATTGTTTGGACTGTGTCCGCCTGATAAAAGTTATGCATTTCCACTACTCCCTTAGTTAAACCTACCAAAGATACGCGAAGGATTCTCTAGGCACAAAACCAATACAAAGCAGGGGAGC
>OX421453.1:717729-720229 GCA_949126865.1 Montipora capitata
AGCCTCCTTTTGTCTTTTTCTTTACTGAGGAGGAGAAAAGTAGGCTCTGCCCGAATCGCGTCAACTGTTTGAAGCCGCCGCAGCCCGAACTTCTGGACTAGTCAATCTTGTTTTCTCTCGTCAAACCGGTTTTTTCAGTGCGAGCGTCCGTTTTTTGACAAAACCGATGGTTATAATTGAGCCCGATGTACCATGAAAAACCAAGATGGCGGCGAGATCTGGCATAGTAGGCTTGGGTTCGAGACTGTATCCTGGCAACATGCAGCGCATATTCAATAAAGATCTTACTCGATTCATGCAGAGCCTTTTTCGCGAACGCCAAAATCGAGCAAGAAAAAGAAAGGCTCTGCTAGCAGGGTGATTTGCAAATTGCAGTCACTGGAAAAAAAAATCAAGTTTTGGTTATCTCTAAAAAATAACCAAATAACCATTTTTTCGATGTTAGTTATTTAGCAAATAACCACTTTGCAGTTTTGGTTATTTAGCAAATAACCAATTTTCAGTTTGGTTATTTAGCAAATAACCAATTTTCAGGTTTGGTTATTTAGCAAATAACCACACTCATTTCTTGGTTACTTGTTAAATAACCAATGTCTCCTTTTGGTTATTTGGAAATAACCAAACTGCAATGTGGTTATTTACATATAACCATACTTGTTTTGGTTATACACAAATAACCACTCTAAGTAATAAAAATACATTTGGCGCCCCATATGCGAGGCCATGCGAAGGCGAAATTTTCAACTGATCACGGTGCGCTTTTACTAAAGTTTTTCAGGCAAAAAATAACACTGCGGGCATCGGAAAGGATGAAGAAAAGGATTTTGGTTCATTTGATGGAATTTCAAGCCTTGAAGTCGCTGGAAAGGTAAGATTATTTTCGCAGCCGTAAACTCGCCACGTGTTCTTGTCATTACACAGGATTGTGTTTTTCGCTCAAAACATTCGCTTGTTCTTGCTCCAAATCTTACATATTTACCTTTATTACATGTCCTGCGAATTGTTTTATTCTCTGGGATGAATGTTGCGTCGAAAAATCGGTGATTTGGGTGATTTTGGTCCAACAGAGGTCAATTATTCGAAATGCGATCGCTTCCGTTGCCGTTGGCAACGGGTCGCAAATTTGACACTTTCATTGCATTATCATATTACGCTATCCAAACATATTTTGGTCCAAGAAAGCTGATAAAATGAGGAACATTTTTCTTGGTCATTAAAAAATTCGTAATTGACGTTGAAATGACCAAATTTGTGTGGAAAACTGATTTTAATGCTATTTTTTGGTTAAGTTTGTTCGTTGAACTTTCTTTTTTATAAAATGTTCTAGTTCTATGTAAAGAAGTTATATGTTTTTGGAAAGCTTATTTTCGTAGCCTTAAATGATGTATTTCTTTTCCCTTAACTGAAAATACTTTTTGAGAAAAAAAACATTTTTTTGTGATGGCTGACTTCGCCCAGCCATATTTGGAAAGTACTGTGTGGAAAACAGAAGCTACAGAAGCTTAAATAATCCACTTAAGCTTAAGCTTAAGCTTAAATAATCCACTTGGAACTCATGGAATTGAGTATTTTCATTGTGGAAAAATCCTTCTTACTTTTTTGATGAGGGCATTCGACAAAAAGAACAAAGATTTGGTCATTATTTAGTTGGGGCATTGAAGAAGTAGCTCACTGTGTCTCTTTGCAACTTGTAATTTCATTGGATGGATATTGAACGCATCTCTATTGTGTTTTACTGGGATTTTGTCCATTGTTGCTGTGGTATATTAGTTTGTCTCCATTGTTTTCTGAATCAGTCCCACGTGCTGACGACGTGATTGCTGTGAAATGACTCAACTTGCAGCAGAGTAATCTAAACACTTTTCATAGTGAATCTGGCACACTCAGGGCAGTTGAGTCCCAACATATCTGTATGTTCTAACACTGCTGCTCAGCAGACATGTTGGAGCAGAGTGTCTAGTGTGTTCTTTATCAGGATGGTGTATTGTTTCATCTATTGACTACAATAAGAATTTCAAGGGAGTTCTTTGATGTTCCTTCAACATTTCACAAAAATTTGCTGAATATCATGTGGATGCCCATGGAATGCTAAATTTAAGAACACTTTTGATGTGCTTGGGTTTTTACTTCAATTGCCCCAAATTCACCTCCAGATGCTGTATATATTTTAACTATAATTACTACTTCTCTTCATTTCACTGAAGTATTCTTGTCAATGCTCTTCTGCTGCTCACTAAAACTTTTCTCTCTTCATAACAACCAAGCTTGCTTTCCATACAATCATCCTGAAGTGTGCATCAAGGTTACAGTAATCAACTTTACTGACACCAAGTTGTGACTCTGGACCAACTGCTGAGGTGCAGTAAACAGAAATCTTTGCAACAACGGAACATTAATGATATTTTTTTATGACTTTTCCTGCATTATGAAAACAAACTCCATTTCATAATCCAGAAAATTACATATCCAGCATAATAGGTCATATTCGTATTCTCAGTAT
>OX421453.1:725229-727729 GCA_949126865.1 Montipora capitata
AGTACAAATCCAGAAACCTAAACAATATTAAGAACTGAAGAGGCCGAAAGGCGAGAAAGGCGAAGAGGGGAAGGCGAAACGTTAAAAAAAAAAAGAAGAACTGAAGAGGCCGGGAAGGCGAAACGTTTTCAAGTTTAGAATTTAACTAATTAATAACACGCTCGATTCGTGGCAAAGGTTTTACAATACAACAGTATACAGCGTACAACATAGAATAATGTCGATATCCAACTTTGCCTATGCAAGAATCAAAGATCTGACTAAGACGTTGTAAGGGAACTTGAAAATGATCAACATGTCAGCCCTTTTATTTTCAATGTTTCTGCCTTTAGCATTTTACTAGTAACCACATCTCTTCTCAGGGGCAATTTAGCTAAGACATCTACCATGGCACTATAATGATATATGGTACCAAAACAATAACATGTACAGTGTACTGTTAGAGCTGCATATCACTCAAAGATAAATTGAATCTCCTGGAAGACAAAAAGCGGCTTAGTTGACAATTATACAGTGCTGTGTTACTGCCCTACCACACATACGCAATTTGCGTGCCCCTTTTTTACCCCATGCATTAGATTTGTATGGTATTTATTGATTTCTTGGGTACATTGTATTTTGTTATGCAGTACATTTCTTCTTTTAACCTTTTGGTAATTATTGATTATTGTTGTCATCATCATCATCATCATCATCATCTTCAATGTAATCATAAAATTATATGATTCATTTGTTAGTTTACAAAGATTTACCCTCCTTTTTTTTTAGTGACGTCATACTTCTTGAGACACCTGATCTCGAGGATCACAGAAATCAACTCTGACAAAAACCAGTTGAAAGCTATTGAAGACAAGATCCTGAAAACTGCTGTTCACTTCAGAGGTAAGTATGTTGGGCCTTGAACGAGTCAAAGGTCATGCAACAATTTTATGTTTAACACTGGAACCCCTTCCCGTTCTTGCCAATACAAATAAGGTGGGGGGGGGGGGGGTGTTAGTGAATGTGAAGGCATAGCCCAATGGTCACATACATTGTAAGTCCTTTTATGTTCCATGTAGAAAATTGCCTCCTGTAATATTGCGACCTCTAACACCAAATCATTTTAAAGGCACCAAGACTACGTGGAAAATTGCCTATCAGAACATAATAACAGTGTATTCAACTGCCAACTGTGTCATTGGGTGGCGACGCTGGCATGGCGGAAGTCGACTCTGTGTATCAGACAGGTAACGTGTAATTTAAGAACTATGGGGAACCTCTGTATGATATCAGAACGACAGGAACCTACAATGTATCTTCCTGTAACTTTTTCATTTGAATGGTCACATCAAATAAAACACCTGTCAGATTGTTTCCGGACTCCAAATTTTTCGTTTATTACACAAGTTTGACCGTCAAACTTGTGTATTACACAACTTTGACCGTCACTTTTGGCGGTCAAACTTGTGTATTACACAACTTTGACGGTCAAGTTGTGTAATACACAACTTTGACACATGAGCTCACGGGGACAATTTTTGGACGCCGCCATTGCGAAGAAAAATATTGAGGTAAAAACAAACTCGCAGTTGCCTGTTTCAAACAGATGAATGAAGGGGTAGTTTCTAAAGAAACTGTGGTGCTGCGTCGGTGGGGAAGTAGTATACAAAAATTTGGTTTTATCAACGGAGTTGATAATGTAAATTGGCCACCGTACAGAGATTCTAAAAGCTGACGTTTCGAGCGTTAGCCCTTCGTCAGAGCGAATTGAGGGATTATGGGTTACGTGTAGTTTTTATAGTAGAGTAGGAGCTACGCTATTGGTGGTGACATGGCAACGTGAAAAATAGGAATATATTAGTTAAATGAAAAGCGTTCGTTAATACCGTGAGGATTAAGGGTGCCGATTTGAAAGATGAATTTTTGTTCCAGATTCTTGCGGCTTTCCGTCGTACCTAGATGTAGGGAAAGGCCGCAGATAGCCATGTGTTTTTTGGAGTGGTTAGGCAGATTAAAATGGCGAGCGACTGGCTTAGAAGCATCCTTGTCATTTTTCTCAACATCGCGAAGGTGTTCGCGGAATCGGTCACCTAGTCGTCTACCTGTCTCACCAATGCATAATTTATTGCATAACGTACAGGTTATGCAATAAATGACATTTGCGGAGGTACATGTGAAACGATCGGTGATCTTAACAGATCGCTTAGGTCCCGATATCTTGCTAGTGTTAACAATGAAAAGACAAGTTTTGCATCGTGAGCGCGCGCATTTGAAAGTGCCGGGTTGCTCGTTAGTTTTGAGCGCGCTTCTAACTAAAAAGTTGCCTACGTTTTTGTCGCGTTTGAATGAAATAAGTGGAGGTTGCGAAAAGATTCTACCAGTCTCGGGATCATTTTGGAGTAATTTAAAATTACTAAGAATGATGCTTTTGACTGCGTGATTATGAGGATGGAAAGTGAGGGTGAATGGAATTCTGTCATTCTTATCTTTTTGTGACGTTTGAAGTGATGACTGTCGATCA
>OX421453.1:745229-760229 GCA_949126865.1 Montipora capitata
AAGACATTGGTAAACCAACCAAATAATCTTTTCGTCAGTTACCATTTCTTAATGTCATTGATTACATGATCTGTTTCATTGCAAGTTCTCGCGTTCAACTCTAACTCAATTGTCGGCTAACCGCGTACCATTGTTAATTGTAAGGATTTCTGTGTTGTTCGAGTGATGTAATTGTTGTTGTTGTTTTCGTTGTTGTTTTCACTGTGCATAGGTAAGATTATTGGCAAACAGACGAGGGGTAAAAAGCAATTGGTTACGGAAGGTTTAGCAAGGTTTAGAATGAAAAAGAAAACCCGACAATTTTACAAAAAGGGTTGGTTCTGAGCAAAGGATATCCTAAACAAGGAACTACTTCCCAGATTCGGATGAAGTGCACCAAGTCAGAAAGTCGTTTCATAATCCGAACAATATATGCATATAATTCAAAATTTACCAGGTTTTTCTTTTTTCGTTGCCCTTGTTTCGCACTGGTTTTTCTTTTGCGTCCAACTGTCACCTAGATGGCAAGAAAAAAGGTTATGGCTGTAATTCAACTTCCAGACCATGATAAAACCAGGCTTGGCGAACTCTCCACCACCTCCCTTCCCATTTGAAACAGGATTATACAAAACCGCTGAGAATAACTGATGCAACTAACCGTGACAGAAAGATCAGAGTATTTGTTGTGCATGCTGAGAATAAACTACCCCGGCTTTACCCGTCATACGGAAATTGGTCACGTGCCTTCCCATCCGGACTCTTGACGAGCTTAAATTGGTGTTGGTGGATGTGCCCGGAGAGATTGGAAACGATACACTCCTCCAGCCATCTTCTTACGTCATACATCAACTTCAATGACTGGGGTGTAACTCAACACAATCTCTTTGATAAGCTCGACAAGGGTCCGGGTGTTGTTTTTGTTCAGGCGTCTGGAAATGCATGAGAACATCTGATCGATGTCCTCGTGCGTATGTCCAACCGTGAAACTTATCTTTATCTGCCATACAAAGAGAAAAATGACAAGAATTCAAACCTGCCACTCCGAACCATAAGATAATTTTTTCTTTTTTTTTTCCTTCTTTTTTGTTTTTTTTTTCTGAGGGGGGGGGGGGAGGGGGGGGGTTAAACTGAAACTATAATAGTTGTCGATTAATTTAACTATAAGGGGGTGGGTTCACTTTAACGGTTCCATGTTGCTGAGCGAAGGTTCAGTTGATCACAGATGACGTCACATGTAAGAACAAGAAAAGTGGCACACGCGGCGATGCCCGAGGATGTCACTAATCTTCTTACTCTCTTTTCCTTTTTTGTTAATTTATAAAGAAACAGACGCACAGCAGTACGGAATCTATTTGACTTATATAATAAATTTTAATGAAAATGATAACGGCGTCTGTTCCCTGATACAACGTAGATCGGAAACGAAAACCATTTTCAACAGTCAACGCACACGTTTTTACCTTCGTAAAAATGCCCATTTCGATCAGTACTGCCAGGAAACACAACGCAAATCGATTTTTATTTTCTCTCCAACGGTTGTCCATTTGAAGGTATAGCGTAGGAGGTAGGCGACCAGACTAAACCAAAAATAAAAAGAGAAGGAAGAGTTAAACAAAAGCTTGCAACAAGTAGTGACAACACTAGTCTATATATTTCGTTAAGAAAGCCCCGTCTCGATGCCAGCAATAAAAGGTTTAATTAACTGTGTTGAATATGTTTCTCACAGAATCACGGTTCCTTTATGTCAATGAATTCAAGTTAAGAATTCATTCCTCCGGTAGTTCTGGGGACTGACGGAAAAGAAGCCAGTAAAATTCCATTCTTTATCTGGTGTTTAATGATTTGAATTTCAAAGCTGTATAAAGTTCGTGAAATCACTTGAAAAGAAAAAGTATCATCTCACCCTTGATTGAATCCACAACAGACTGTGGAGTAATAATGTTTATTGTCAAATTGCTGTCGTGTGGGAACTGGCAGCAGTCTATGAAGGCTGATGCTTTGGTGTGATAATTTACCAAAACACCAGTCACGTGCGTCTTCAGTTTCCACGCGTGGTCGTCGATCTAGAAAAAGTCAAGAGCACAAGGTTAATTGTGTTCGATCGAAGGAGAACGCCTCCTTATTTTGCCAAAAGGAATCTAAATTTTTCTCTGTAAGGGACAGCGAAGTATCCACCCTGAAGATTCCTTTCTTGTTTGCAGGGGCACCCTTGCGTTGATTCTCGCATGCGTATCGATCTCGATCTAATCACAGTCGCTTAGACCTTACGGAACACAAGCTAAGCGACCATCAAACGCAATTCAATAATCCTAGTTTACTATTAGTACATATTCTCTGGCCTTTAATTTTGCTAGATTCCTTCCGCTACCGTTTGCGAGTAACTTAATACACCTGGATATGACGTATACTGAAAACACAAACAACCTGTCCTTATCGTTTCCCGTCACAAACTCAGGCTTTAAGAAAGGGTGCTTTCCATTCAGCCAAAAATTCCGAAATTTTAGAGAGAAAGGTACATGTATATGGTAAGTCCATTTTCGGAAAGTCCAACCGAAAGAAGCATTAGAGTCACAACAGGTGATAGTTTTCATAAGAGAAACTTAGACCCGCTTTGAAGAGAAGGTAGAGATGAACTCGGAAATGGCCTAATGTCCAGTTGGAGAATTTGTAAGTCGCTTCCCATTTGTCTTTTCAGCATGAAAATACTTTATGGTAGTGTGTAGTCACCTTTGTAGTTGTGGTGAAGTGTGGCAGGTTGTGCTTCGCGTGGTCCATCCCATCAACTGTGAGTGACAAGTACTGGTCGGGTTGCGATTTGGCTTTCATTCCATGTTTGTAATACTTCTTTCGTTCCGCCTTGCGTGATTGAATGAAAAACGAAACTGCTGTCTTCAACAATTGAGTAAACTGGTTCACGGACAAAGTTTAGTAGTAAACTCGACAAAACATACCAGTTAAGCCTATACTGTGATCCACAAAAAAAATTATCGGAGGTAGTGTGTGTAACTTACAATTGTTGTGTTAGATGAATATTTCTCATAATGCTAAGCCTCCGTCTGGTTTCTCGGGTGATGCCGCCTCCTTTGCCCAGTTCCTCTTTAATGTGGACACAAATCGCACATTTTGTAAACCGGCTTTGCTGTCAATGTAAAGTGAGATTGAAGAAAGCAGTGTTAACCACTGTCTTTTTATACTTTTGGTCGGTCGACCTCCATGAACACCCAAAAACATCCAAAAAGAAAAACAAAAACAAAACAAACGAGGCCAATATCCAGTGAGCTTGACCGAACAAACGTGGTCAATAAAGGATTTTGATATGGAATAAAAGAACCAAAAAATGGGGCTTTTGCGGGACCAAGCGAGAAATACCGAGCGAGAAAAATAGCTTCAGCTTGCCCGCTCTGGCAACCAATCACCGTGACGGCTAAGGATTTTGTCTCATATTGTCCGCTCACGGAGCTAGTGATATAATGAACATTGATATGGACCGATGTACCTCAGCATGTATGAACCATTTGTTATTTTTTCAAACCATTTTACAATCCAATATCCTATCCACAGTTAAATTTTGATAGGTTAACCGTGTATTCGACCATGTAAAGCTGAATCAGATTTTAAAAAAGCGAGAAGCATTTTTGTTAAGTCTGAAACGGGTATCAATTTCTTACCTTTGGTATTACAACATCTGGAAATTGTGTTCTCCACATGCTGTAGAGAAAGGTCAGGGGCACCCAACGAATCTGTTCCTCACATTATCTGTTCCCCAGAGGAATCTTGCTGGCTGGCAAAAATACAGGTGTTTCGATGAGCTGGCTGGGAAATTTTGTTATTGATTGAGGTTTTGCCCGGGAATTACTGACTTTTTCTAGCATTTCAACCCGAGCTGGCTGTAGAAACTCTGAAGACTGAGGACGACTAAAAAAAACAAAAACATAAAAAGAACCCCTTCCCTCTCCCAGAGAATAGTCACAAACATACGACGGCTGGTCAGAGTGATTGCGCTTGCGGAAAAAACCTGTTTTGTCCCGGTTTTGTCGCTTTTGTTCGGTCGTTTTGGATCGAGGGATTTGAAAGCGCGTGGAATTCCTGGCTGGGAAACCAACCAATTTTATCTAGCTGGCTGGGAAATTTCTTGTGTGTCTTGCTGGGAACAAGGAACAGATAATGTTTTCCCAGCAACGCTGGAAAACACCTGAAAATGCCTTAATAACATTTATTTTCATTAACTGGGGTATAATAATACATTTTACAACAAATTGGTCGTTGGGTGCCCCTGAAAGGTCGATCTTGCAATTATAGGCCGGTTTGCTTTAGCCTTCCATTTGGTTTTCAGTTTGAATATTCTCCTTTGCCCCGTCAAAATAGCTTGAGTATTTAAAAAAAATGGTTACATTTCAGAAATACGAAACAAATGGTAGAAGTTCAATTTGTTATAAAGCCTTCTCCTAATGTCACATGCATGCAGCTTATGGGATAAAATGCAGCCATTCCATGAAAGTAAAGGTTATTTTTTTGTGAAATAAACAAGGCTGTTGACATTAACCAGACTGCATTTTTTTCGGTAAAAGAAAAACAACATTCACAGTGATTGAGTCAAATGTAGTTTAATTTTTACATTGAGACAACCTACCGTGTCCTTACTATGCCATAAACTTTGCACCACCCTGTGATGCAAAGACTGATCCCCTCCAAAAAGTGTCTTTTTTCCGAAGGTCCACTTCCCCCTGGTCTCTTGTCGGCATCCAATACCTAATCGACGGATAACTGATGGTACATTAGAGACTAGAACGAAGGGGTGATTCACAATTTAAAATTCTGCCAAATCGGGTGAAATCTACGAACACCTGAGAGGGCGGGTTCGGGTTGATCTATACCTTGCTTTCTCGAATTCTTTTCAGCAAGAATTCTCTCCGCGCGGTGGTATCCTTTCCCCAGTAAAACTCTCGTTGCTTCATAATGTAACTGATGGGAAATTCCTGGATACAGTTGTCACGGCAACAAGACTCTTCCCACTCTCTGATTATTTTGCTTGAGTCCGATTTTTGGGAGAGTTTTTCTGTCAAAACAGCAAGTATGACTTTAACCACTGGATACAAACTCGAAATTTCTTATCGTAAACTACGATAAGAAATCCTACTACTTCCTTTCTTTGAAGTGTTTTCGGTGTTCTACAAGAGAAAAACGGCCGTAAATTCCAATTCGTGGACTCTTCATTTTGCTACATAATAAATGGTGTCATTTTTCAGGTTCTTGTGGATTCGAGAGAAATGTATGAGACTCGAACTCGTTTTCCAGACAGATTAACCACTTACTGAAATTAACCGATTACCATTATAGTTTCTCTCATAATTTGGAAATGCTAACGATCAGAAAAATGCAGCCAAGAAAACCGGAAGAGAAAATTTCATGTGCCAGGACAGTGATGACTCCCAGATTTTTGTATTAATGATCTCTAATGGACTAAGGATATACAGGGAAAATAACTCACCTCCGGTTGCCGTCTACGACTTTAAAACTCGCGTGCTTAAGCTCCCCAATGTCAAGGTCATATCCGCGCGGGTTACCACACGCAACCACACGCACAAATTCTAGTATCTTGAGCGAATTTTTCATATAAGTTTTAAAAAGTCAGGGTAAACTAATGCCGATGGAAAAAGAAATGGATGCCTACGCCATATTCCCTTTAAAGTACGAAAGCTAATAGAAAAACCGACTTGTTAGGAGAAAAGTCAATCACTTAAACACAAACGTGATGTAGGGTATTATGTAAAACAACACTGATTTTCAGACTCAGTATCGCTTTAAAGTTCCATAATAAAGAAAAGGATTACCGGTTTCCCTCCAGTGTTTCTCCTTCCCCAAAAATCAGTATAGGCGGACATTTCCTCCATCTCATAGTCATCCGCGGCCGGGATAACTTTGTCGTCAGTCTGAATTAAGAGAGAGATTCCTTGGATTCTTAAACTTTCTTGTACCGATCTAAAAAGGGAAGTTCAATGAGCTTAATTTTTTCTTTACTTTTACATTGTGTACCTTGCTTTTGTCCTCTTCCAGTTGGTCTAGTTCTGATTGGGCCAAATTGATTTCACTGTCATCTGGTCTGATTCCCCACTCTTCGTTCTCTATCTAAATAAAGATTGTCATTTTCAGAAGAGGGTTAGTTTGTATTTTTCGTTGTAAGAGACGTGCAAGACCTTACCTGGTAATCATCTCTCTCCAGTTTGCACTTTTCCATTATCGAAATATCCGCGAACTCAAAAAATCCTCAGATTAAAAAAGGTGACGGTATAAGAAACTTTAAACACTCCAATCCTTGTCGAAAAAAATTCCTTCAATGCTATTTAGAAGTCTTTCTCCCAAAGGCGGGAAATATGAATTGTTTGACATTCAAACGACCAATTCAACATGATTCAAACCAGTTTTGTGAAAAACCCGTTTTTAAAAATTGTACCTTGACCTTGGACATCCAAATATGATTTACAGGATACTACGTTGCTCAAGGACGATATAAATGCGCTTGTTCTGCGAGTGGAACGTCAATCCGAAAAATGGACGGTCTGCGAGAAGACACTTGAACCAACGATTTGGATTTTGAAAGCGAGGAAGAGCATGAAGTACCAAGCAAAAAGCCCAGTTGGTGAGCTTTCTGGTCGACAGATGGCGCTGAGGAAAATAAAGGAAGAAGAGGAAAAGGGCGCATTACTGAAGTGGAACAGCCGCTTTCCGCCACCATTTGGCACCACAGTATTAAAAATGAGAACAGCATTAATGGAGTTTCCAAGGGGTTCACAAAAAAATAACTCCCGAAACAGCATTGGCCATGCGCATCTACTGCACCAGAAAGTTGGGCATAGACATCTCGGTAAGGTCATTTTTATTAGTATATTAGTTCACTTTTAATTTGTTGAACTTGCGTTGTAATTTCATTTTCCCTTTTGGCATAAGGTTATCATGTGATTCTTATTTTCATCCATTCCCCTTATGTCGGGGAGGTTTTTTTAGCTTAATGTTGACATTATTTGAACATTTGTGAGAAAAGTTGACTTATTTGTGTGCCCGGCGGTGTAAAATTGCCCGCAAAGAAAACACAAATCCCATACTTAATCTACAGTTTGTAGTTCCCAGGGCTTTGAGCTTGTCCCGTCAACGCGCGTCCACGCTGACTTCGAGCGCGATCCACGTCCGCATAACCATCGTACAATGACATCTCGTTCCTTTCGTTTGGAAGAAAATGTTCAGAAGCCCAGCTTCATTCTTTATCTTTCTTGCTCTTCAAATTCTCATTGTCAAAATACACAAAAACTGGTCTACTTCTATGTCGCTGTCGGAATTTGCCGTTAAGGGTTGTCTCACGTCTCCTTTTTTATTGCGTGCTGTCACATTTTTGGGCCATGCCACTTCTTGTAATTTACCCTAGCAGGGGGACTTTGTAAGAATTCAAGTTTTTTCCCCGAAATTCCGTTTTTTGTAAAGTCGCTACAGTAAAATATTGTAGATTAACCATAACAGATATCAACGAGACTTTACAACGAAAAGTTGCCCAATGGAGGGGGCAGGGAAATAGTTCGATTTTCACGCTTTTATGGCTCAGCGGGCAATACATTTCTTCAGCCTCATTCTTGACCTTTCTCGTCTCGAAATATATTGTCAAAATGTACCAAAAGGCCCTTCTTTGTCCCCTGTTTCTCTGCCTCACGTCCCAGTCAGAAGTGCCCTGATAAGTTCCCTGTGACGTATGTTTCGTGCGTTGCTAAGGAAGTGAAATGTTACTTCCGGTGACTGACATCGCCATATCGTGAGCTGACAAGGAAACCCACTCACAAGCAAAAATCACCGCACAAACTATTGTTTGCATGGAAGGTTTTTCCTCGCCCTTCCTCGAACTTGTTCTCAGATCAACTGCGCATGCGTTAACAAAGTGACTTCCAGTTTGAGAAAAAGCTAATTTTCGGCGGTCTGTAAATTGAATTAATTTTTTTTTAATATGGCACGTTTCACCTCCAAATATAGAAAATAGCTAAGCATTAATTTTTTTCAAATCATTTTGTTTTGAAAATTTTACGGGTATTTCATCATCGTTTCTCTCTCTAAAAAGACCAGTTTCCAAAATAAACAGAAAACCATGCTTGGCTGGATGCAAAAACGAATACAAATTATGAAACCACTGATTAAATACCCAAATTCAGTAGCACGTAGACAAATTTAGAGTTTTCTTTTATTGGTCACGTGACCATGGGCGTGACATGATGACGTCATATTTAGGGTCATTGGTTTACAAAAGTTGGAAACTGACCAATTTAATGCCAAATTCTCTCAAATTAGTTAACTATTACATCCTTAGCAAGGCACCCCAAAAAATATGTCAGTCGGCCCTTAACGGACCATTTGGGTCATCTGGTATATTGCATTTAACCCTTTGCCAGGGCCTCACTTGACTCAATCGAGCTATCTTGTTTACAGGGTGGAAACACATGTGTCCTCACTAATTACTTCAAGGTGGCGACTCTACCACAGCATCTTTACACAATGGCAGTGCAACTTATAATGTTGTATGAAGAGGGGGAACTTGTCCCACCCACTGACTCAACACAGAGAAAAAGAAGGGAACTTTGTTCATCCTCTTTCAACTTTCTGCGTGGGTTGAACCCCTTAAATGAAGATGATTTTCACCTCATTGAATGCTGTCTAAATGAGTGGAGGACCTCAGGTGTGAGACCTGAAAGTGCTGTGATCAAGGTGACCAACATGAATGAGGAAGTGGAAGAGAGCACTCCCCTTCCCCACAACCACCTAATAGTTCTTAAAGAGGCTTAAATTACAGCTAATTGACAATTATTGTCATTTGATGATTTGTTGAGCAGATCAATTATTTGCTGAAGCCCAAGGTTGAGGCAAACATTTGATCTGCGAGAGACTGATAAATCTACACATTTTGAATAACTGAGTTAAATATTGTTTTAACATTTGATCACCAAGGTTGACTTATGGTCTTTCGATCAAGTGAAGATGTTACTTCAGTTTCTGATGGTTCAGGAAAGCAGCCTAGCATTTTTGTATTCATAAGCACGGCTGCAACTACACATGAGCAGAATATAATTTGCAGCAAAACACATTTAGATGGCATTACACATAAGCAGACCATTATTTGTAAGCAGTCATTCCCAGGTCACATGGTATGCCCTCGGCATATATTTAACACCACATAGTCATGCTAATAGTTATCTTTATTTGAATGAAGGGCAACAAAGAAAAAGCAAATACCCAGTCTGCAAGTATTGAATGCCTTTATCATTTTGTCTCTTTTTATCACAATTAAGAAGTTTGCGTAGATAAATGGAGGGTATGCAGCTAGAAGAGAAATAACACCTCAACCCAAAATCAGAAAGGATAAAAACTCTATGTTGTACTCTATCTAGAATATCCTAATGATTTAAGTGCCTTTTGAACTCTAACAGACCCATGAAAATGGCAATGTTCTAAAATAGCTGTGACAGTTACAAAGAACAGGGCTACTCTATTCTCATTATATAATTAGGTCACCAAGAAGCAGAAAGATGCAGAACGTGAAGAACTACAAAGAGTGAAGATTGTAAGTCACTCTATGATTTATGTGTAGGGTTTTCTTTGAAATCCAATTAGCAATGATCCGTTGGGATATTTAGTGAACTATACCCACAAAAATAAAGTGTAATAGCAATCAAGAGATCCAAAATTTCATAGAAAGCAACCTTTTTGTACACAGGAATTGAAGGAAGCCAAAGCAACTGCTGCAAGACGATTAAAAGAGATAACGTTATTGGAAAAGGTAATCATTGGTATGTAGCCATTGTGGGAAGGCGTGGTGGCCTCATGGTCAGTGCGCTCGACTTCGGATGGAGTGGTCCGGGTTCGGGCCCTAGCCGGAAGACATTGTGTTGTTTTTTTAGGCAAGACACTTTACTCTCATGGTTCCTCTCTCCACCCAGGTGTATAAATGGGTTCCGGCAAATTTAATGCCGGGGGTAACCCTGCATCTCATCCAGGGGAGATTAGAAATACTCCAAGTCGCTTCATGCTACAGAAAACGGGATAAGCTCTGGCGTAATGAGCCACTAGGCTCGTAAGCAGACTTTACCTTTTTTTTAGAAGTAATTGTTTCAACAGCAAATTACCTTCTGGTTGGCATATTTATAACAGTGGCAGAAATAACGAGAAATACTACTTTCACAAAGCTTAAAGGTGATTTTCAACCAATCTCTTGAGACACCGATATTAAACAATGGTGGAATGTACTAAATTGCTGGTAAACTAACAAAAGAAGTTAATAATTTTTCCACCAACGTGGCGGCTAGACGTAACCTGCAAGTCCTACTGACGGAACGTGTCTTCATTTAATAGTTCAACAAATCCATATTTCAATACCCTACACACGAAACAATTACAGAACTTGGCTGAACCTGATAAACATAAATGCATGGAGGAAGACCGGCAACAGAATTACAGTTTGTCATGCCAAATTTGTCCCTGCTCAGACGCTTCCAGGCGACCTACAAGGTTTTTATAGTCACGCTCTTTTTAATTTAACACGGCACATAAAGCAGTGAGAAGTGAAATTAAAAACCTTGTTTAGAGCAACGGTCGCCTTTTATCCGTTCCTATGAGTAAGCTAACTAAACCACAGATATCCACAGCGAGGCCATCCATGCAGTCAACAAGGTAAACTATAAAAACTGAGACTTTCCTCTGATCGTGGACTAACAAAATGTAAACTCTAAGTACGATAACCACAAACATCTTCAACTTGAGGGCATGTTTTTTTTCTCAAGAGAGAATTTACTATTCCATCAATACGGCTCTTTCCCAACTTTCTCCGCGCATCAATGGTGCTTGGGTGCTTACCATTATGCCAAAATGTCCGGAAATTTCGGGCTGAAGTCAAATGGAACGGTCCGTTTTGGTTCGGTTCGATCGGAATATTTGGGACCACCTCTGGAGGTGGTCCTCTTTGACTGGTCGGTCCGGTCCGACCGAAACGTGGCGTTCCATTTACAAAAATTCTCGTTTCCAATCCCATTTCACTGTGATGTAACCGAAATAAAAACATGAGCACCCCTCGTCTCTGCTCAACTCATCGTCTCAATACGAAACTATTTTAATCCTACTGCTAGAAAATTGTTTATGTCTGAACAAAGGTAAAAAGTACATAAAACTAGACATCGGTGAAACTTTGTAATTTGGGAAAGTGTGATCAAGTATCATGAAGAGAAAGTTGATACTGGGCATTCTTTTAATTTTGAAAGTAACTCTGAAATTTTAAACTGACATAGTTTGAACCAGCTGCTTTGAAACGGGAGCATGAGACCAAGGCTGCCCTCTTGGAAACTCTTCGACAGGTAAGGGACAATTAATTCAGTCAGAAATCGATCATGTATTGTTGGGTAAGGAAACCAACTCTTCTTGGAGCTAAATCTACGGCATTAATATTCCCTTTATATGGAGTGCTACCAGGGAGTGATGACTTTTGCTTTGATAACAAGGTAACCCTGATTTGGGAATCTTCAAATAAAGTACATATTAATTAACAACAAAGTTTTGGTGTAGTTAATTTTTATGTTCATTGCGTGGCTTGGGTTGGGTGGGTGAAACACCTCGTAGGGGACTTAATGTTCTATTGTGTGGTCACCTGCCTTAGTTGGCAAATTGATTAAATATATAAATAAAAATAAATATACAAATAAAATATAGGTATTCACAGTTCAAATCAAATGAATTACCTTTTTTTAGAAGCAAGCCAATGACATTGGAAGAGAGGACGACTTAAGCTATGGTACTGAAGTAAGTGCAAACCCTGACTTGCAAACTGCATTTGCGTTTGATCATTGGAACAAGAATGGACATTGATCCATAGAATGAAACATCTCACGTACATTTACTTGAGAAAGTGATGATAAGTTCTTTAGCGAACAAATGACTACAGTCAGAATGCACAATGCTATTTGTTTTTGTCGTTGATTATAGGAAACCCTTGATCTCCGTGAGGGTAGAATAGTACAGGATTTGCAAGTCCAGGAGGATGACTTTCAGGTATACCCCACAGCACCATGTTTCGCATTGTTGACAGGTGGTCATCGGATGGCGTTTTAGTTTTTTGTGTTAAATAAATACAAACAACCATTTTATACATTTTATACATTTTAACCCAGGGCAACTCGACAAAAGTCCCTGAAGAGGACATTGTTTCCTGTGTCAAAGAGGTAAGGTGCTTGTCATTGCCAATGGTACAAACGATGCATATTATCGAATAATATTATAAAATATCAGCTGGCAAGGGTTCGTCTTGTTTTATCTTCAAAACTAATGCAGATAAGTACAAGAGCAATGAACTTCCGTTGTCGGAGTACTTCAGCAAATGATTAATGTGGCACTTGAATCCGGGACTCCAATTTAATTGTCTGATGTCCTAAACCGTAATTGTACAATATAAGTTATCATAATGTCAAGAATACCTGACAACAATTAGTTTACTTATTCCTTTAATTTAGGAGCCAAAGGAGGAATGGGTGGCTGTTAGCTACGGCAGTCTAATGTACGTTGACCGTATTGTGAAAGAGAGTGAAAACATCGTAACGGTCAGGTTTTTAAGGCGGGTTGATGGTTGTTACCAAACAATGAAAAACAAGTGTTCCTTAGAAACGTGACCGTTACTTGGCAAGGAGTGGGTCGCTTTGACGTACCAGACATACGCACCATATCTGCCAGCCACAAAAAACATTGCCAAATCCAACGCATGGCACAGAAGGTAACTTAATCTGTTGATTGCTTTTGTATACAGATTTTAATTAGACATGAATTGGCCGAGGTCACGCATAGTCTCGAATTTAAGGAAGCACAACGATTTCATTAACATTAATTTGTACGTACAGGCACGCCGCATTTGGGACTTAACCGACGATTCCGACCTAGATGAGAGAGTCTCGTCTTATGGAGGTGGGCTGATACTGTACGATATGAAAACCATTCAGCCAGTTGTTCCTATGGTCGAACAAATCCGAATGCGGCACCGTAATAGCAGACGAAGCCAAAAGAAACGTAGTTTTCAAAAACATGCAGTTTGTTTCACAGCCCAGTGAATTTCAAACTCCATTTGCATTGAATACATAGATTTTGTTTTCTCAAATCATAGGGGAAGAGAGTAATTGCCGCTAGTTCATTTATAACAGAAATGTTTAAAAAAAAGGGCGGCATTGAAAGAGTTTCCAAATGGATGGAGAAGGTTTGTTTTCACTGAGCATTACCTTAGCATGATTATTTCAGGCGATTTGAAGTAATCAAAATTTTTCTCTCTCAACGATATAGGAAAACGTTTTGATGAACGATTTCATCCTTGTGCCAGTAAACTCTGCTGCTCATTGGACTTTGAGGGTTCGTAGACAAAGCGACAATTTCAATTTGCTTCCTCTTCCACCACACGGTATACAAGTTATTTACTCAGTCTGATTTTAATTATATAATTTAAGGTCGTGAATGTGAAAGAAAAAAAGTTACTGCATTATGACAGCTGCACAGGATTACGCTCGCCGAATGGACAAATGTTTTTTGCATGTATTCGGTAAGTACCAAGCCAAGTTGATTATACCCGGTCGTTGCACATAGTCCACTGATTGATGTCCAATCAGAAATATGGGTTATTGACCAAGTGTGAGGCCAAGATGGCTGGATATTGGCCAAGTTCTTTTTTTGCGTGTTTATTGACCGAGACAAAGTCAAGATCTCATAAACACGCAAAACAAGAACGAGGCCAATATCCAACCATCTTGACCGAACAAGCTTGGCCAATATAGGATTTATTATATGGGATAAAACACCAAAAAAAAACGACCTTTGGTCTTTGCGGGACCAAGCGAGAAATCCCGAGCGAGCAGTATAGCTCCATCTTGCCCACTGAGTAGCCAAGCACACCGCGGGATTTAGTTCATTTTGCCCGCTCACGGAGCTAGTCATATAATAAAAAGTCCTATTATCATTTGATCGAACTGAACTATGAGAAAATACAAGGAGATGACGGTGTTAAACGTTTTATAGCTTAATCTGCTCAACTTTTCTTTAGTTAGTTTTTTTTAATAGCTGTTGCAAAAGATAAATGATTCAAGTACAACACACACTGCCGCTAATATCCGCTAAGCCAACGAAGTATTCAAATTTTAACAGTATATGTGTAAAGCGTAATTAAGTGTTGGGTGTGGTTTTTGTTGATGGCATCCAATCCTAATCTAACCCACTTTTTATGGCAAAATATAAACTGATGTTTACCCAGAAGATTCCAAGCGTGAAACGCCTTGTAACGATCTATCATTATAACCGCAGACAATTGCTTAGAACCACACACTTGAGCACGGACTGGAGAGAAGTGTCTCCGACAACGCCACAGCAACGTGACTCAAAAAGTTGTGGAGTGTATGTTATCAAAGTAGGTTCCCATTGTTTTTCATTTCATATGTCAAGTTTCCATTGTTTAACTATAACGAAGAACTTTTTCTTTCATTCTACTACCGCGAAGCATCTTGGAGAAACAGGTTACACTTGGCAGTCAAAATATTAGGAAAAAACCTCTTCATTTTTGCTTTGCTCTGGTAAAACGAGGTCTGTTTACATTGAAGGCAGCTTCAAGGTCACTGTCATCCAAAAAACAGGAAGACCTTTTTTTTTTTGTCATTGAAATGCGTGTAACAGCACGCAGACAAAGACAAAAACTTGCCCTCAAACTCAATAGAAGCTTTACTTTTCGCCAGTCGTAAGTGAAACAAGCATCCTCCTGAAATGATGACAAACTAGGAGAGATTTCTTGAAGGTTATGGTACCTTCCATGATACGGTAGTAGACACCATCTTGTTTTTCAGGTCGCTGAGAGTGTTGCGAACGGCAATGAACCCCATGTTACGCAGGTACAATTAAAAGTAAAATTTTTGGAAATCTTTTTCAACTTATGTCCGCGAGAGATCCATTAACAATGGCAATGAACCCCATTTTACTCAGGTACAATTA
>OX421453.1:770229-772729 GCA_949126865.1 Montipora capitata
TCTGTATGAACCAAACTGCAAATGTTACGGGAAAGGGTGACAATGGGGTGACGTAAAGCAATTTCTTCGCTGACAACTTCCTTTAGGTGCGAATGTAAGGCCTCTGCCTCGACTGCACACTGCCCTTCGTCTCCACTTCCACTTTCTTCGTTCGATGTTGCTGACGTTTTTCGAATCCTTGCTGCCAGTCTTGAGAAGAATCCTGCCACCTGCTGTGGCGAAAGAATATCCTTTCCACTGAAAATACGAGCAGCCTTTTCGTCCCTCACTCTTCGCATTTCTTGCGATACCTGTTGTGGATCTGCCTTTTTACCACACTCCTCCCAGATGAGAAACTGTTCTCTGAGGAACTTTCTTTGTTCTTCTGTAAACTGGGTTCTACTCCTTGTTGTTTTAAGAGCCCATCCCATCTCAAGTGTGGAATGTAGTTTATCAACTGAGATTTTTGATGTCGTGTAGAAACCAAAAGTTGGAACTTTCGTTTGCTCTTCAGTTATTCTCGCAGCGTATCCTTTTCTGGCTTTGTCAAACAGTGTTTCTTTTTCTAGCGCGCGCTTGTGCTTTCCTTCGTCTAAATGTGCTTGCAAACTTAAGGACCGCTGGAATGTCTAATACACCTATCTTCTGGGCAGGTAAAAAGGCCGCTTACTTCCTCTTTCTCTTTTTCTACATCCATGTCTTGTCCTGCTGTCTCTTGCTGGTCAGGACTACTCAGCCGTTGTTCGGACAAAGATTTTTGCTCCGCTTCCTTTCTAGGATTGATTTTTCTAAAGCTTGACTGCTGAGAGCGGATATCAGGAGGCTCCAAAACTTCAAGTGTAGCAGAAAAGATACCATCGGTTTGAATGTCCTTCCATGTTACCAGCTTTCCGGGCCCGATGTTATAAGCCTTCCATGTTGTGATACCATTTGGACAAAACTGGAAGTTATTAAGCGTACTAATTCCGTCCCATTTGATCACGTTTTTGCCAGCAGATAGTTCGGGAGGCTTCACATACTTCACAATAACGCCAGGAATACCGCCATTTGATTCAATGGCTTCTTTCATCTGTGCAGCGTTGTTCACATCGTGCCCCTCGTTTAAGTACACATTGATATGTCCTTTAATTGTTGCGGCCTGGCGGTCGGCTTCTCCCTTGCCCCCTTGTGGATCTGAAAAGTCGAACCTCTCCACCTTGACATCAGAAAGACTGTTCAACCTGCTTCCTACAATTGTTGACCCACAATGATAACATCCTGCGTTGTCCTGTTTGCAATACACTTTTTGCAGTTGTGGCCGACGCTCCTTTAACATCTCGATAACATCTTGTAAAATGGCGGTTACTGCAACGCTATCCTGAGGGCAACGCTGAAACAGGTGGACAAAAGTGAGCTTCTCAAGCGGGGCATTTGCTTCTGATCTTGTAAAAGCCACTGTGATGTGCCATGGAATACCACGTTTGGCGAACCAGTCACACTGTGATTCGCGAAACTTTCGCGCGCGGTAAGAATTTCATCGCCCAGTCCATAACTAATAATGCTGAACTCTGACATGTGACATCTAACACGTCATGTTTTGCTTGATCCTGGTTAACTGTTCGCAGTTGGTGAGCTTTCCATGCCAAAATGTCCTTTTCAGCTTGAGCCACTAAACAGATACTGTCATCTCTTTCTTCTTCAGACTGAAGTTCTGCGCACGCTTCTTTTATGGTAGACAGCACCCCGGTTAATTTATTGCATTCGTAGCAGACCTCATCGTGGTTATGGTTACACTTTCCTTGAAAACAACTATTTTTAGGATCACTTAGGGAAAACGTTAAACAGTGATCTGCAACTTCTGATTCCATTGTAACGTGCACCTAAAATGTGAAAGATTATTATCGTCATCATCATCATAGTTATCACTTTCATCATAATTATTACTATGATTTTTCGTTATTAATATCAGCTGCTTTAGGGTAAAATCTTTTAAAAGTAGTAAAAGAAGTTTGAAACTTATTAAAGCTTGTCCGAACCGCTTAAAGGGCGCAAATTGAAGATAGCTTCCGCTTAATCAATGTTTCGAGGTTTAGCCTCAATACTAGTTAGTACAATGCAGCCAGAGAAAGTTGACTTTCATGTTTATGACCAATTCGCTTAAATTTAGCATCAATCCAGCCAAAGTACAAAGTTAATAATCTACTAAAAGAATAACCAAATATTAAGACAGCCTTACCTTGTAATCAGACCGCAGATATTGCTTGGCAGACCGAAGTGTTTGTTTCATTTCCTTGGCCCAGGCTTGTGACTTTGCTTGATCTGCTATCTTGTCTACTATCTCGCTAAGATCTTCTATTGCCTTACTGCCCTGTGCAGAGAAGTTATCCAAGCCCTGTAGAGAGGTGCGCACTGACGCAGAGCAAACGTCTAGTACTCGGAGTTGTGTGCGCTTGCTCATCGGAGTGAAATTGGTCTCGGTACAAAACTGAAAATACTGTTGTGTTATCCTTTCTGGTATTAGCATCCGTACGACGTTAGGTGT
>OX421453.1:785229-787729 GCA_949126865.1 Montipora capitata
AATAAAATAAACTTTGCGAGTCCATCTTACTGTTCGTACTCCATCAAAAAATTAACAGCCAAACTTATCATGATTTTACTGCGCGCAATTCTAGAAATACACTGCAACTGAAGATATTACCCGAAAAAATCACCAAAGAAACCTTCATGGGCAAACAAGTGAAAGGAATAATGTATTTCCAAACCGTCCAACGACAAAATGCTAGGTTATCTCAATTACAAATTAAGATGTCAAGCTTAAAAGATTGGATATTCACCGGCCTTTGCCGCAATATAGTCGTCGAAAACATTCCCCATGCTTTAAATGTGTTTTTCTCAAATTAAAGCCAACTGTAACTTCCGAATTCGTTTATAATATTCCTCCCACGGTAATTAACTCTGGTCAAAACAAAATAGCGTGAATCTGCCGTCCACGCGTGTATTGGTGTAATGGAAGTAAATTTGATTGGCCGATGAAGGACATGTCAATCAATCAAAAAAAGTGGGCGGAAGGAATTTCGAAGAGGAATTTGGTCAGGCTCTATTTTTCGTTTCGCCAACTCCACGTACCACGCGAAACTGAAATAGAGCCTGATCGCAGGTTAACTTTTGCATAATTTACTATCACCGAGAAGAGTATGGGCCCTCTAGGTATGGCGTTATATATCAGCCAAAATTCAACATCGGAATTTGACATCCAAGTTCAAGTTTGAGTCTTGATTTTCATATTCGACATCGAGGTTTTATATCCAACATTGAAGTTTTGAATTTGACATCCAAGTTCTGAATTTGACATCGAAGTTTTGAATTTGACATTGAAGTGGAAAATTCTGTATTTCACATTCCACTTTCAAGTTTCAAATTCAACTTGCAACTTTTGAATTGAACTTTACGCATGAATGATTCGACCTTCAATTTCGTATCCTTGGTATCGGTAACCACTGTTATGTAGTTGACTGAGGGCTCGCAAGGCTCGGAAATTTAGGAATGGCGGCGAAAATATTGAGAAGACTGGCAGAGGTGGTACAGGAGACATGAACAGTACTTTCCCTTTTATCCCTTCGAAATTGATTGAGTATTTCTAAGACTAGATTATGTGGCTCGAGCACTAGTAAACATAGATAGCGGACTTCAGGAACTTGGCGCTGAAATTGTTCGACTTTTGGGGAAGGCTACAACTCGCTTGCGTATGGGTATCCTGTCGTATCATTTGAAGTCAAATCGTTGCAGAGTGACTTCATTCCCCAAAAAGTCAGATCATTCCACTTACAAATAACCAGATAACAAGTTTTTAAAATAGTTAAACAAATAATAATCGTTTATTTCACTCTTTTGCAATTAGAATAAAAACTGAGTTAACAATGAGAACTACTACAAGCACTAATAATAATATACAAACACTACTAACAGTCCAATATTACGAACTAATAATTTCCGATTCTAATAATGTATGGTATTTGGTGGTAAAGAAGTCCTGGCTGCTCTTAGTTTTTTTTTTCAGTGGTTTGATAGGCTGCGTAGCGCCTGATCTTAGGTTTAACGGTATAGGCTCCAACAGAGGTAATTGCACCAGGAATGCCAATAGGTGTTCTCTACTCTCCCCCTCCTCTGTCATTATGGAACTTCTCACATAAACTGTCCAGTCTATCTGATAGAATGTCTTCATTAGTCAGCACCAGAGCTTGATCATTTGAGCAGTCTTGGTAAATGATCTTCAAAGCTCTTTTTTGGCAAACGGTATTTTCTGGGATAGACCAAAACAATACTCTTATTGACAATAAGACTGATGTGCACACACCGCTCTTCTCAGATGTCGTAAGGCATAGAGTCTCTTAGATGCCTTGGTAACAAGGTAATCTTCGCCGCCATTTCTTTACATTTTTAGGGTTACGTTTCATACTATGCGGATTATGACAGTACAGTATTATGTCCCTTACCGCTGGACACAACAAGCTGATTGAAGTACGAGGGTAGACTTAATTCAAAAGGGCGAACTTGAAGTTCCTTCGTGCATAACTGAACAATTTATCAACTGCTGCGCAAAGTTTAAATAACGTTCCTTTTCCTTTCCCTTTGCCAGAGTACTTGTATATCGAAAAGTTCGAATACAGTCAGCTATGATGGAGCTTCGTGTTAACTCGTTCTCTCCACTAGACATGCATTGAACTAGAACTTTTTTATATTATCATTGGATAAGAGTGTTTTCTTGTCTTTTTCTCAGTCTCTCAGTGTTGAAAGAAGTGATTATGCTGGAACGATCTGACCTTGAACAAGAGACCGTAGTTTGCTGTCCTTGCCTTGAAGGTGCGTGTGGATAAGGAGTTCAGCTATGACGGTAACTTGAAAACCCTGTTCTGTAAGCAAAGGTAATGGTCGCTTCTTATGTTAAATGATGGTCGCCCAATTCCCAGAAAATATCCGAGAAGCTGCGTGAGTAGATGGAAAGAGAGAGGCAGGCTCAGAGTTGACCAATTTCGTCAGATTTCTGAAGTCCGCTATCTATGTTAACTAGTGTTCGAGCC
>OX421453.1:792729-795229 GCA_949126865.1 Montipora capitata
AATTTCGGACGTTTAAGAAAGCAACGAGCAAAATGAAGGTTAGCACCGACTTTATCTCTCTCTCTTGCGCGTTCCCTCTACAGTGAGACTACAAATGAAAAAAACAAAACAAAACAAAACAAGTAGAACGAGTTTCACGTTTACTGGCCCGGTAATTTCCTGCATTTCGCGCGAGATGTGCTCTATGGAGTGTGATTTCGGTCAAAATTGTATTTTGAAATTGAAATGTGCAGTTTTGACATTCCAGTATTCAATTGTACAGTTCAAACATGCAGTCTGGAAATTCGAGTATTCAATTGTAAGTTCAGAGATGCAGTTTTGACATTCCAATGTTCAATTGTGCAATTCAGAGATGCAGTTTTTACAATAGAGGAATTTTCAATTGTGCAAGTCAGCCTTGCAGTTTTATCATTCGAATTGTCAATTGTGGAACTCGATTTACATTCGCAGGATACACAATTGTGCCATTAGAATATTAAGTCTCATAAGATATGATTCCTGTCACAATTGGGTTATGGACTCGTGCTATTCAGACATAGAGTTACGGCATTCGAAACTGAATTGTGGTTTTACGATTTGCAATTACGACATAGAAACATTCGTTCGGCATGGCACTCAGTAACCCGTTTTTGAAGCAAAACCGAGTAGGACTGGGCATCACTCCTCACTGGGATAATTTCTTTCCCGCCAAAATCTAATGTATTCATCACCAACATGGCAGAGGGTGGAGGAGGGTCCTTTGATCGAGAGAGAGAGTCCTGTGTTTGTTACAAGAGGCAACCCGTTTCCTTCAGCATTATTCCAGTAATCCATCTTGCTTAAACCAACAAAGAAATCAACAAGGCACAGAGGACTGCGTTCAATTCGTTCCATCAAATTCAAATCACAATGTCCCACGCGCACCCCTAACTCGCCGAGATCGTGACGGTGTATCTGGGCAATCGAGAAGCGTATTAGAGAACTTCCAAGCTCTTTTTGCCCCCTATTCACAACAAGCGATCCCTTCCGCAATCTCAAGTGTTCAAATATCACAGCCTCCAGCAAAAAAAGTTGGGCAAGAGCAAGGTATATTTCAAACGTGAGACCTGGACACATGAGTTTTTCTGTTAATAGCCCGATAATTATTGTTGTTATTATTATTATTATTATTATTATTATTATTTTCAATTACAAACTCTGTTTTGATTAAAACAGACAAAGAAGGTTTGCTGACCCGACAAATGAAATGTAAAAATATTCAGTGAAATAAAATAACAAAACTAAAAAACGAAAGATGGAAGTTTTTTGGCTAAGAAGTACGTTGTTTCACAGTAGTGAAAACGACGAACGATTAACATTCGTCCCTGCAGTTCATTTAATGTAAACAAGAACGTTGACACACAAGGTGACCACGTGCACCTTTGTGCTTGCCTAGTACGTGATAATTTTTTTCCTTTTGACAGAACATCATCATCATCAGAGACTGCAGAAATTTTAATGTTTTACGATTTATTGCCATTAATCTTTCGATGAGAATTGAAAATTCAGAGTTTTATATTCGAAGTATGTTATTTTTTTCATCAGTCTTTTGGCTACCCTGGGTGCCAGAGGAATTTATTTCAAGGTCGGAGAGAACGCTCTGCAAGGCGCGCATGACATACAGGAAAACGTCCTTCTGAGCAATTTCGAGGTAGTTTTTTTGCAGGCTATTTAAAGAAGAAAGGAGTGAGTTTTACTCAAGAGCGTGATTTGTTATCTGTGAACTGAATTTATTACCAAAGCTTAAAAGACCTCAAAACGGGACAGGACATCACGGGCGGTTTGGGGAGGGGCGCCCCCTTTTTCCCTGTATTTAAAGAGCTTGTGTAACCAACCGACTTTCAAATGGTACAGTGTGCATTAGGCGGTTTTGCTTTAGATAATAATTCGGTTCAGTTTCAAAGCTGTCTTATTTCAAATACACTTTTCGTTGATAGACATACATCGCTAACGTGAGTTTTTGGGATAGAGGGCATGTGGGAAAGGGGGGGGGGGTTGCGCTCTCGACGCAATTTCTGGGGCCACCCAGGAGCCCATCTGGAGCGTGCAACTTCCATAGAGCTTCTGTGAAACGGCGTTTTCACAAGTAGGTTTATTTTTAGACTAGCCCTTCCCGCGAATAAGGTCTAAAAATAAAGGCAGTTCCGGTTCGGTGACCCTATGACGTCAGCTTAATTTCTTGTAATTGGTCATCGGGCTCCTGTGGGAGTTTCATTCGCGGGAAATTCAACATAAAAATAAATCGGTCTGTGAAAACGCCGTTACACTAACACAGTAGAGTTGTAGGCTCCGGGTCATGGGTTCCTGGGCCCCCCTGTTTATAGAATTTCTGGATCCACCCCTGTGACATCCGCCCCTGTGACATCACGGGGAGTCAGGGTGGTTTAGTGGTCATCAATCGTGCCTCCCACCTCTGTGACCCAGGTTCAACTCTGGCCTAGGTCATATGTGGCTTGAGTTTCAGTCGATCTCAACCTGACTC
>OX421453.1:802729-812729 GCA_949126865.1 Montipora capitata
TAGAGCAAAGTTCTATTTTGAGGTGACGTTTTCGTCGACGTCGCCGTCGTAGATCTTAAGCTCCCTAGACACAGGTTGTCCCACAGGTTCTGACAAATTTGGAGATTATTTCCTTTTGTCATGGCTGAAAATAGGGACGCAGTGTCTTCAAACAAACCAGGTAGATATATTTTGTAAATGATAGTACTTGGCAGTCTTCATTACTTGTTCAACTTTTTTGCTGTGTCTATCTCGTAAAACATAAGTTTAATTTTGGCGCCATTAACTACCCCAATAACTTACTTCCTTTTCGTATTACAGCTATCGCCAGAATTAGTGGATTCTTTAATAGTTTAATGAAAGATAACCTTGTAGTTAAATACAGAAAGTGTAAAAATGAGATCCTTAGATTATAGAAACCAGTGGAAACTTGAACTGACCTACACATAACTGCAGATTTGGATTCACCCTTTGTTAAATTGAAAAAGGTTCAGCGTTCACATTCCTCTCTGCTCACTCTCAGATAACTTTTCTCTGACTTTTTCTTTGCCCTTTTCCTGAACAATCAGAGGAATGGAGTCCTGCTGAAGTAGCATCGTGGCTAAACTCTCACCATCCAGATTTGAAGGATGAAGCAAGACTTCTTCATGGTAAATTATATGTATTTTTGATTGTAGTTTGAATTGATTTTTTGTTTTTCTTTTCGGTTTATTCGTTTGCTATTTGTTTGTTATAAGGAGTGAAAGGAAAATTAAAGAGGGAGACGAATAAACCAAATTGAGAGCGGCAAACCATACTTATGGCAAACTGAGAAAGGCTAATTCCCCTCACAGCTGAGTGTTTTCCTCGCTCATTAATCTGATTCCTTCCAGAGTGGCAGATGCTGTATTAGTATTTTAATGTAAAGGCTTTGAATTGTTATCTTTTCATTGCTTATTACAGTGACTTCTTTTTAGATAATGAAATATCCGGTAAAACACTGGCTCTTGTAGACAGGCAGTGTCTCAAGGACATTGGTATAGGATCAATTGGAAAACAACTCGCTGTCTTGGCATGTATCAAACAACTACACTGCAAGTCTCGGCTATCTTCCTCTGATGTGATTGACTGCCCTTTAATCAGGCAATCAGGCATTGCCATTGAGCATGACTTTAGTCAAGTTTTAGTCCAGAGGCAAGGACTTCAATAAGAAGTGAAGTAATCACCAGGTTGATTAGTACTTAAGAGAAACTGATTTTCTTTCTATCGGATCTTGGAAGCTCCTCCAGAAACTTTAAAGTTTGGAAAAGTTGTTTTCCAGTATTATGGGCACTAAATTGAGGACAAAAAGGTAAAATATTTCCTATGAACTCTTGCCAATTTCTCTGAGCAAAGTAGTAGAAGTAAAAATATGTAGTTAATCACACTAAATTCCCTTGACCTTTGCAGTTGAGGGGAGTGGGTAGAGGTTATGTTAAGAATTCAATGAGATGTAAACATTTTGTAATTCTTTCATTTAAAAAAAAAAATAACAGCCAGTGGCCACTGTGCACTGATTAAGAGTACAGCCTGGTATCACGTTTTAAAGGAACACTTAGGTGCTTGTAAATTCCTTTCTAATAATGCCTGACAAACATCATCTTTTAACTACCTTTTCTAGTATTTTTAGCACATGTTGAAAGACAGTCCAGTCCAGTGTCTGTCCATCACAGTCCTTCAAAGGGTATGAAAGCCAAATTAACAAGAAAAGATAAACAAGAAATGAATGCTGAAGACAAACACTTGTACCACAGCAAGTGAGTACAGTCTGTTTTATTAATTATTGCATTACCATTCATAATTAGCACATACTTAATGACATTATTGTAATTATGGACTAGTACATGCAAATGCCTTATTGTATTGAAATGTTCATTGTGTATGCTGCAGGATCAAGCTAATAAGAAAGGAATTATGCTCTAAGAGATGGCCTGGAAACAATAAAGTGTATTTCCGGAGTAACAATGCAAACAGCTTAATTCTCTCAGAATTAGTGTCTTCATTGGAACCCATATGCACATTGAAAAAAATTGGCTTTGGGCAAAGTACAATGTAAGTGAATGTTTTTTATCCCTGATTGACCCATGCCAAAGTAATTTTTTAGTAGATTTTGTTAAAATGCTAGTGTACACAATAATTATTATACTGAAGCATTATCCTTTGACTTGATATTCAAGATCAGTTATTGTCTTTTGTTTGTTTGAATTTGTTTGATTTTTTAATTCATGTGAATTGTTTTTTGTTTGATGTTTCAGGTGCAATCAGAAACCACATCTTACAGTGGGCAGTCGAAAAGAACAGAAAACTTACTGATGGTTATGATTTTGAGGTACAACTAGTCCTTGTAAGGAATACCAGTACTACTTACATCCTATTAAGCTTGTAACTTAAGAATGGAGCATTAAGCTTTTTCTCTCTTTTTGGCAGAAATCCAGGACACCTGCAAAGAGAGCTCTGTCAAGTCCGACAACAGATGACAACGAGAGCATTGGTAAGGAAAGGATATGGCCACTGACAGCCATTCCTTTCTTTTATGATAAGACTTTTATCTAGTATATGTAATAAAGTTAAATTTGAATTGGGGAATGAAAATTTACACAGAGGAAAGATCCTTACAAGACAGTTAGGTATAAAATGTAAACATGAGATTTTACCCTGAAAAAAGGCTTCATCCTGGCTGCCAGACTTTCTTGCAAAAATGCAGTTTGTGAATTTTTATGACTTATTCATTGTGCATAGTTAGGAACATCAATTTTAATCTAGATTCAGTAAATTAGGTATTTTTTTTAAATAAAGCTTTTCTTTTTATATTTTATTTTACATGTACATGCCTATTCACACTCTTTGCAAGAAATCAATATTAATGAAGGGAGCTATTGTTACTTCAAGTCATTTGATCAGATTTCAAACATGTAACAGGGTGTCTTTTGTTTTTGGCATTTAAGATGAAACAGACACTGAAAAACCCAGTCCTGACGAAGCCTGCAGCAGTGATGGTGTTAACGACATATCCCTATTATCTGCATACAGCTCACAAATCATCTGTGCAGTGTTTTTCAAAAAGCCAACCTTCAGAAGTTTGAGTGTGAAACACCATCTTTAGCTTGCTCCAGCTGCTAAAGAACTAAAAATCAAGCATAGAGGCAAAGGAAAGTACGAATTGGCCCTGAAAATTGCATCTGAACTTAATTGTAACGAAGAAGATGATTCAAGTTGCTGAAGGTGCAAATTTCAAATGCCTTTCAAGAAATGAGGTTCTTATTGACAAGGAACTAGATGTGTTATCAGTTGAATCCAACAGTTCAGATCGTATTGATTCATCCTCAGGATCTACTATGTCAGTTGATGAAACAGATTCAGGGCCAGATTATGATTATGATGATGAACCAGAGCAGGCTGACTAATGCAGCTTCCATTATATGTGTTATATATGTTGCTGAAAGTGGCTGATGGCTAATTACAAATGATGATATATTTTTTAGCTAATTTTGTTTTGTCTGGTGATGCTCTTGCCCTACATTGTATAAAGTTCACATTGGAACAGTAGATGATGTACCGGTAAATGCTTTTTTTCGGTTCAAGTTTCTTATGTTTGTAAACTGGTTGATCTGTAAACAGGACACAACAGCAATAAACTGGGAAGAACAGTTAATCATGATAAAGTTAAATGTTGGAGTTATTGAATACTGATCAAACCACTAATCTTGCCAGGAAAGATTGAATTATGGATATCACTACATATTTAACCAATATTGGAAATGAAGCTTCCAATGTTGGAAGTTTAAATTACTGGCTGTCCAATCTTGTAAATGATTTTTCCGATATTGGACTTCTGTTTTATTCTCCAACCTTGAAAAGACTGTTTCCAATGTTGGGGTCTTATTTATTTCAATTTCCCAACCTTGGGAAAACAGTTTCCAATATTGGACTGTCATTACCGTTACCAATCTTGGAAATGCTGCTTCCAATGTTGGACTTTCATTGTACATCTACCAACCTTGGAAATGTTCTTTCCAATGTTGGATTTTTTTAAATTTACCAACCTTGGTTGATTAAAGTTAGACTACCAACCTTGGAAAACTATGAAATGTCTTTCCAATGTTGGTAAGTGTATCTCTTTTTCCAACATTGGTTTTACAAGTGAATTTCCAATAATCTTCCATTGTTTTCCCAGTGTTTTTCCAATGTTTTTCCCATATTGGAATGTCAATTTTTTTTCCTGTGATATTCTCAGCAGAAATTAGTTACCCAAATTAATGGTAAGCGCTCCAAGTCTTTACCGTCACGATAGTGCACGTTGAGAGTCACGTGATGTCTCTTTTCATCAGTGAATGGGTAAACTCTGGTACAGTCCTCAGCTCAATCCCATCATACTCTCTGCGACGCGTCCCTCTCCTTCTCTAAACTCTCCTTCACATGCTAACATGGCGGACGCAATGGCTTTCAACAGCGTTCCACCACCTTCGGGCGCCTCAGTCGATCCGAATTCAGCCTTTGCTGACGCATTAAAAAGAGCTAAAGAGGTAGGGAGCTTCAACTAAGTTATTATGTCATATCTGTAGCGAGAATTGATCAAGAATCATCTTTGTAGATCGCTGCGCGGATGGGATCAAGCAGCGCTGCTGCGGCGGCTGAGGCTTCACATTTGGCTGATCAAGGTGCGAATATTTGGTCAAATTTCTTAACACATGTGACCTTGTCCTTGAAAGAACTGTTATTGGAATTATTGACTTAAAGGACACGATGGTCATCACTTTCTTTCTCGTGTTCTTTTTCAGATCTTAGCAAGAAAAGGCCTTTCGAAGTTGACGGTGAGCTAGGATTTTCTTTCAAGTATAAGACTTGGAGAACAATATTGTCAAAAACACCACGTTAAGTCACTATTTATCGCTAAAATTAGTTGTCATGTTTATTTAACGATGGGTTTTACTTTTTATAAGGTGGAGACCTTGAAATTGTCGCAAAAAGACAGGCTACAGAAGGTAAGCTTAATAATTATTATTAGTTTTCAAATTCTACTCCAGTGAAACAAACAATGAAGGAGAATAGACTATCCTGGTAGTTGGTTATTTTTTGCCGGGTACCTTTTCACCGGGCTTATTATTTGATCGGCAAAGATTACATAGCAGCAAGGATCACATCCCGTTTATATTTGAAACGTAAAATGAGCAGGGGTTACGTTTGAAAATAACGAGAAGCGGAAGTGTTCACTACTGTACCTACCAGTAGAAGTGCAGTGCCTTTAGATGAATCCAGATTTGGCAATGAATGACCATTTCACAAATTATGGTGCAGGTAATTAAGTACAGTAAACACCCACATATAAGAACACTTTTTTCAGGTTTAAGGCTGATCATGCTCTTATTTGAGGGGTGCTTAGTGAGAAATCAGCCTGAAAGTGTTCTTAAAATGTTCTTAAAATTGATTTCAGAAATTCTTCAAATTAAATATTACTAAAGGTTTAATTAACATACAATGCTGTTTTGTAATAGATTTTATAGTTTGTAATGGTCCTGAACACCATAGTACTTTGATATAAGTTACTACATACTGTATTGTTTTCTTATCTTACCTGTAATACCCTTTCCCTAGTTGTATTAAGAACATGTTTTATGTATCAGGCTGAATTTTTTCTTATTCATATGGTGCTTTGTTGGCCAAATTTCAGCCTGTTGTTCTTAATTCACTTGTTCTTATATGCGGGTGTTTACTGTACTACATTATTTAGCTTTAATCTAGCAATTTCCAAGTCTCATATTGGGCATGAAACCTTGAATATTGAAAAAAAAAGTCACTGGAGTAATTTAATTTTATAGCCACATTATCGATGGATGGCAAAGACCCAAAATCAATAGCTTTGCAAGTCGCAGCAAGCCTCGCACAAAGGTAAGCAGAAAAGTGATGTTTTGTCTCTTACTAGTACAGCTTGTAATAATTATGTTAGTCAATCCAGAACACTCCTCAGGCCCCCAGAGTGAAATATGTTAAGTCTCACTCCCGGGCGGTTCAATGGGTTAAGACTAATATGTTAGAATTTAGTGACTTTTTTTTTTACGATGTGGTCATCTTGTCGATATCAGTTTTTTACCGCTGACAACAGGGTTCCGTATTCATTTTTTATCAAAGTCTTCACCCGGGCAGGTATGCCCTATGATGTACTTTCCCTGACAAATTTTGGGTTGCCCAGGGAAAAATGCTGAAGTATAGACTTACTTGAGAGACAGAAGTTCAGCAATTTATTGCAAACACCAGCACCGCACCACAGGTTGGGATCTGAGCTTGTCTTGCAATGTACATTGTAGTGTTTAGGTTACCCTTAGATACTCTTTAAAGTAAACTCTAGCTACATTGCTTTAAAATAATTAACTTTTACTGTAAGTACCGATCTGCTGCACTTGATGACATGCCTCTTCAGGAGTGTGAATACGTAAAATCTTTGTCTCAGTGCTCTTTTAATTGCCATGATTAATACATGTCAAACAAACCTGTATACATTTGTTGTGTCTTCTAGAGCTGGTCTGAGGTCCATGGTCTCAGAGGATGTCAAAATTCCAAACAGATTTGTAGGATTAAGTGAGTTAATAAGCATTTTGTTTATTATTATTATTATTATTATTATTATTAATTTTTTTTGTGGCTGGTCTGACATGCATACATGCATGTATGTATGTTTCATTACTTCCAAGGGACTCATCATAGATCAGAGACCTTTCAATACAGCCAACTTGTCAAACTTCTCATTTGAAGTCCAGTTAGCATTCAAATGATGGTAGCAATATGGCCTTATGTCTCATAAGGATTCCCAATTGCATAACATACCAAAAAACAATAATTTTAAATTGTGAAGGATACTTCAAGGCAATTTTTCATGGCTATACTGATACATATGTATTATTAATATTATTATTAATATTATTATTATTATTATTATTATTATTAGTATTACTCATCTCATGGTTTATACCGGTACAATCTGCTATCCATGCTAGTTACAAGCTGTAACCATTAATAGCAAAATGTTTTTAATTAAACTCTGATTAGTCAATATCCATCACTTTCCTTATCATACAAGGTGATGCCAAAAGACTGGCTTTCTGAATAAAGTCTGTTACAATGGAACATCACAATTTCTCTGTATTTCGTTGTACATTTCCTGTCATAGTTCCCAAAGTTCCAATTAGAAGTGGTAAATTTGAATGTTAATATTGTTCACTTCATTCTTCCAGCATTTTAGAATTTCATATTTTAGATCTGTGTACATGTCCATCTTCTCCTGTTATTTCACTACCACTGGGGTATCAAATGGACAAGCAACATCTACAGTAAAACATTATTATTATTATTATTATTATTATTATTATTATTATTATTATTATTATTATTAACTACTTAATAACCGAGAGTGAGGTTGTTACAGCAAAATCTCAAACTGAGGCCTTGCCATATTGACCGAGCGACAGCGATGTCAATACAGCTATAAGGCCGAGGTTTGAGATTGTGCTGTAACGACCGAACGGTCGAGGTTGTTAAGTTGTTTATTATGTGGCTAACAGAACAGTTACAAATAAGAAAAAACTGATTTGCATAATCTATAATCGGCCGATGGGCATTACGGGAGAATAATGCCCTGGCGCTTAGCTGCTCTTAGCCAATCACAGCATGCGTTATATCTGCCAGAAACACTAGCAATTTAATAATAATTACATATGACATTGTAGCTGCTAGTTTACCTGTAATAAATGCAGGGCTTGAAATTAGCAAAAAAATCCAGTCACAATTTTGCGACAAGATACAAAAATGTAGTCACAATTTCGCAAAATTTAGTTGCAAAATCATCGCGCTACATTGTTGTCAGCGGTGTAGCAAAACAAAATCTGAGCCCACAATACTTGTGGTGAAAGAAACCGCTGAAAATGGCAAATGATATCGAAGGAATGGAGTTGCGCACAGACGCGTAACATCGCAGCAAAATTACGCCACAATTACGCTATCTTCAGATTGAAAGAAAACTCAAGGCGAGAAACAAAATAATTTTGTCATTTCTTCATTTATTTAGTAAAAAGAGCAGCAAAGTGGCAACTGCTAACCCTTTTGTTTGGAAAAAGCAAAGATGAAAACAAGTCGCAAATACTTCTCCAGATATTTTAGTCGCATAGGGAAAAATTTCAGGCACAAATGCGACTGTATTGGTCGCAATTTCAAGCCCTGTAATGTTATTGATTTGTTAGTTCATGTTAAGTTTTTCAATTCTTTTGTAAGTTAATAATTAACCGAGCATCTTGTAGATCTACATGTATATGGTAACAACACTGAAGCAACAATTATTATTGGTCATTTCACTGATGTGATACTTTCTGTATGTTTATATTTGCCTATTCAGTTATGGGACGTGGTGGGGAACAGATTAATAAACTACAGTCAGAAACAGGAGCAAAAATACAAGTTGCACCTAGGCCTGCAGGTACTGATGTTCGTGGTTATAACTTTGATAAAATGAAAAAAAATCCTTGTACATGTATTAATTTGGGAAAATCATGGAAACAGTGACCTTGTCCAAAAAGTGAGACAAAATTGCGACCTCAAGATGTCGCCAGGTTGGGAACTGAAGGGAAGGATTTACTGTTTAGAAAGGAATTAACAACCTCTACATCCACTGGAAAACTATTCCTCCTTTAATTCAGTCCTTATTTTTAAATTTAATTGCTTTAATTGATGACTTATTTTGTGTTTGCCTGCTATATCAGACCCTCCACCTGGCCAGGTGGTGCCTCCAGATCGAAATGTGTCCATAAATGGCACAAGAGAAGCTGTAGAGTAAGTTGCTCAAATCTTTAGTTCTTTACCAAATTTGTTGCATACCTGTTTTCATCAAAGAAATTATTTATCTCTAACCAACCCTTCTATTTTCTTCAGTAAGGCCAAGAATCTGTTGAACAGAATATGTGAGGAAGGGAAAATTCCTGAATCACTGGTGAGTTCCCTCCCAGAGTGAAAAGATGTGATTTGTGTCCCCTTCAAAGAAATTAAGACTGATAAATTTTAATGAACCATTCATTCTGCATAAATTGAAAATGTAAAATAAATGGCATACTGATGCTCCAAATGATAACATTCTTGAAGAACACTACTGCCTTACTTAATTATTACCAGGGCAAGTACGTGTCATGAAGAAAGAATGAAATAAGATCATAACTTTCCAGAGAATTCTAATTCCAACAAGTTCAAAGTTTATGTTTGCCAAACAGTGACAATATTTTAGTCACTATACCAGTGATCTGACTTGTTGGTTGTGTATCGTAGTAATTTGCGTGCTACATGTGGGTTTCATAGATATTTTCGTATTGTTTAAATTGCGAACTTGCAGGATGCCGTGACATTACTGTTTCTTTTGTTGTACAACAAAATGCCACATAAAGCAAAAAGATGGCAATGAATAACAAAGGGACATGCGTACACATGTATTGGTATATGTCAACATAGGCGTATCTGAATTTTGCTTATCTTTGAGCTGCACTGTACTGTACTTGTTTTAGATGTCTTTGCCAGTTGTTGCTCCCGGTGAACAATTGATGGAGTTGATGATACCAGCTTATAAGGTTGGACTCATTATTGGTAAGACTTCAGCTTCCTTTACAGAACCCACCAAACTTGATTTGACTTGTGTATCCTTTTTTTGTTCCTGGACAGAAACTATGTGTATAAGTGCAATGAATTTCAATGTTGCTGGGAATGGTTTTACCGTATTTACCCGTGTATAAGTCAACCTTTTATGGCCTCGAAAGAACCCATGTTAAAATTAGATGCGGGATCCCGCCAATCCCACCTGGGATCCCATGTTCATCCCATGTGGGATCCCGCCTTTTTCTGGCGGGATCCCAGCTGGGATCCTGACCGGGATTATGAAATGTCCCAGGTGGGATCCCACCATTGATCCCGGGTGAAATCCCGCCAATCCCACCTGGGATCCTGGGTGGGATCCCACCAATCCTACCCTGGATCCCCC
>OX421453.1:817729-825229 GCA_949126865.1 Montipora capitata
AATAAGGCCGATTATGAGAGCATGAAACAAGGTAATCCGTTGATGATATTTGTCACATTAACAAATAGATTCCATGTTGCCGTGCGTCTGTTCAGTAATAGATCACAGAGATGACGTCAAAATGTGGTAAGAACAAAAAAGTGGCACACGAGGCGATAGCCGAGTGTGTCACTGATGTTCTTACCACATTTTGACGTCTTCTGTGATCTAGCTATTACTGAACAAACCCACAGCAACATGGAATCTATTTGTTTTATATAATAAAGAATTAAACTTTATTCGCATAAAAGCTGATGGTGACGTCAATCATGCGTCTGTCCTCTAATAGATCATAGGCAAGAACCAATCAAAATCCGTGAATAACTTGGGTTATTATATAATTATCTACAGAATACATCAGAACAAAATATCTCTTTTTCATTTCTCCGTGTACAGAGTGATTTTATGTTCAAAGTTTGGGGCCTTTAAAGGACATTGTTTAAGCAAAGTACATATATTACGAGTAGTGAATTAACTCGAAAAATATCGCATTCACATTGGCATGCTTTAAATAAGACCAAACCTTGTTATATATATATATATACATGTATTGAAGGTTGAAGTTAAAGCTCATTTTTTCAAGGCACCAGATGAAATCAAATCCTAAAAAGGGCACTTAAACTTGGATTATTGTCTCACTGGCACATTCAGTACTATATTGCACAAAATTTTCACGAATTTCAACTCGCTCAAGTGACCCTCAAGTTGAATCATTGAGTGGAATTCTTAAAGATTCCCATAAAATCCTTATTAAAGTCCACATTGCCCTTTTAGCTTTTACTTCCCAAAAATTAGGCCTGGAAATCCAGAAAAACCTGGCTTAAAAATCTTGGAAGGCTGGGAAGGCCAGGCTTTTTGGCTGAACAGTGTGACTACAGCTGTACTTTAGCATGATAGAATGAGAAGGACTTAAATCATTTACATAGCTCTTTTATCAGAGACCCTGTACATCTAAGAATAATCATGCAAAGGTTTAGTCTCGGGTGTCAAATTTAGGAACAGTCAATATAATAATTTTTTATTCATGTTCAAGTGTGAGATATAAAATAATGTTTACGTTGCTACATTAAAGATAATTGGCCATTAAACCATAACATCATATTTTGGAAGACATCATCAAGGCCATTTAAAGATTGTTACTTCAAAGACAGTTCAATTGAGCCCACAGAGTTTGGTTAAGGTCACTGGTCACTGAGTAATTACAGACAATGTTACACTAAATTGCAGTCAATGTCTGTAATCTTGAAGACTTTGGAAACATTTTATGGCCTAGAAATTCAAAAAAGCCTGGTCAAGCCTGGCTTGAATCTTAAGGCCTGGAAGGCCTGGCTTTTTTGACCAGGGTTGCAGAGAAAGCTCGGCCTTGGAAGTAACAAGGCCAGGAAGGCCAAGCTTTGGTGGCCAAGGTTGCCGAGAAAGCTTGGCTGTGGCCATGTTTGCCGGGCTTTACCAGGCCGCATTTTCCCGGTAAGCTTGGCTAAAAACCTGGAAAGCCTGGCCTGGCCTGCCTTTTCCAGGCTAGCTGGGTTTTTGGCCGGGCTCCTGATGCAAGGGTAGGTGGGATATATGAATCTCACCAAAGATCCCGGCTGAGAAGATGATCATCCCAGGTGGGATATTAGGATCCCGGGTGGGATCCATAAATCCCATCCGGGATCCCAGGTGGGATGGCCTAATCCCGTGTTTTAGGCAGGATCCCGGGTGGGATTAATTTTTTTATCCCGGGTGGGAATGGTGGGATCCCACCAGGAATGGCGGGATCCCGCCATTCCCACCCGGGATCCCAGGTGGGATTGGTGGGATCCCGCCGGGATCCCGCCAGGATCCCGCCTGACTTTTTACATGGGAAGTTCCAAAAATCGCCCTCGACTTATAAATTATCCATGGGTCAAAGATTTAGAGCCAAGTTCCAGCTAAATAATTTATTCACAATTAACTTAATAATGTTGTCTTGGGCATAACAAATACAGTGGACAAAAGACTTCAAAATGAATGTAAGCAATTCCAGGTGAAATGAAAAAGAAAAGAAATTGAGAAATTGCTTTTTTTGCCATCAAAAATGGGGAGTCGACTTACACACGGATAAATACGGTATCTTAATTGGTGTTCTCCTCTACTTTAATTTACTCTTTGGTCACTTGCAGACATTTAGCAAAGCTTGACCATTTAAGTTTTTTCTATAACTGAATGTAAGGAATATCCAACATTTGCATGCTGCTGGTGTTATGATCATGGCATTAAGTAAATTATATGCCTTTTGATAGTCAATTATTTCATTTGCAGGAACCCTTCAGGTTTGTATTTTCTGTGCATGTTGATTCCAAATACACTGTACAATGATGTCTGCCTTATTTTTGAGGTAGTAACAACCTACAGCTGTGTTGAAAGTAAGTACAGTATAATATTATGTGTCAAGACAAATCTTGATCAATTGTACTTATTATTTTAGCATTAACATTGAGAAAATAACATTGGAACTTCCAATGCAAAAAATGTGATTGTTTGTTATACCATGTTGTTAACTATAATTATAATTGCATCATTCATTTGATTAAACCCTTTATTACAGTTATCATATAATTATTATGCACTCTTTAACAGACTTTCAAAGAGACCCTATTTTCTATCAGATTTAAATTGAAAATGGCATCATGTGATGATAGTTGACGGTTTGGAAATTTTTTCAGGAAAGGGCACAGTGTCGCATGGTTATGTTTCAAGATGGTCAGTACTTAAATGCACCTGAGAAACCTCTTCGTATAATGGGAGATCCCATGAGGGCTCAGCGTGGAAGAGACCTTGTTCAGGACCTTTTGACTGAGAAGGAGCTTGAGGTCAGTGGGGAGGCAGGGGTCAGGAATTGGAAGGTGAACATGGGTGAAGCAGGATTACTATAACTCAAAGACCTATTTTGGACATACCGTATTTACCCGTGTATAAGTCGATCCCATGTATAAGTCGACCCCCAATTTTTGATGGGCAAAAAAAGCAATTTCTTAATTTCTGTGTTAAATGTTACTGGGACACTAATCTTGTATTCTTCGATTTCTGGAAATGTGGATACACAAAAAAATCAGGGCCTCAAGCCCTTAATAGTTTTGTGGTTCAGCACTTGTTGTATATGCAGGCATTTTGTCCTTGAGTTTCGAAAAAGTTCTCAGAAAATCAAACACGTAAACCTCAAACTAACCTGTTCCATTGTTCAACGATAAAGGGCTTTAGAGGAGAAGCACAACATCACAGAAGCAGGAGTCAATCTTTGAAAATAACTTGCTAACGATGCGAAAATGTGCAAGGTTTAATTGGTCCTTGACTTATAATTTCTCACATGACAAACAAAACAAAAAATCAGCCAGGTTTGTATAAAGAATAAAAAACAATCATTACCAACCAGCATTTTCACGCAACACGACTGACAAATTATGCAGAGTTCAGAGTTCTTCCGTACTCTTTCTATTTGTAGATCTCTGTGGGGTATAAGGATGAAAATAACTTTAAATTTATTGTTGCCACTGTTATTTTATTATTTGAGTCTTTCACAGTCACGATCAGTAAATGCCAGCAAGGGGTTTTTATAGGCCAGGTATATGTGCTCACAGGGACCATAATTAAGAGAATTTGTCACTTTTTTTGAATTGAATTTTTTTGCCTGCCATGTCTTGAAAAGGTTCACCTTAAACCTGGGGCCAGGAGAAAAGTTTTAAGTGACATTATTATTATGATCCCTGGAGTACTCCCCAATCTCTCGGTGCACTCTGCTCAACTAACACCATCTTTGTGCAACCAGTTAATTAAGGCGAGTTAAATTTCAAAGCCAGTGAGATGGAAGTAGTTTTTTGCCTATTTAAATATTTTAAAGTTCTTTGTCGAACACAGTAGCTAAAGAGCAGAGAAGACAGGTTGAAAGAAAAAGAGAATGAGGCAACAAATCAGTTGGCAGCCCAAAAATTACTAGATGAATTCTTGTATCATTGGAGATATGGCTGCTAATTTGTTTTAACTCTGCTGTGTCGATTTTCTTTAGATTCCTGTTCCACGTGGTTTTATGGTTGGTTTTGTTATTGGCAAGAATGGTGAAACCATCAAAAGAATACAAGCAGAGACAGGAGCAAGGGTGCAATTTAATATGAGTAAGTATTTTTGGAGCTGTTTTACATTTGCCATGCCAGCACCTATCTTTTTTGTCACACGTGACTTCCACTGTAATTTCATGAAATTACAGAAAAATCAAAAAAATTAATGTTTAACGAAAGTGGGTGGGGCAGTAATTCGGTAATTCGGGCCCATTCCACAGATCGGTGGTTTTCGTAGTATGAATATGTTTTGCATAGAAATGCACAATTTAGCTGCATTACCCTTGCGAAATAAGTCTGAGAATTCCTAGGAATTCCTAGGAAAATATTCCTAGGATTTCCTAGGAATTCCTAGGAATCAAAGGTGTGAATTTTCACGGTAATTTCGGACTAGGAATTCCTAGGAATTCCCAGATCAACAGCTCTGGTTTAATTCAGTTCCCAGAAATTTCCAGAAACTCCAAGTCTATTGGAAAGTGATTTGGGAATTCCTAGGAATTCCAAGTGTCATTGACCAATAGGCATCCACCAACAAGATTGTAAGCCCAAAGATTCTCAAAAGTTCCTAGGAATTTTTGGGAATCTGCAAGTCTATTCCAGAGAATTACACTGGAAGTGCAAGAATATTTTTTTTAGTAATGGTGTTCATGCAAATTTAAGTATTTAATTCAAGTAAGACTGTGATTCCAACCATGTGAAAAACTTTATTAACAAAGCCTTTCTCAAATATTATGTAACACTTCTTTCTCAACTGATGGAACTGTAAGAACCAGCATTTAGTTTTATTTGAAGGGAAATACAATGTTGACCATACTTACAAAATTCAAAAAAAACTTGAATACAAAAAAAAAATCATTTTCCTTAATCTATGGATGTCAAAAAATCAAAATAGTTGTAACATTATTATGCAAGGAAAAAAGAAACATATTACTTAAAATAAAGTGAAACATTATGCAGACTTAGCTGCTGTAGATTTTTTTATGCTGCTCGCGGAGCTTCCTCTGTTGGCCTCGAATTAGTGTATCCACAGGAAGCCTTTCTAACTTTCTATAACAACTTTCTATAACCTTTCTATAACAACTGAGAGAAAGAAACGTTAAGATTATTCTTTTGCAAATTGACAGTCTGTTTTAAATAAAGTTGAGGTTTGCACATATTTGTTTTTTTTTTTAACGAAGTCCAGGGTGTCCAATTCAAAGTTGACATTTAGATTAGCTCTTGTACCTTTTTGAGCCTTTTAAATGTTTTGTCTTCATGTTGAACCCAGAATGAAAAAAAAAAAAGTGAAATTACTGATCTTTTGGGCTCAACTAGGACATAAAATATCAAGAGACCAAAAGGATTAAGACATGTAGGTTGTTAATATGAATCTTGAACTTACAGTAAATTAGGTCCAATTTTTGTTTCTGAAGGCGAACATTTTCTCCTCCAGTTACAGTTGTTCACCCCTTGAGGGATGACTGTCTCACTTCATCTGGAGTGAAGAGGTGAAAAAGCAATACTTTCAATCCCTCAAGGGGCTTTGTTGTGTTTCTCACCATGTGGAGCAACTCAGGGTCTGAAAGAAAAATGTTAATTTAGGTTTAATTATTACCAAAATTTTAATCTTATCAACTGATGTAGTTATGTGCAAGTGCACAAGTCAAAGTGTTCACCATGTGAAGCAAATTTAATAAGTAATAAACATCTTGCTAACCTGTTTTTGTGGGGAAAGAAACTTTAAGGAAGCAATAATCAAGTACAATTAGCAAAGAAATCACATGTTACACATGTCATATAGGGAAGATATATGTTTGAAATCACCCTCTTTGTTATTCCAATGAGCCAGCCAAGTGGGCATAACAAATCTTCCTTTGAGCAGCTGCAGGTAAATTACAATAGGTGATGTAATTGATTTCGTTGTTATTTTTTAGCTAAATCAGGCACACATTGATTTTTTTCCTCAAATTCAAATAGTATTTTTATTAGTGCTTGGGGCTAGATGACTTGCTCATCTCGTTAATTTATCAGTAGCATTGTGACTAGTGACTAGCCTGTGAAATGCATGGGACGAACATGAACGGGCCGAATTGGAAAGGGCGAAAGGTATGTAAGTTAATTCCAAGAAAGCTATGGAGGTCATACAAATGATTGTGGAAAACCTGGTGCATCAGTTAGACTTTGTTCAAATAACCGGCCTTTTAAGTCCTAGGATCTAACGGGAAATAACTTTGCTTTCAAGAAAGGAAATGATACAAGTTTTTCCAAGTGTTTCAATGATAAAAATCACAAGTGGAAGGTGAAAGAAAGCAAACAATGGACACGCAGCATGAAATAACCGTCTGTGAACGCGCACTGAATGCAGCGCTGAATGCCATGCTTTTTAACAACAATCGCCTGACTTAAACAATAATTAGTTATATTGAATAAAGCACGGATATTTTTCACATTATGAAACATACTTACCAAAAACTTTAAGAATTGTTGCTTTGTATTAAAATGGCGAGCCTTTCTTTGTTTGAACCGGTCGATATTTCCACGTGTCAGTGCCTTCTTGTCACTCTCCATTGCCAACAACTTGCTTTTCGTTCACCACACTGACAGTATCCTCGTTCTCCCATTGAACAACAATAAAAACCATCTTAACTAATTGTAAAAGCCACAAAAGTCGATCCACGATATTCAAGTAAGGGCGCCAAAAGCGAATGAAAAAGGCTTCTTTGTTTCGAACACGAGTTCATTGGCTCAAACGGTAGATGCTTCCTATATGCAACATTAAAAGAGAATCCGCTGGATTATTGCAGAAACAAGCAAGAACAGTCGCACGAAGATCGCACAAATAACTTCCCCGATTCAAATTATATTCCATGGATCCAAATTCAGTCGGATATATTGACGACAACAGACATTATGAAAAGCTCACTCATGAAATGGAATCCGCTTTAAATGTTTGATTTGTCATCGAATGCTGTCGAGGAAACATTGACACTTACGTTCTGTCCATGGGGTTGTCACTGCCTATGGCGGTGTCTGCGTCTGGAGTATGCAGTTTTCAAAGCACTGAACCAATCAAATATGCGGTTTCAAAGCTGCTGTCAATGCGTTCGAACCCAGAGGCAGAGGTAGAAGGTAAATATTATTATCAGGACTTGGGACAGTGTATAATTTGGGAATGCATTGAACAAGAGTCCTGAAGGTGTATTTCCTTCACAGGCTCTCTATTTTAGCCCAATTATTTGTAGGTGTGTGGTGTTGAATAATCAAATTTGGTGAAAATACAGAAGTGTTGACATGGAACTTAAAATTTTCTTCCCATGATTTTCATATTGGTCTCTTCATTTAAATATTTTAATTTGTTAGAGAGTATTAAGACCATTAATTATTTTTTTTGTTGTTTAAGAACTTAATG
>OX421453.1:832729-837729 GCA_949126865.1 Montipora capitata
AATTATACATTCATCTATTTTGCACATGACCAAATTAGTTAATTCGTTGGTGTCATTAATATTTACTACAAACTACTAGCAATTTTGTGCAATAGTACTGAATGTTCCAGTGAGACAACAATCAAAGTTTAAGTGCCCTTTTAGGATTTGATTTCATTTGGTGCCTTGAAAAAAGGAGCATAATTCTCAATGCATGTATAACAAGGTTTGGTCTCATTCAAAGCATGTCAATGTGATATCTTTCGAGTTAATTCACTGTTCATAATACAAGTACTTAGCTAAAGCAATGTTCTTTAAAGGCTCCAAACTTTGAAACATCAAATCACTCTGTACACGGAGAAATGGAAAAGAAAGCTTTTATTCTGATTGTGAGAAATATCATCAGATTACCTTGTTTCATGTGCTCATAATCGGCCTTATTCCAAAAGGAAAATGTCGAAGCATTACTCTTGAAAACTACACACTCCAAGTGAGCACTTAATCCTTCAATGAACTCCAGTATCTTTCAAATCTTGCTCATTTAAAATGAATCTGTAGAATGATTGTCATCCTCTGCCATCTCCCGCCATCTTGAATAACACCTGAGAGATCGGACTGGAAACTAGTGAGCCGTTTTCGTTTTGGTCAGCAGTAAGCGGTAACTAGTAGGTAGATACGTTATGTATAACCAGTCCAAGCTCTCTCAGATTTTTGGCGGTTTTATTCGAACGTTTGCATTGTATGGTGACGATTTTTTTGTTAGTTTCTGTCTTTAAAATGCCGATCCAGGCAAGGAAATGCTTACAGCAACTGAAGTAAAAAGGTAAGCGTTAATTTTAAACGAATAACATTTGATTTGATGCCTTATTGTCTTCAAAATGAGGAACGATTTACATGCATGTAGAATTCACGTTTTCACACCTTCAACTTGTTCAAGTCAATTTGTCAAGCAACTAGGATACTTAACTTGCCTTAAATGCTATAACCCTGTAAAAAAATAGGTAAACCTTTAACGAGAATAATGAAGTTTTAGATCAAATGGTGAAGCAAATGATTTGGAAAAAAGTGCTCATGCGGCAAGTTACATGTAGACGATTGACAAATGATTCCTTCTCGTAAAAATGCTAAATGCTGTCACTTTTATTTAAAGCATTGTACTCAATGCAGAAAATGCCTAAGAAAGCTATTATTGACGTTTGTAAGTAAAGAGACCCAAATTTATGAGTCTACTCTTCGCACACTTTAATTCTAATAGAAATGATCAGTTATTTTGAGGAATCACTACATTCATCATTGAAGTATATCTACTGTATTTTTTTAGTTGCCATGAAAGAGTATAAAGAAAAAAATTCTGCACAGAAGGGAAAGGTCCTTTACAGCACACAAAAATGCTTAGCAGCCAATTCTGTCTCCTCTACCAAATATGGTTTGATGAATTTGTGGATCTCTCTTTGCAGACTTGTTATAGTTCTGTGGTTTATCTGAAATGTTTAAGAGCTTTTTTATATTTAAATGTAAAACAAGAACCCAATCCAAAGATTTTGACATGAATTAAGGACAGTGCCTACTAATTTGCAGGTATTTTTGCGCGGTTTACTGAATATGCAGGAAAAGCAGATCATAACAAGTGTTATTGAAATCCAAAAAGAAAATTGGGGGTAACCACGCATTTTTCAAAGATAATTAATCAACAATATTTGTAAAAAGTTTTATAATACAAAGCAATGTATGGCGTTCTTTTCCAAATTAAAGCTGAAGTATCTCTGAAAAATGCATGGTTACCCCCAATTTTCTTTTTGGATACCAAGAGCACTTGCTAAATTCTGCTTTCTCCGCATGGTTTTGAATCGCGCAAAAATATCTCTCTATAATTAATAAGCACTACCCATAGGAAATGCGAGTATCTCGAGATGCGCAGAACGTACATGTATGCGCAATAACGATAGTAGGCACCGTCCTTAAAATAATGTTTGGGTGCATGCAATAAAAAAATGTAACTGCTTTGAAATCTGTTTTCTATTTTTTTGTCTGTGAGCTATGGTAGTAACTGTTGATAGCTCGACTGCAATTATGGTTTTTTTGTAGTTTCCAGCACATTTCTGATTTGCTGGAATATATATTAATATTATTATACAGGAGCAGGATATTATAACCTTAATTGTTTCTTGTGTTCCACATGTGCACTAGTACATGTACTTCTATTTCTCAGTTACTTCAAGCTATTCTTTTTTTTGACCTCGTTCAAAAGCGTTCCAGCTGTTGCCCAAAATTTTGGTCTAAACTCTAAGTTTTTCTCACTCATTCCAATGAAGATACAGCATTCCAAGAAATTCCCAGGAACTCCTAGTAGTTTAAATATAATAATCTAAGACAGCTATCTTTTTAATACATGGTTTTTGTTGTCGAGAACTTTGTGAAAAAAGTCATTTAAGTGGCCTGGATATATATATATATAAGTGATCTTTAAAGAATTTGTGATGCAGATAATAATAAAAACTACTGAAACAAATAAATGAGACTGTCTTTGAATTTGCATTATATATATGTAATACTCTGGGCCTTATTTGTGCTACTGTGAGGGTAGGAAAATAACTGGTGAGTATACTTAAAGTATGCTGCACTCGCATTGTAGTGTAGTGGTAGTTGTGTCATGTAAGTATACTTTAAGTATACTGCACAGTATACTTTAAGTATACTTTTGATGTTCCAAAATCAGGTGGAAACAAGTATAGTAAAAGCCTACTTTTAGTAGCAGTTTAAAGTATACTTTAAGTAGACTTAAAGTATACTTTATGTATATTGCTTCAGTATACTTTGAGTACAAAATAATTCTACTTATAGTATACTTCATTTTGGTAAGGGTTGCCTCGTTCGTTGATTCAATCTTTAAAATGATGCTTTATTTGCCGTAGTCTTTGTAAAACCGCTTGATGAAAGCCGAAGCAAATTGAATGAAAATAATCTTTCCCTTCGACCATGTCACAACTTGTCACCGAATTAAAAGTAAATGAGAACGAATTTCTCACTTTAACACATCCTTTTCAATTTTAAGAAAGAGTTTATCGTGAGACACATTATTCAATGCTGAAAAAGTAACAAGATGCGAATGCGTTTATTTTGTGATGCCACAAATTTTTCCGTTCAAAACAAATCTTTTACGATCTTGTTTAAATAATTTCAAACCTTTACTAATTAATTTAACTGATGCTTCCTTAAAACTTGTGTGTTGCCAAGCTTGTTTGTTACCGTAGTTCAATCTGAAAACGCTTCCTATTCAAGATTTGTGTGATGTTTTATTCTAGTGTTCTAAAAGCCCTCAATGAAAGCCGATGCAAATTGAATGAAAAACAAATCAATAGTGTTTAAATGATTACTGTATTTCACTGCTTTTTTCTTCGCTTAATTTAAAAGCATTTCTCACCTGCACTCCTTTCAATTTTGTATATGACAGAGTGAAAGCATTTTTTGTGAAAGCACGCTCAAAGCTACAAAACAAGATGCCGACATATTTCACGGCACCGCATAATTATGGTATTTTTAACACTCGCCCCCACTTTCTCTCAACCTATCAAAATGGCGCTCAATGATCAATCGTAAAGATGTTGGCCTTCAACTCGTATTCTATCGAGTCTTAGCGTTAATACATTGGATATTTAGGTCGTTTTAACAAGACAAACCAGAAATGACTAAGGAGAGTGTTTAAGGCTGCATTATTAAAAGCCAATTCTTAGCAGAAAATGCTATCGATCTTCTGCTTTGTAAACAACAACATGGAATATTCATCGCTCCAAGTTTGTGAGTTCTTGTCCCGGAAATACAGTAGCAAGATTTTTTCGGTTTTGGGGTGCGGGTAATAGGCCAGTGCGGGTAATCTGTTGAACGTTTTTTCCCCTTGTGACAAAAATAGACCGCTGCGGGTAATCTGCCGTGCGGGTAATCGTCCGGAAATTACGGTACTAACTTTTAATGATGGAAGCCAGAAGGGCTCCCAGATAATTTTCTTAGGCAACAGCCTTGAAGTACCATTACAGGTAATAATCTTGTACATTTTTGCCTTTTTGAGACCAAAATTCTGCTGACATTGTTGTACTGTACATAGGAACTTGCATGACCTTTGCTTGTTTGGGTGAGGAATCGATGTTTACTTGAGAGAAGAGGATACCTTAAAGGCCTACAGAACTGGGCCCGGTTGTTCAAAAGCCGATTAACGCTAATCCCAGATTAAAAATTAACCAAGAAGTTTATTTCTCTACTCCCAAATGCTGTTCGACGCTGATATTCGGATAGAATTTACATTAGGAGCTGTTGATCTTGAAAAACAAAAATAAGCAAAAGAAACTTTAACCAAAAAGTTGAAAACATGTTTCAAAAGTTTACGCTAATCCTGAATAAAGTTAATAGGCTTTCGAACAACCGGGCCCTGGTTGTTCCTTTAGTGGAGAAATGTGTAAACATAATAATTTGTAATAATTATACTGCTGAGTTTTTCTGTTTTGTCTGTTTTCAGGTCAGGCTCAGCCTGATTATTCTGCTGCATGGGCAGCATATTATCAGTACTATCAACAGCAGGCCGCTGCAGCTGCTGCAGCAGGGCAAGCAGCTCAAGGTACATGTACAGCAACTTGACTTTGCGTTTGCCTTTGCCTTTGCCTCTGCCTCTGCCTCTGCCTTTTGTGATGCAAGACAGCATTTAATTGACAATGATAAGTAGCATTTTAAGAATACTACTACTACTACTACTACTACTACTACTACTAATAATAATAATAATAATAATATTATTATTATTATAGGTTTAGTATGCGGAACGGGAAGTGAACATTTCGCATACCACGACAATAGTGTCTCCCAGATATTTCAAACTAATCATCTCAAATGTGGCTGTGTTCGAAGACAAGTGAAAAGCGAAAACAGCTCACTTCCTGTTGCCATCTGCTTCTCAAAAGCGTTGCTTGCTTCTTCTATTAATGGTGACTGAGTGCAGGAGTCAACATACAACCTTCTTTTAGTTTGGATACTCT
>OX421453.1:852729-862729 GCA_949126865.1 Montipora capitata
CTTCGTGATTTGCACTAACAATGTTCAACTGTTGTATTTTTGGAAAGCTGCTTTGATTCCTTGTCCGTTTAATACCATACTTTTATGTGTATTTACACATGCTTTCTCAGGTAGCCTTTCAATTTTCCATCTGAAAGTTCTGCACATTAATTTTGTTAAATGTGTTTGCTAAGTTTTGTTGATATCATCGTTATTTTTGTAGGACGTTGGCAGCAGTCAAGAGTACTGAAGACGGCTTACGTTTTTTACGGATTTCTGATGCATATTCTATGATCATTTTGCTATAACTTGTATATTTTTTAGTTTTTAATTAATCAACGTGTGTTTAGTCATAAACATTGCACATGAAGTCAAGTTATGTAGCGTAGTTTGCATCGTTGAGGGGGCTGCAACATGATGAACTCTAATAATGCGTATTACATTTTGTGTATTATTAAAGAAAACATTCCATTTGTGTGTGTTGTTTTTGTTACAAATGACTTCCATTGCAGACTCTGGAAAGGTCCCCTTGGAAATCATTAATGGATTTGTGATGAAGGATTTAAGGAATGAATTTATTTTAATCCATATTAATAAAAGTGTCCTGATTCTTTGCCTTTGCTTCTTGATATTTTATGTACTTTGATCCAAACACAGAAAATACTCCTTGTGTTTAGATTTGAATGACAGCATGAGAGGATGTACTTTGTTTAATTTATAGATTCAAAAGGGTAAATCACTTTGTGTAGCACAATTAATAGTACCGTGGAAAAATACTGCATTGAAGCTTTCATTTATTTTATTTCAAGGTCTGTCCAATGACTCAAAGGTTTTGATGATTGTGTAAGCAATTTTCAGTGAGGTGTTCAAAGTTATTTGTTTGGTTTGCATTTGTACATTATTGCACCTTGCCTTAAAAATGTTGCTGTGCATGCTCAGCAAATCCCACCCTGCATGCAGAGCCTCTCTAAAACTCATCAGAGGGTTAGCAAGAGAGGCCCTGTGGAAATTGTGTCAAGTCTTTTATGTTGTCGCAGCCCAAGTTTCTGGGCTAGTCACTCAGGTCAAACCGGTTTAGGCAGCGCGTGCATCATACTTTTGACAAGGCAAAGGTCAAATCTAGCTTTCAGTACGAAAATCAATATGGCGTCTGGGGGTGCGATCGAGATTTGTCCTGGGTTTGAAACTGTCTCCAAGCAACAACTTGTGCTTACTCAATGAAAGACTTTCACAAGTTGAGTTAAGAAAGGCTCTGCTGGCAGGGTGATCGAGTCCAAGACAAAGCCAAAATCAATACCGAATGCTGGATATTTTCTTTGAGCCGTATTTATTTGTTTATGTTCCTTTCGTGAATGTGAATTTTAGATTTTCGACTTTACACTTTTCCTTCTACCAGTCATACTTAAAGCAACAGTTAACCAATTGTGGATTCAAATTTACCCATTTGACTACAGTGTTTAATTTCATGACTGTTAAAAACTAAAGTGGTGATAAGAATTTTAGAGTCCACTTGTTAACTGGGGCTAATTCATGCAGTTTAGATGGTTTCATGATTCATAAAATGCTTATAAAATGGTACATTACAATAGCCAGTAAAAAATGTAGACGAACATTAGGGAAATGCAGCAAACCAAACAGATTTGTGGATTGACCCAATGCTTAGTTGGCCTAATGCTTTTCAGGATTTCAACAACTCACCTGGTTAAAGACCAACTTTGCTCAGAATTATCTTGTTTGTCATGTAACAATAATTTTATGGGAAAAGGCATTAAAGCACTGTGACATAGCCCTGTTAATGAAACGTGGAATACACTGGAACTTATTACTTTGGTCTTGGTTTTCAGAACTAGATGAAAAGTCATTCCAATGGATTGATTTTCAGTGTTAGTGATAATGGAAACTAATTTTGTGATTGGTTGGCTTAATTTGCATACCAGTAACTAACGAGGTTGCTGGCGTAAAATTTTGTTCCCCCTTGTCAGTCAGTTACTTAATTCATCCATTAATTATTAGTTAACAAATTTTGCTCTGAAACATTTATTAGTGGTCTGGGTTAAAAGGTTGGATAACGGCGGGTCATTGTTTGCAAGTCACTGTTTTACCTTTTGGAAAGTAACCAAAACCCTCAATTTGGCTAACCCTAGGCCTAAGGTTAGCCAAATTTCGGGGTTTGCATTACTCTCAAAAAGGTAAAGCAATGACCTGCAAGGAGTGACCTGTGGAATTTGACCTATGTTTTAGACGTGCCGGTGGGATAAAGATGGTGTTGTTTGAATGCTTTTCTATAAAGGACTTAAACTAAAGTTAACAAAGGAAATTAATTTAATTGCCAGAATAAAGTTATGTGTATTAACCATTAAATGGAAGAAGTTTTGTCAACCACTCGCCATCTATGATGGATCTTTTTTTGTCGCAGTGTTTGCACTTATGATTATTAGTCATTTATTGACTATTATTGATGTCCACATTCTTGTTCGCTTACATTTTATGGCCGTAACCTTTCACAGAGCTGAGCAGGCCGGACATCTGTGTGTCTTACTCATGGCTAAAAGATCAATTTAATATGATTATTTGTTTGTGGAAATGTAAGGTAACATTACTGAACATTGCTTGCTGCTGTTGTTAAACACTGTACTTGACATTCTACTTATTGAAAGTTGATGTTTTGAGATTAAGGCTGATTTCCTCTGCAGTAAGATAATATTTTGTTGTGCTCTTTATGTTGGAGTTGTATAGTGTCTATTGAATATGACTTTGAATATACTTTTGTTATACCATCTCATGTTTCATAGTAAACCATTTTCCCCGCTCTTTAGGGAACATTTTTTTGCTTCGTTTCCAATTGTTGTCTGCTAATTATATTATGTATTAAATGTGACCTTTCTCATAGAGAATTAGACGTAGATGGCTTGACTGCAGTGGGTGCAGTCTTTCTTGCATCTCACAGTAAGCTCAAACTCTTCGTTAGTTATAAATTTGTTTGTGTTGCCATTCCATTTTTCACTGTTATTTGCTTTTGATGTTCCGGTCATGCCTTTTCATTGTATATAACTTGATTTTTGTTGAATTAATTATGACCTTGTGACAAATGAAATGCTTAACAGGAGGAGAGTAGCAGCCTATCCTTGCATCTCACTGAGTAACCTCTTTCTTTTTCTGCGATGACTAAAAATAGTGATTTAAATTGTACAGATTATTTGTAATTAATTTATTTTATTATGGCGTTTTATCATTCACACTGTCCTTGCTCTTTTTTGTGTGTATTGACTTGCTATGTGCTCTTTCTACAATGTGCTAGTTTTTTTGTTTTTTTTTTTGCTTTATTTGTCGACTATAGCATTGCTTAAAGGTTTTAGGTGCAACTGGAGGGCTCCAAAGAAGTGATGCAGTTGTTACTGGCATCTCACAGTGAGCTTGAGGTTTCTTAGATCGACATTTACTGTTGTTGAGCATGATGTCTGACGTCGATTTATTGCAACCGTCAAACTCTTCAAAATTTAATGTTCCACTTTTAAGTTTACTCTGCAATAATGAAGGTTTTTATGACGTCAGTTGAATGTTTTTAATGCCCTTTGGTGAGCGGTTATTCTTCTGTTACTTTTTTAAATGTCTGAAAGCCATCCTCGCATCTTACAGTGAGCTTGTATTGTTTTTTAATTGGTGAATTTGTATATAATGGTTTATATTGATGTGATTGGAAATTTTCTGGCCATGCCAAAAGGTCTATCAATTTGCAGGTAGGAATTCGTTCTTGCCATTTTTTAGAAATCCTAACCCCTGCTATTTCATTATCAGTTTATTGTCTTATGCATTAAACAGTACCCAAGCAAGAATGGTAATCTATTCTGCTTATATTTTTTGTGTGTGAATCCTGTCTTCTTGCCCTTCTTTGCATTGAATGCCCTGATCTCTTACAGAACTAAGCAAGCAAGACAGGTGTTTTGTGCACACAACTGATATAGCTGTATCAGCAACATCGATTATTATAATCTGTTTGTGGAACTGCGTCCAAATAAAATTGCCAGTACTTATTGCTTCCCCTGGCTGTCAACTCTAAATATTCTACAAAACCTGGTTTGATTGGAGTATAGATGCTTCTTATTTTAAGTTTTGTGTGCTTTTTAATTTATTATGCAATTAAGCAAGTTTAAATTGAATATAATAAAATACTATATGACATATTAAAAATTAGAGTTTGCCATAGAATTATATAACTTCAATTGACAAAAATTATTGTTCTATGTCCTGTGAATTTGAAATTAACATTTATGTGGGCTGCTCTCTCCTCAAATTATAACTAACATGTTTTTGTGGAAGCAGATAACCTTGCTTGTAGGATCTGACATGATGTCTTCTGAATCAGTAGTCTTTATGCAATCGGAGGATTGATTTGAGGAACAGAAGCTCTGATAACACAAATACCTAGCCTAGAGTATTTAGAGTATTTATGGTTGGATGACTTCACAGATTGAAGAATATATTTTGCAGTTCTTTTTTGTGCTTACCTTTGTATGTCTAAATGGTGTCTTTATTTTGCTGTTTTTCATTGCATCGTTATTCTACCATGGTTTGATGAAAATGTAGCGTTTCATGGGAAATTACCATCTCAGCGTTTTGCCCCTTCAATATATTTTTATCTTCGTGCATTTACTTATGAGTTTGAAGTTTTGTGTGGCATGAAATATCTGTACCTGCATAAAATATGCTTCTTATTACATTTGTGAGAAAGTGTTGTATTTCAGAACGAGCTTGCTAAAGAGTTTGTATACAATAGGGCCGTTTATACGAGAGAAAGTAAGCCGCGGCTAACTCTGGCCGCGGCTTACTAAAGCCGCGAAAGGAACTATTTATACGAGTATAAACTCCCCGGCCAGGATAAGCCGTGGCTTGAGAAAGCCGTGAACGTAGATTTTGTACCATTTATACGGGGTGTTCGCGGCTTACGTAAGCCACGGCCAGAGTTAGCCGCGGTTTATTTTCTCTCGTATAAACGGCCCTAATGTTGTTCTGTTGTCTGATAAATTTTAGTCTTGTTTGAAGCTGATTTTACACACTGGTGTTTTCAGTTATTCCATTTGTTCCATAAATTCTTGTATTGGTTTTTTTTTTGTCTCATTGGAGGCAAATTTTGTTTAAAGTTTATGACTGGAATCATTGTTGTTTCCATCAATAACATTGTTTCTTCTTCTTCTTGTCTTCTTCTTTTTGGGCCCTTCAGAATTATATTGTGATGATTCTGTGTTCATATCATTATTTTAATATTAAATGCATAATTTTTTCAGGAATATCTCTTGAACCATCAGCAAGATGGTGCAACCAACAACCGTAAGCAGTAGTGAAATTTTAATTGCTTTAATTACTTTACATTTGTTTCAATAATTACGTTGTCTTGGAATTCACTCCATTGAAAATAACTATCGCTGAGCATGTTTTTGTTAATTAAGATATTTGCAGTTAGTTTTCAAAGAATTAAATAAGTTGTTCATCTTTCAGAAATGGTGAGACCAGTGGAAGCAAATCTTCCTCTTCCTCTTCCTCTGGGCGTATGTTAGCCTGCGAACGATGACGTATTTCCGGCGATCGTTTCTCTAGAGAAACGACCGCCGGAAATACGTCATCGTTCGCAGGCTAGGCGTATGTTTATCATTTGACAATATTTACTTTCATAATGAATCGCTAGAGCTGGTTGATAATTTGTTACTATTGTTTGAAGTGCCTGTCCATGGTTAATTCAATGATTGTTGTTTGAAGAGGCATTGTGTTCCTTTTCAGAAGGAAATGAGCTTCACTGCAATCGCATAAAGACAGTAAAGCAAGGAAGAGTTGCTCTTTCCTCTTGTCTGTTGAAGGTGATAGTCGCTTTCTCTGCAATGGCATGTTACGTAATCCCAATTAAAATTAACTGAAGTTCTAAAAATTCTTAAAGGTTTATTGTCCTTGTTATGTGCAGAATGTACCAATAGGGAAGATATCGTTGACTTCACCAATTGTCGTTACGGACGGTGCCTACTAATTCACAGGTATTTTTGCGCGGTTTACTGAATTTGCGGGAAAAGCAGATCTTAACAAGTGTTATTGATCTTAAAAGAAAATTAGGGGTAACCACGCATTTTTCGAAGATAATTAATCAACAATATTTGTAAAAAGCTTTAAAATACACAAAGCAATGTATGGCATTCTTTTCCTATTTGAAGCTTAATTATCTCTGAAAAATGCGTGGTTACCCCAAATTTTCTTCTTGGATACCAAGAGCACTTGCTAAGTTCTGCTATCCCCGCATAGTTTTAAACCGCGCAAAAATATTTCTGTATAATAAGCACCACCCATAGGAAATCCGAGTATCTCGAGATAAGCAGAACATAAGCGAAATAACAATAGTAGGCACCGTCCTTAATATGCCAAAGAGAGGATCTTTTGTTCCTGTGGGTTGGAACATTTGAATAAATAAAGCAATGTTTGTAAAGGGATATCATCCCTATATCAACAACCTGTACAATTTTTAGTAACTGTAAAGAAGCTTTTTTCAGAGCAATTGCTACCCAGCCCTTGCATTTGACTGATGGAGCTCATCTCATTCAGTGAGCCCGTAGCTGGCGGGAAATGTAATCGCGGGATTATTTGAACAAGCGCGAGTAAATCTTTGGTTGCTCTGTGGTTTGGCAGCAGCCCCGGGTGGAAGGGATATCAAAAAACTACTCGTCACTATGCCATTCGTAGCGTACTCATCCGTGTTGAAACACTCAAATTCTTTCGTTCAGCTCAGGTAAATTTTGGTATTTGTTTTTCATACGGCGTCTTTTGGTCTCAGTCTGATGAGAGCTCCCTACGAAAGTAGGGAGCTTTTAAGCACCCTATTTTCGTAGGGAGCTCTCCGCGTCTCAAAAACGTGCGTGCTTAAAAGCACGCACGTTTTTGAGACGCGGACGGCAACCGGAAGTGAGCTGTTTTCCCTTTTAACTACATTGCCAAGTATCTTTTCTCCATTAGAGACGATTCGTATGAAAATCTGGGAGACACCAGTGTCCTGGCACGCGAAATGTTCTCTTCCGGTTGCCGTCCGCGTCTTAAAAACGCGCGTGCTTAAGCTCCCTATTGTTGACAAAATGGGCTTAAATTTTGGGGAGGAGGACTTTGCTAAAACTTTATTCCGCGCGCCTACAATACCGCCAGTAACACGGGCTCGGTACTTATAGCCAAAATTTCGCTATTTGAACCCTACGGCGCCTGCTCACTCCTCATGCTAACATGAATTCACCAGTCAGAGACGGTTTTGATTGTTCTTCACAAAAACCAATGAAAAGACACTTTGTTCAGGGTTCCCTAGAGTTCTTTTCTCCCTCAGTTAAGAGAAGAGTTCTGGGGTCGAGATTTTTTCCGGTTCCCGGGGCCCGTTTCTCGAAAGTCCCGAAACTTTACGCGCCATTTTCGGGTGTCACGATTCCCTCTATCTCAAGAACGGAGAGAAATTAAGTCGTCAAATTTCACAGTCAGTTTGCTTTTTGTTACCTTGAAAACATGTTTTAGGATCAGCGTTCCTGAACGAGGGGTTGGTAGGTTTGCAAATGGTTTTTCGGGACTGTCGAGCACCGGTGGCTCAGTTGGTTGAGCACCGGGTTGTCACGCGGGAGGTCGTGAGTTCAACTCACTCAGGGTCTTTAAATAACTGAGGAGAAAGTGCTGCCTTTGTAATTACATCTGCAAATGGTTAGACTCTCTAGTCTTCTCGGATAAGGACGATAAGCCGGAGGTCCCGTCTCACAACCCTTCAATGTTCATAATCCTGTGAGACGTAAAAGAACCCGCACACTTGTCGCAAAGAGCAGGGCATGTAGTTCCCGGTGTTGTGGTCTGTCTTCTGTGGTGTATCATGGTTGGGAGGGTAAATGCTCGGAGAAATTAGCTACACCAAGCTACTCTAAAAATCCGAGGGTAAATAAAGATGTATGATATGATATATATATGGTCCCCAGCTCGTTTACTCCCATCGACACGTTCAGTGTGGTGGTGGCCAAGCCTTAAAGGGCCACCGACAACCACAAGTCTTTGCGGGCGAGCAAGTTATCGGCGCCATTTTCTGTAATACAGAAACTAGTATTTCTTGAAAAGTCAAATTCCATCGCCTCACATCGTCGTGTTTTGGATGCCCAGTAGCTTCAAACGTTGTTAATATTTTCCCTAATGTTGAAATATTGTATTTTTGACGTTATTTGGGTGTTGTGTTCGTGTTAAAAGCGAAATGAAAACTGTGAAGAAAGGTCGTCCGCCGAGGAAGGAAAAGCGCCATGTTATTTGGCTCACTACTTCAACCTTAAGATTATGGAACGAAAGGAGGAAGGCGTTTGGATTAAGAAAAAAATCGAACAGCGAATTCGCAGAAGTTCTTCTTCACGGGATGTTTCTGAAGCGAACCGGCCGATTCGATTGCCCGGATAATAACAACAACAAAGGCGCGCAAAGGACACTGGTTGTCGGTGGTGCTTTAATATTTCGTAAAATCCTCCCATTATTTGTTGATCGGGAGGTCGGAGGACCAAAGCGAAGCACTGCAGAAACCTGGGATACGTCGGCATGTTGCCGATTTGTATGTGACCTTCCCAGAGAGATTGGTGAGGATTCTGCTATGTCCAGTTTTCGTAAGTCGGGAAATCTAATACGTTCGGAAAACAGTGCAATCTCCATTCGTACGAGATTTTCTTGGGTGTAAACAGAACGTGGATTAGGCCATAGTCCACTATGTGGCCTACCGTTTATTTTGTATTTTCTGCCATAATTCCGAGTCCATCGAATTTCTTATTTGGAACTAGCCAGAGCTACAATCCTGGTCAAAACTAATGGGACAATTCCCGCTTTTTCCCTCCCCTCATTACAATAGGGCCGTTAATACGAGAGATAATAAGCCGCGGCTTACATAAGACGCGAACACCCCATACAAATGGTACAAAATCTGCGTTCACAGCTTTCTTAAGCCGCGGCTCATCCTGACCGGGGAGTTTATACTCGTATAAATAGTTCCTTTCGAGTATTATGTAAGCCGCGGCTTATTTTCTCTCGTATAAACGGCCCTAATGTTGATTTTTCACGGTCTCCAAAATCAAGATCCGTCATCGATCGCTGGCATGTTTCGACATTGTCTGGGGGTAAGGGGGGCGCGAAAAAGGCAGTGAAAGAAGATCATGCGTTTCTCATATAACGATGGAAGCATGTACATTTAATTCTCTACTTTTCGCCCAAAATTTGACAGTGCCCCGAAGTCTTTTGACCCGGATTATGTAGTTGTCTGTACCGGTTGAAAGAATCGTGGATATTCAGTTCACTGATAAAGTCCCAAGAGTAAATAGCTTGTATGGTTTTTGCATTATGGGATGGTGAAAATAGTCAATACTCTTTGTTTGTCATCCCCAATTTTGCATAAGCATTGTTTCCAGTTTCTCTTGGGACTTAACAATGGTCCAAGAGAAAAAAAAAAACGATGCTTATGTAAAATTTGAAGGGAAAAACAAAAAGTATTCAGTATTTTCGAATCCCGGTTTCTTAATTAAATAATTTACGACGGTGTGCTCACGCTTGGAAAACCTACTGATTTACCTTATTATGGGCAATAAAGTTAATTTACTTTTTGCAGGAATGATTCAGACTCGTAACGTTTTATTCAGACATCGGGGCAATTTTGACCTATTTGAAATCATAGAATCTTTTCCCGTTGTTCAATAATTGTTCTTTTTTTCGAGGGGGAGGAGGGGCCGGAAAACCTTAATAAAACAGGACTTTCTTGGCATTTTCGCACGTAAACCCTTCTTTCGAATATTTGTAAGTTTGTCGTATAATCTTCGCCAAAAGCCCCTGGCGCTTCTTTGCCAAGCAACAAATAACCTGCCCTCAATCTTCCTTTTCGAAGGAAAAGAGCTAGAGCTTGCTTGAATTTGGGCTGTTGTAATTCGGCAGGCTATTTCTTTTTTTTATTTGAAGAGTTTGATCACCTGACCTCGATTGTTCAAGAGGTGGATAACGTTATCCACCGGAT
>OX421453.1:872729-882729 GCA_949126865.1 Montipora capitata
GGTGACACAGCATAGCGAGGTTCCAATGATAGTGGGCTTCACACTTTGGCCAGACAACATCATCGGGAATTCTGTACCCTTCTCGTTACCAGCAGAGTGGGTTCTTTCTTTCACCTCCCTCGGAATTAATCAACAAGGGTTGTAATAAGAGTCCAAAGTTTAATATCATAGTGTGAGAAGCCCAAAGAGTCTTCCCATTTGTAGCTGTGATTACATTGTAAAATCAACACTTCCCCCTTCATTTAATTAAAGAAGTGTTGGTCCATCCGGATTTTAAGCCCACGACCTCCGGTATGGTAACCCCATGCTCAAGCAACTGATCCAACCGGACGGCCGTAACCACGGGTGCTGTCATATCAAGATTATCGCTCAATGGTACCCCCTAAGAATCACAAATTCAATACAATCTTTTCTTCACTAGAGCTTATCTTAATGCGGAATCTCTTGACAAGAGGAAAAGGCCGCTTGATTTAAATAGATGGAAAACATCTTCTCCAAAGGTATTTGCCCCCGATACATTCTCTTCCTTTAAAATTTGAGTGATCTGCCGTTCGTTGGTCATAAGTGTGCACGATGGAGCGTGTGAAACTTACGCGGTAGCAATAAAAGAGTCTGTGATTTAAAGTTAAAAGCGAATGAGAGCGGCTATCATTTAGCCTGCTAGTTCAACTTGAAATCAAATTGCAGGACAAGGGGCCGGTTGTTCAAAGCCGATTAAAGCTAATCCCAGATTAAAAATTAACCAAGGAGTTTATGTCTCTACTCCCAAATGCTGTCAACCGCCAATATTTGGCAAAACTTTACATTAGAAGAAGTCAATCTTGAAAAACGAAAATAAGCATAAGAAATTTTCACCAAAAAGTTGAAAACATGAAACAAAGTTTTTACACTAATCCTGGATTAAGTTAATCGGCTTTCGAACAACCGGGCCCAGGCGTATAAAACCGTCTGCTCTTCTTGGTTTAGCTGTCTAGCAATTATTCCCAGCCACAAATTTAGATAACCAGCATTCCCTGTCATTCTTTCGATAGATTTTTATCTTTTACTTAATGGATCAAGTTCATTCATACCAGATTTCGATAGTTTGCATTTGTAGTTACTGTCTATTCATAACATGGAAAAAGGATATTCCAAATCTCCAAGACAAAGTCGCAGATTCCAGGATAATCTCTTACTGGCACATTCGTTCAATCTTAACCCTTTTTGAAACTTTGAAAATATCAGTGGGTAAGTTTCCCTTGACCCTCCTCCCCAATATGCTGAAACTACGAAAATTTGGATTTATCAAATGAGTAGAGATAAATAGAGGCTAATTCAGCCATTTCGAATTCAGAAACTATGGCCGCCGGCTTGAGGATACCGTGCGCCTGACGAGAAAGATCTACGGCGATTGGCTGATTCGACGGAAACTATGCTGACATCAATATCCTCACACATGAAAGATAAAATTGATAGACAGGTCTTGATACGTTCGCTGAGGACAGTGAAGAGATCAAATTTTAGAAACAGAAAAAATTCTGGTATTTCATCGAGATCTCTATAATAAAAGGTAATTAACCAACTTGAGAAAGAGTTGTCCTTCGTCAGGAACCGATGACCCGAAGCCTACAACTCCATTGCGTTCGTGTCAAGGCGTTTTCACAGACCGATTTATTTTTAGATTGAATTTCCCGCAAATGAGACTCCCGCAGGAGCCCGATGACCAATTACAAGAAACTAACCTGACGTCATAGGGTCACCAAACCGGAACTGCCTTTGTTTTTTTTCGGCGAAGGTAGTCTAAAAATAGATCAGTCTGTAAAAATGCCGTGACATAGGCCCAGTAAGGGAGTTGAAGGCTCCTGGTCATGGGTTCCTGCCTTCGTTCAAGCGAATGGCTAACCCGCGAAACGTCAGCTCGCAAATCTTTACGATGGTTAATTTCCCTTTATCAACTCGTTTGATAAAACCAAATTTTCATGTTTCACTCCCCACCGACGCAGCAACACAGTTTTGTTTATAATCCAACCCACCCTCACCAATAGCAGCCATTCATAGACATGTATAGCCTGCGTAGCTGGCGGTTTTGTCCGAAGCGAACGATCAATCGGTGAAGACGCACGAGCGGGAGGCGAAGACGCGAGGGGATTGGGGCGGGGTTCTTCCGCCCCAATCCCCTCGTGCATAGCCGCCCGTTTGGGCGGTTCGTCGATTGATCGTTAGCGCCGACAAAACAGCGACACAAGCCAAGACGTGTAACGAATCTAAATCTGGTGCAAAAATAATAATAAATGTAAAGCGCTTATGTTGAGAATGGTAGGCAAACGTTACGTTGTTGACTTTTTTCACCACTCATTGGTCTGTCTTCTTTTCTCTTCATGCAAAGGATATACCTAGACAACTAAACGGATGTGATTCTGGAGTTTTCGCTTGCACGGTATGCTTGATAAAAATGAATTTTTTATCCTTCATTCTAATTCTTGTGTGTACTTAAAGACCAGTAAATAAATTGCCTGAAGAAAGTAAACCAACAGGGAAGGACAAAAAGGGTCGTCCATCGGGATCATCGTTATGAATTTCACAAAAGTTATATCTGAATTTCCCTTTCGTGCGTCACTGCATGGCCTACGTCACATAAACTCAACATATCGCCTCAAGTGTTTTCTTGGATTTTCACACGACGCCTTGGCGGCCACGTTTGTTCCTCAAACTAATCTTGCGGGAGTTAAGCTTTACTCTGTTGCCACCGTTTTCTTTGTTTAAAATATGTGAGGCACGTATAGCGCACATATTTTTCCTCTTTGCAATAATGCTATTTTTAAGGAATCCAGGATCGTTGACGTTAACGAAATCAGCATTAATCCTCGGTTAAAATCATTATGCTTTTTCTCTATTCTGTTCTCCATACATTTCAACTGGTACTGATTGGAATAATTCGTCCAACCAAAAACGTTTTCATTTCTTGGTCTTTTCCATTGTTTGTCACGACCTTTCATGTCTTTGATTGGGCATTCTTACGATAAGGTGAAACTGAATGTTGATCAAAGGCTAGCGCTGGCTTTGTCTCCAAGAACTAGGCCCAAGAGACTCTCGGAAACTGAAGGTATAAACTGGGTTTGGGTTAAGATAACTACATAATACACTACTTTGTCTATCATTGCCCCTATGACGAATATCCATTGATTAAGAACATGCAGAACATGCAGTTCCTGACTCATTATTTTGGCTTTAGTGCGTTGTCTTTATTCATGGAATGAAATAGCTGTAGATAGCATCTTTATTCAAAAGTTTCCCGACATTTGAAATGTTTTCTTTTATTACAGTACGCCGAGTATTTATCAAGAGAGGCAAAATTTGATTTTAACCAGGTATGAGGCCTCTGTGATTTTCAATAGACATGGAAGGAATTTATTGTTTGTAGGTGGATCTACCGTCAAATTTTATTCGTAAAAACGGTGATCTCTGAGAAATTTACCTACTTCCTGAAAGTGTCAATAATTAGCTGCAAACGTCTTTTTGCGGATTTTACAGTGATCCCTATACCGACACTTATTCTCGCCAAAATGGCGTGATAGGCTCCATATGTGTATTATGACCCCTTATCAGGTATCAGAACACTTTCGGTAATTATCATAGTTGCACTTTGCTAAGCGTTTTGCACGAAAAACTTTGCGTTTTACTCTCAACCAATCAGAGGCAATTGCACTTTTTTTCCAGCGAGTTACGCTATTGTAGGTACTTGTACTTGCTTTGAGCTGTGATTGGTTCGTTTTGATCTTTTGTATATATTGCTATGGCCACAATGTAAGGGATGTAATAATAACAGAAGGTCCGCTTAGCGTTTTTTTCGAGCGAGTTTAAGACTTCAGTGGAACAAAGGCTATTTTTCACAAGAATGAAGACCTCACACTTGGACTCCTTTTTGCTATTTTTCTAAAATACACTTCGTAAGAGAACTTTAATCTTGTTGGTTCTTCTTTTTTTTCTTGGGGTAGAGACACATACCTTATTTCAGACGCAGAATGGTGTACGAGATTCTGACCAAAAAGCTGTTATGATGCGCCTTGTGCTGAAGTCCAGTTCCAGTTACTGGTGCAAACAAAAGACGTCAAATTTGATGTCATTGATACGCACGGCCTGAGATAAACGGTTGTTATCCAATGAAACTCGCAGAAGAGAACAGCTGAATAGCACAATAAAGAGTAGTTCTCGATGGGGCTTCGAAGCCTTGACTTACATGTTCTAAATACCCATTGTCTGTAGTGGGGACTACAGTCAGTTGAAGATAGCCACTGTATCGAAAATGGGCTATTTCCGAGTTGCTGTTTGTCTCGGTTTCGAAGCGAGTCTTGGTGCTCAACTATTGTAAGGGAAATGAGTTTGATTTGCACAACAATTCGCAACTCATTTCCATTTGAATGGTTGTGCACCAGGATTCGCTTTGAAACTGAGGCATGCAGCAACTCGGAAATGGGCTATTAAGCGGCAGCGTATTCGTGAGATTTGATTACAACAGTTGACACAATGTGGGTTCTTAGACAAAGTCCCTTTGTAAAGTAGTTCAAGAAACAGAATCAGATGCGCATTGCGGGATGGGTCACCAATGGCGCGAGCTTCGTATCCATGGACTTCAACTGTTCCACACACATCGGAGAAGGTTGCTTGCTAGAATACTGACAGGTGTCGCCTATCAAACGACGCTTAAGTATGGTCAAAGTAGAAACTAAGCGCGAATGAAGTAAAGACAATGTTTTTTTGAGAATCGCGCAAGCAAGAGGGTCTCGTGCAGATTGGTGGGTTATCTGTGTATTCAGATGCAGGAAATATCTGTATTTAATTATTATTCATTAGCTAACGTTGGATAGGAGTTCTCATAATCAACGAACAATAATTATGTTATGAGATGTCATAGTAAACTAGACGCTCCATGAGCGTACTCTACCTCTGCGAGCCCTATTTTTGCAAGCTATTAGGACAGTTCAGCACTTATCATTGTTTTGTAGGAAAGTAAATGAGTTTATATTAATGACTTCAATTGAAATAAGGAGAGATTTTTATGGTTCTTTGATTATTTGGAATTGATATGATTTGACTTTAGATGCCCCCTATTTAGATCATATTAATATTCTTTGACTAATAGTATCTTTTTTTGGTTTTTTACATATATATACATATATACCGGTATATATGTATATATATATATACCGGTATTCTGTATTCTGTATTGTATTCTGTATTCTGTATATATTCCCTGTGTTCTGTACAGACTGACCTAATTACTCAGATATCACTGTTCATCTCTGTATTTTATTCATTTTATTTTGATCATTTGTGTAATTGTATTGAATAAATAAATAAATAAATTGCACAGTCAAACAGCAGACCTCTGATTAACTTCTTTTGTTTGTCCAGCAGCACTTGTATATTTCACATAATTGTAGTCAGTGTTTGTAGAGATTGGTTAAAAAATTACCACCCACAAGTCTATACTTAATACCTTTTCAGGCCAACCCACAACTGCTGTCTCTCTTAGAAAATGAGCGCTCCGATTTCTTCTCAGCGCGTGGAGCCTTCCACAGAAGAGTTACAGAACCCAAACTTGCCTGGCGGGTAGAGTTTTGGATTGTGCACTACAACCTTTTCGGGTCGAGGAGAACCACAGCTGTTTCTGGGGGGAGCTATGGGCAAAGAAACACCGTTTTTCAAGAGTGTACAGCCTTCCCACTTCATTGTGCATCTTCCTCGTGGGCTCAGGGGGAACAGCTCATTCCAGGGGGAAGGGGTGGACTTCCCTGGAGGTGCCAGAGGCAAACCAAGGATACCAGGGGATGGCCCGTCTAACTGTGCATCTTCCTGGGCGGGTCCTAAGGGGCAGCTCAAATCTAGAGGAAGTAAGAGCACCAAAACAACTCTTGCTATAGAGTGAAGGGCCTTCACTGGAACAGGAGCCATTACCCAGAGCCTCCATCTTCCATATTAACCCGCTGAGTCAACCCTTTCCTGCATCTGTCCATTTTTACAAGCACCTCGCAAGGGGGCTTCAGTGGGTGTTTTCACACATGTTCACATTGACCAATCTTAAGAGACCTATGGTCAGCCATTTTGTACGTCACGTACGTACAGGTGTCACATAAGTCAAAATAACGTAGTTCTAAAAACAGAAAGATCGGGAAAGGGTTGACTCAAGCGTACAATGCAGATGGAAGTTCCAGGTAATGAGCTCCTGACTGGAAGAGTTAGAGCCAAACCAATGGCCCACTCAATTGCGTATCGTCCTAGCCGGTTCTGGAGGGTACAGTTCGAATCTTGGGGAAGCTACAATCTCGGACAAAACCTGTTGAGACAAAGTGTCCTTTTTGGTACGCCAACCACTTATCCAAACGTTCAGCTTAAAAACCGCCCTTTCCCCTTCCCCCAAACTCCTGAGGGGGAAGGGGAGTGGGAATGGCGGAGTAAGTAGGGGTGTGTCAAAATGGAGGTGAAATTGTGTCAGTCTCAACAGTTTTGTCCGAGATTGTAGGTCGTTGAGCAAACAACTGTAAAATGGCCTATTAGCAACTTGACACGTTAGCTCAGTGGTAAAGAACAGGGACAAGTAATCCAGAGGTTTACAGTGGGTCGGAGTTCAAGGCAAGCTGCGAGTGACATATCATGGGATAAAATGGCAAAAAAAGCCGAGCGGGATCTGGAAATAAGAAGAAGACGAAGGGATAGAAAGAGGAAGGCTGGGACAAAAACGAGTAACGGTGTGGGGCATGAAGGGAAAGAAGAGAGAGAAGGAGGGAGAGAAAAAATGAGATCCGTTTTTATTCACCCCGTAAGTACAAATTACCCATGTATATATTCGGTTCTCTTAGGTATACGTATTGTTCTACAAAACAATAGCGCGAATGAATAATTAATTTATTCTGCATGCATAATGAAGTAGGGACCTGTACGGAAATCATTCCGGTTCCACTTCCACAGCATTCAGAGTACGCTTTCGCGGCAATTGTTAACTCCAGTTTATAGTGTCCCCAATTAGTTCTCCAGCGCTAAAGCGACTTGACACTTAAGTTCCTTTCCTTACATGTCTTTGAGTTCAGGCTAACAGCAAATCATCAATTAATTAATTAATTAATTAATTAATCAACCAACCAATTAATCCATTATTACTTATTACTATAACAACTCTTACCGGCCGAAAACCAATAATCTTGAGAATTTGTTCCACAGCATCTGCTTTTGCCGTTTTTTACTTTTTCCTGTATCCGTCGCCGTGTTTCCCCAAGGTAAACTCTTACTTTAAATTCCAACCCCGTCTCCGGCTTTTCAAGTTCTTGATAGACTGGAGCTGGTTCTTTCTTTTTCATACACAGCTGGGATCAAGTATTCTCATGGGGTGCCTTGGTGGGTCCACGTCTATTTTTGACTCTTCCAACGGCTCCAGGTGTGACAACATTTTTGCCGCGGCATCATTTCTTGCTTTTTTTTTTGTGGAAGAGCCCTCACCTTCTGTAGTAAAGTCAGCTACTTTGGCTCTCACAACGAACTGCCTTTTGTGGAGAGCACCACCAATACTTGAGACAAGAAATTCAACGTGAATTTTCTCTTTGCTGTTTCAAATACTTTGGACACGTTATCAGCCATGATGATCTAAAACAACAGCGAAGGAGGATTATATATATATATATATATATATATATAAGTAACGTCTCGATCGACGAATAACAAGAGGGTTGAAAGATGGCCAATCCACTCTAAGATGCAAAGGTTATCGTTCGAAATTACCGCAAATTTCGGCGAAGAACTTGATGATTTTTGCCTTGTGAGGGTAAAGGAGAAACAGCGAGGACTCACTGTCAGGCTGGTCTTTCATACACTGAATTCGAGATAATTAATGTTCATAAAACAAAAAAGAACAAAGCGAACATAAAAATACCTAATTAGCAATGACTAATCGGAATACCATTGGTTCGTTTGTCCTCTGCCATTTTAGTCCGGTATATGAAAGTCTACCCCACTGTCACGACATTATCTCACCAAGTAATGCACCAAGTAATGCACCAAGTAATGCACCAAGTAATTGCAAGTAATGTTTACAACATGAGCGGCAATGTTGTATCACTATTTACAAACTCGAGGTGAAGCCGACAGTTTCTGAATAGTGATACAGCACTGACGCGAATGTTGTAAACAACTTGTGAAATGAATACTTTGTAGCAGTATCACAGATGTGTAAGAAAAGCGTGCATGCAGCAAACTTGCGTTGGAGTGTGCTTTCAAGAGAAATCAGGTATTGTCTTGGGAATTATTAAATGTTTGTTTTGAGGTTGTCGTCGGATATTGAATATTTATCTCATTTCCTGGCATTGATTTCCTTCAATAGGACGTTTTCAACCAACCCCTAGAGAAACCAATGACAATAGTGAAATGTACGACTTCTGGTGGACGAACAAAAGGAGCTAATGCGAGATCTTTTGTTTTCGTCCACCAACATGGCGGTGATGACGTCACGTGAAAACCTCCTATTGACCTACTTGTTTTCAGAGGCACATTTTAATTTTAAAGTTAAAGTTGTTCATGGTGCTCTTGCCCCACCAGCAGATTTATCTCTTTCAAGATAATTCATGAATAATAATTGTAAAAAGCTTTAAAATACAAAGCAATGTATGGCGTTCTTTCTCAAATTGAAGCTTAATTGTCTCTCAAAAATGCATGGCTACCCCCAGTTTTCTTTTTGGATACCAAGACTATTTACTAATATCTACTTTATCTGGATAGTTTTAAGCCGTGCAAAAATATCCCTGTATTAGTGAGCATCACCGATAGGAAACTCGAGTATTTCGAGATGCGCAGAACGTATGCGCAATAACAATAGTAGGCACCGTCCTTAAATTTGCTATTGTGAGTAAAAGTAGGGATAACATTTGGAGGGCTAGTAAATGTAATGTTAAATCTTAACGGAGAAAGATATAGCTATGAAAAATAATACAGAACGTAAGTTTCAGGCTGGATGGCAACTTTACATAAATAGTTTATTAGATACTTAATTAAAACGTTTAATTACTTTCATTAACGGGACTCAAGCGTCTAACCCTAACTACTAACCCTAAAACCTCTTCAAAACGTTTTTTTCCTCAAACGACTTCAAAACACGCTCTTAGACGCTTAAAAACACGCTTCAAAACGCTTTTATCAAACGCCTTCAAAACGCGCTCTCAGACGCTTAAAAACACACTTAAAAACGTTTTTTCAAACGCCCTAAAAACGCGTTTTCAGACGCTTGAAAACATGTTTTAAAATGTTTTCTTCAAATAACTTCAAAACAAACTCTTAGATCCTTGAAAACACACTTCAAAAGGTTTTTTCAAAAGACTTTAAACTTGCTCTCGGACGCTTGACGCTTCAGAACCTTTTTTTTCACGCCTTCAACACGCGCTCTCAGACGCTTGAAAACACGCTTCAAAAAAGTTTTTTTCTAAGGTCTTCACAACGCGTTCCGAAGCGCTTGAAAATACGCTTCAAAAAGTAATCTCAGACGCTTGAAAACCTGCTTTAAAGGTTGTTTCAAACGCTTTAATAAAAGTCTTTAAAACGCGCCCTCGTTCGCTTGAAAACACGCCTTAAACTTTTTTCAAAATCTTTAATAAACGTCTTTAAAATGCGCTGTCAGACGCTTGAAAAGACGCTTTAAAACGCGCTCTCAGACACTTAAAAGCACGCTTCAAGACTTTTTTCAAACGCCTTCAAAACGCGATCAGAGACGATTGAAAACACGCTTGAAAAAGTTTTTTTTCAAACGCCTTCAAAACGTGCTCTCAGATGCATGAAAACAAGCTAGAAAAGGTTTTTTTCAAAGGCTTTATTAAAAGCCTGCAAAACACGCTCTCAGACGATTGAAACACGCTTCAAAAGGTTTTTTCAAACGCCTTTAAAACGCGCTCTCAGACGCTTGAAAACGGGCTTAAAAGGGTTTTTCAAGTGACTGATGCATAATTTCCTATGGTCGTGTTGATCTTGAGAACAACGACTACCAACT
>OX421453.1:900229-910229 GCA_949126865.1 Montipora capitata
TTTGCGAGCGTTCAATAGTTGTCTTTGCTAAGTTGTTATCCAATATGCTGGTAAGTTCTTCTTCTAGATCCTTGTAGTAAGCTGCGAGAAAATCAAAGACTACTGTAATGAGCTTTACTTTATGACCTGGGTATAAGTTCTTAATACCTAGTTTTAAATCTATATATTTATCTTTCTTGTGTTTAGTTCTCATGGTGATTTTTCCTGGGTTGCATGTTTTTCGTTCTATGATGATCCATTCTTTATTCTTTTTGTCAAACACTGATATCCGGTCTATTTGCACCATTCATTGGACATTTTTCCAATTTCCAGGGTATGTCCCACAAGATCTTTGCCTCGTTATTCTCTTGGCTTGGTTGCAGATAAGATTGCTTGTACTACGGATTAGAATACTCAGATTCTTCTAATTTGTATCTTTCCAGTAAAGCATGGTAAACGGGGCGTAGCATTCTGTCGTGTCGAGCTTTATACAGTGACTGTGCTATGTGAGAACAGCCACACAGAACGTGTGATACTGTCTCCTGATCTTTAAAACAGAGTCAGCAGGACAAGTCGTCTACTTGTTCGTGTAACTTTTGTGATCTATAGATCTTTGTGTTAAGGAGTTGCTGTCTAATGCTTGTATCTACTGACATGACCATATCCGGGATGTTTTTCCATTGTCTAAAGATGTCGTATAAATGGGCTGATACTTCTGAATCCTGCCAGTGTTGAGTCACAAACTTTCCGATCCATGGCTGTTTCATGACTTCATTTTTGCGTTTCTTCATACTTGCTTTATGGATGATCTGTTTTATTTTCCTGGGTTCTGTCTCCTTCACTATTGTTACGTTGTCAGTACCTTCAAAGACTGTTGCTCCATCTTCAAAGTAGCAATTGAGTTCTAGTTCTTCTGCATATCTTTTGCCATCTTTGAATACTGACCGCAAGTTTCTCTTTTCTTTTCTGTTTTGGAATGATTTGACTAGTTTAATGTGTGGATCTACACTGTTATTTATGTAATGGGCTACTTTAAGCTTGGTATTCTTGTACACTGACTATTTCAATCAATCCTTTTCCTTCTTCTGATGGTAGATACAATAATCTTGTCGATTCATACTTATGCTTTCCACTGCACTCATTGATTACATGTCTTGTTAATCGATCGAGTTCTTTAAGGTTGTTAAGACACCAGTCGGTTGACCACATGTAGTATTGTAAGATAGGCAATGCGTAGATGTTCGTTTGCGCGGACCTTCCGTGGGACTGACAGTGGGGAAGTCCAAACAGCCCATAGTCGGTTCTCGTACTCCTTGGCGGCTTCTTCTATAACTTTGTCTTCTAGATGTTGACTGTTTGATATTTTCCTAGGAATTTGTAGTGATCATCTTTGCTCAGAACTGGGATAGTACAGTTGTTACTTACAGGCAATGCAGTGATGTTGTTGCTGGTACTTAGTTTGCCTCTCTTCAAGTGTATGGCAGCGCACTTGTTTATCCCCCATTCCAGTCCAATGTCTGTGAACATCTTCTTTAGGTTGCTTGTAACGGACACAGCTTTTTGTTCAGAACGATGGTAAGTTTTTAAGTCGTCAACGAAAAGCACATGTGTGATCTTTTGGTCTTGGGCATGGGACAACTTATATCCCTCTTCACTCCTCAGGTACCATGCAATAGGATTAACTGTTAATGTAAATAGTCGCACACAAAAAGAATCCCCTTGCAGAATTCCTCTCTTTATTTCAATCGGACCAATGATCTCCTTGCCTAATTATTATTATCATTATCATTATGATTCCGCAGGTTCTAAACTTGTTCTTTCAATAGGTTTTCTTACATAACAAAATGTTTCTTTCTTTCTTTCTTTTTGTTTTTATTTGTTTGGATATCGATAATTATGTCATCTTTCAGTTTGTGTAAATTGACACCTCAAGGGATTTTTCCTGGATCCATTCAAAACAACGAATGATTTATACACCTGATGGGATTTTTTCCTGGACACATCAAAAGACCAAATTACTTATTACTGGGTTGCCTATGGCAAACCCAGTCGAGGTCTTCCTTTTGTTTGTTTGTCTTCTTTTTTTTCTTTTTTTTAGTTATTTTTTTTCCGTGTCGGTAAAAGTCTTGCCTGTCACTCCCCTGGTAAGTGGTGTCTTTGTGCATAGAGCCTTCTGCGCGTTTTTTCTTAGGATCGAGAGGGTAGTGAAACTGCGTAGATTTCTCTGGTGGACACAGTAGAATCATTAACTTAGCCTGCAATGGCGTCGAAAGTCATGTAACGCGAAGGGCGTTTTAGTGGATCCTTAAACAAAATATACCCTTATGGAGCTCAATAATGGACAGTCAGTTGGATAAACTAGGCAGGAATCTTAAAAGCGACGAGTACTGGACTTTGACAAAAATCTATCGCCCGTCGAGACGAAATCAAAGTGAGCTGTATTTACCTGAAGTACATGGTAGTTTGACACGATTGAGTTTCTTGTCTTAACGCACGCAATGAAATAGGAAGAGGTTATCGCCTCTAAGAGCAAATATGTTGTTTGTTTCAATAAATTTTTCGCTGGAAAAGGATTCTGTGGTATTTTCTGCCTTTGTGAATTATAATATCATGTTGTGTATTGAATTTTCGAGCTTAAGGTTGAAATGTGATATGGGAGAAGTTTTTTAGTATTGCTCTGTAAGCTGGAAGGGTTCACAGGCCTGTTAGAAGCGTGCTTGAGTTTCAACAAAATGAGCCCCAAAATCAGTGAAGAATTGTGACGCAGTTGAATAATAAAGTAGCTGCTATATCCAAAATGATGGAATTACCTGGTGATAAATAACGTCGTACGCGTCTTGGAGAGTAAATTTTGACTTTGAATAAACAAGACTTGGGCGATTGTGATCTTTGTTTTGACTTCGCTCATTTCATTGTCAAACTTTATAACACTTGACAGAAAAAGAAACTTACAAAAACCCGGTATCTTGCCATCATTTGACACAGATACTTCACTGTTTGGCGAGTAAACATGCCGCGGTAACTTCATCACGGCGCCCGCTGAATTCCGGCGATGTCACTTTCGATTTTGCGATTTATTTGTGCAGCCAAAACGTACAATAACAAAATTGAACGTTGCAAAAATCCCCCAAAATGTTTGTCGCTGATCGTAACTTTTTATATTGTATATTCACGGTTCAAAATAATTGTTGTTTTCATGTCGTAAATATGTTATTCTCGAGCGATCGTCCTGGAAACTTCCTTCTGCTCTTTCTAAAAACTGTGTATCAATATTTATTTACTTTTGCATCAATATTTGTTTTTGCATAAAGCAAGCTAACAAAATCTGTACCTTGCTGAGTTCGCATTTGTTTGCGTTAATAGTATTTTCGGTCCGATGCTTCTGTTTTATGAGGGGTATATTATTGTGGTCTCCCATCCAAACACTAACCCCGCCCAACAGGGCTTAACTTCAGTGAACTTCGGCATTACAAAGCTGTCAGATGCTCAGAGGGCACACTTAAACTTGTGGCCAAAAGAAGTTTATCAACATGTCAGCCCAGAAGCCAGTGTTTCTCACTTCCCATTTATTTTCTTCAATCTTTCTGGGTTCAGTACTTTGCTACTAACCACATGTCTTCTCAGACTATTTACCCAAGACTTCTACCATGGCACTACAATGATAGACAATACCAAAACAATATCGTGCACTGTTAGAGCTACATATTACACAAGGACAGGTCTGTTTCGTCGTACGAACGTGTGAGGACCTGTGAGCCAAAGGGCCTCGTCTGGTATGACTTCTTAATGACCGCCCAACTTGAAAAAAATTGTCTGGAACGGTGCACGTACCACAGGCAACCCAGTGTACCCTCACGGAGGGTCTAGTTCAGGGATTTTTCCCTGGAATCATCCAAAAGAACGAATGATTATACACATAATGGTTTTTCTTTTCCTCGATCGATCCAGCTATGTGTGAAAAAGAAAGAATCAGCTCCAGTCTATAAAGAACTTGAAAAGGAGACGGAGTTGGAATTTAAAGTAAGAGCGCACTCACTAAACCTTATCCCTATTATTATTATTACTATTATTATTTTGATCCTGCAAGTTGTAATCTTGTTATTTCAAACGGGTATTTCACATATTACATATTTTATTTTTCAGTTTCTGTTAATATAGACCTCATGGGATTTTTTTTCCTGGATCCATCCAAAAGAACCAATGATTTAAACACATAATGGATCCAAAAACGCAGAAAAGAATTTTGCCGTTTGTTACAAAATACCATCTTTCAACCTTCTTGTTATTTGTTTGTAGAGTCGTTTCTTATATAATCCTCCTTCGCTATTGTTTTAGGTCATTCGTCATCATGGCTGATGCCATTTCTAAAGTACATGAAAGAGCCGCGAAAAGAAAACTTTATGTGTAGTTCCTTGTCGTACGAAGTGTTGCTCTTCTCCACCAAAGGCATTTCGTGGTGAGAGCCAACGTAGGTGACCATACCTCAGAAGGCGAAGGCTCATCTATAAAAAAATCGATACATGTTGCTTCATCCAAAATGTTGTCACTCCTGGAGAACGTTATCAGAGCCAAAAATAGAGGTTGATCCAAACATGCATCGGGTCAGAATACTTGACAAGCTGTGCATGAAAACAAAAAAACCAGCCTAAGTCTACGCGTACACGGAAACGGAGTTGGGCTTGTAATGTAAGGGTTGGGTTGGAGAAACACAGGGCAACGGGGGAAGGAAGAAATAAAAAAAACACGCAAAAAAGAATGCTATTGTTTCAGGTCATTCCTCATCATGGCTGATAACATTTCAAAGGTATACGAAGCAGCCGTGAAAAGAAAACTAAATGTGGAGTTCCTTATCGAAAGAGCTGATGGTCCTCTCCACGAAAGGCATTTCGTGGTGAGGGCCACAGTAGGTGACCATACCTCAGAAGGCGAAGGCTCATCAATAAAAAATGGCGAAACATGCTGCTTCGACCAAAGTGTTGTCGCAGCTGGAGCCATCAGCTAACCCTAACCCAATAGAGATTGATCCAAACATACACCCGGTCCGAATACTTGACCAGAGGTGCATTAAAACGAAAAAAGCAGCGCCAGTATACGAGTACACTGAAAAAGAGTTGGGCTTCAGTTATCAGCAACAGCCCCACATTATAGTGTAGCCAATAGCATCAGTAATAGGTAGATATCCCGTTACGAGTTAAAATTTTACAAACGGATAATTATCTTTGTATTTTCTTCTTACAGATTTCATCGTCATGGATTCTACTGAGATGACTGGCTACATCAACAACGTTTCTCCATTGAAAAGACTTTCAAGGCTGGAACTTACTTGGAAATGCGAGTTGTCCGAGCCATAACCAATTTAGACTTCCACGCCCATTCTGCACCTTTATTTGCACAACTGAATATTATATCTTTGATATTTTTAAAGCGAATTCTCTTTATATTGCAAAATTGATGTTGTCTTATCACTATTATTTGTTACCTTAATTCCCCTTTTCTAAATTTATTTCTGACAAAATTTTTTTGTCAAATTCATGTTATGATACCAGATTCTCAGCACAACTCTGGCCCCACATTTGTCTTCTCACAAATAGGTCTTCTCACCACTTTCCTTTTCCTTTTTTACTGAATTAATTGTAAACATGAGGTGAAATAAACATTCATTGATTGGTTGATTGAATGAAGTTTCAAACAGATGCAGGTGTTGTAAGGTCCGTTTGCTTCTCACCAAATAACTATAAGCATAACGACTTTGATAGGTAGGTGACCATACCTCAGAAGGCGAAGGCTCATCAATAAAAAAGGCGAAACATGCTGCTGCGACCAAAGTGTTGTCGCAGCTGGAGGTATCAGCCAACCCTAACCCAACAGAGATTGATCTAAACATGCACCCGGTCCGAATACTTGACCAGCTGTGCATGAAAACCAAAAAGGCAACGCCAGTATATTAGTACACTGAAAAATAGTTGGGCTTTAATGTAAAGGTTAAATTGGAGAAACACAAGGCAATGGTGGAAGGAAGAAATAAAAAGAATGAAAAAAAAATGCTGCAGAGAATCTTCTGAAGATTATTGGCTTTCAGCCTCCCCTGGTGTTCAGGTAAGAGTTGCTTTAATCATAATTCATAATGGATTAAAGAAAGGAAAGGAAAGAAACTTTAAAGTGCCAAGTCGCTTTAGCGCTGGAGCACTAACTGGGAACAGTGTAAACTGAAATTGACAATGGACGCAAATGAAGTAAAAAATGTTTGCTTCAAATAACTAGTCTTGATGAAGCCGCAGCAATTTAACAATTTCGCAGAATTAGGAACTATGTGAGAGTGACCGACAGGTCTGATTTATGAACATTCTCATTACAAAATTCTAATAGAGCATTGACAGTGATGTATGTGCAAGAGTTTGCTTACTTTCCAGAGTAAAAACCTGAGTAAAACGCACTGGCTTTGTGATCTGAACGATAAGTTAAACCATTTCACCTCTGAAGCTATTGCCATTGACAAATACAAATGTCTTACATTAGACAGACTAAAATCTGCAAGTATCACTCCCTGGAGAGAAAGGGTTAAGGACTGTTATTCATCAACAATTGATTTCTGAACCCACTGCTGACAACAGAACTTGCATTCATCATGAAAACAAATATGATGAGTAATGAACAAGTTCAATCGAATGTATTTGAATCCGTATACTTTTCTGATCTCACCTGTTTGCATGAGAATTGATCAGTTGAATAACATGTAAACAAAAGCTACATGGTCTTGGACAGCTTCAAAATGCACCCTTGTGAGCGAACTGCAACATTGTTAAATACATAGGTGATACATGTGCCATAAAGACACAACTTCAGTCTTGCTAGCGCTTGTGACTTAGGTTATCAATTAATTAATTTTGTTTTACGTATGTATATTATAAACATCAGTCAGGAGCTGCCTTATTGCTGATTATTTGCATTGTGTTTTGTGGCTTTCAGAGAACACCAGAGCTCTTTGAGAGTGAATGCTCAGTCCAGAACAGCAAGCTATCAGATTGGTCTAGAAGTTCAGCATCCTTGTCAGTAAAGTCATCATCTTCAAATTCTGTTTCCAGCCAGAAGTCTTCAATGTCAAAGTGTGGAAGCCAAAGACAGTCACCTGGAAGGTCCACACCTGATACTGAAACAGTCATTGACGTTCAAGAGCATTTTAAATTTCACTATGTCAGATGACATACAAAAGTGCAATAAAGATAGCAAGTACCCAGATGAAAATATTTTGCGAAGATTCATACGCGATGCTGCTGCTTGCCTACAAGGATTGGTGGGATCAGAAAGCATCAGTTACTCAGACTCCATTGTAGCAGCAACAAAGATTTGTGACACTTTTCCTATTTTGTGGGACCCTCGACCAGCATCATTCCCACCAGCAAAGAAAATAGTTTCCTGCTTGGGTAGGCCATCTGTTCTTGATTTACAGCTTAGCTGTTAACCCATAATTCCCTAATGGTCCCCAATGACCAGCAAAATCATCTGGTGTTAGACAGAGTAAAATCTATAAGTGTTACTCTTGTGGCTTAAAGGGTTAAATTTGTTTAGCCTTTGTTTTTTTAGAACCAATGATTGACAGTTGTCATTATAGCTATCTTTTTCTATCAGTGACAACCTCCATAATTGTTTACTTGCTTACATTTGTGTACAAATTTTGTTGTGTAAGAGCTACGCCAATTTGGCTAGTTGATAACAGATGTATAACAGTCAATGTTATGCAATTGCCAGGGCACTGTCCTCTTCATGTTAAAGAAGCGCATCCAGAATCAACGTGGATACCAAAGGAGGAAAACAAAGGGGAAAATACAAGCAACCCATGAAGACAAAAGAACTTACTAATGATACTAATGATGAATTGGAAGAACTCAATGCACTTCTGCTCAAAGATATCAGAGCAAAGAAACCAAATAAAGAAGCTATCAGGGAAATACAGGTGGCAACAATTACTTCCAGAAGTAGTCACATTGACAAACTAGCCACAGACCGCACAGTGCTGTCAGAAATCTCTTCTTCCTACCCATTCTTTGCAATACATGAACATGAAGGCACAGTAAGTTTGAATTGTAAAATTAATAGTTGCAAAAAGTCATGCTCAGTGTTCGAGCTGTCATGTACTTTGCACATGTGGCACAAAACTTTGCATCCTTGTCCCAGTCTGAGGACTTACTCCTTCTGGTTGGTTGAAGAAGGGTATTTGAAAGTGGCCATAGTTGCAGGAGGTATTTGCAAATGTAGCAAGTATAGTATGGATTGTGACACAATTACATGGTGCTAATCATTTAGATGATAATGGGCCTTTGCTGAAACTGCACCTTAAATTAACACTGTCCTGAGAGAGCATGGCCTCTGGGTCTGATGATGAGAAAGATACGATCAGTACACACAAGTAGACTTGTCTCTGTGGTTTGCTTAGCTTTCATTTGTGGACTTATTGTCTCGTTGTGTGTGCAGTCCCTTTGTGATTTAGTCACAACCTTAAAGATGCTAGTTAAGGGTAGCCATACAGGCTCTCTGTAGTACTTTGGAATCAAGTAAGTGACCAGTACAGAGTACTTAACAAATGACTTACTTGTGTATTTCATGTATTTCAGCTTATAAACGAACTGGAGCTAAGGTGCAAAAAAATTGGTGCAGAGTCTACAAGTCTGTCACACTTTTTGAAAAATTGGGAGGAAATATCCCCTGAACTTCTTAACTCTTTTGATAATGAAGAACTAGGTCCTGATGATGTAAATCTCTCCTCAGATATGTTTGTTTCAACATGGTAGTATTAAACTAATGTTTGATTCATAATGGTAATAGGACTGAGTGGAGTCCAATTTGGTCTGTTGAGTTATTGAAAAAACCACGTGACTGCAAAGTGGGAATCCAATTTGTTAATTACTAGTATGATCATTACTGTGAGGGAGACCAAATTGGATGACACGAATGTTTGTTACCAATTAATCAAGACCATGAAAAATTTTAAGAATAGAAATACCCATATTGGCTAACAATTTTACAAACAGAATTATAAAAAAAGGACCTCATTTCAAAGATGCTGTAAGAGCATGCGCAGGTGATGCAGGCTGTCCAGTTACACAGGCATGACTTGTGCACTGTCCATCTAATTGCTCAAACCAGACAGCTGAGAACCAAGGGGATGATTGCTATAACAGAACTTAAAACTTTTCACTGACAAATTGACCACTTATAGTATGCAAGAAATAAAATGAGTTCTCTTTGTGTTTTGCTAACAGATGAAGTTTGCGGGTTATTTTTGGAAAAAAGGCACCAGCGGATTTTAAAATGTTGCTGCCATCCCATTGCTAAATACCGTACATGTATCTTTCCACAGTTATGGTTATTACGATCTTTCATATCCAGTTTGAGTTCCTCCTGTTTTTGTAGCAGTTTGATCACTATTGCATGGTTACATGTATCCTCACAAAGTAGACGAAATTATGGCAACACACCAAACTCCTACTGGATTGCAGTAAAGAAGTGTTCTCCAGTGTTTTAAAAGTAAGCAGCTCCGAAATGAAAATTGTCAGAAATAGTCAACAGACTCATACATGTAAGTTAATAATTTATTGTTTGACTGATTCAAGTAACAAGCACTTCAAAGTTGGAGTTGCAGGCACTTCTGGAGGACACTGATTGGAGGTGATCTTAATTTTCTATCTAGGACTAGTCTGGGGCTGCATTCACCACATTCTTCACTCAAGTTTCTATGACATCAACTCTACTTGCAATAGTCACTGCTTACGAGCCAGAGGGCCGGCGCTTATCTCCGGTTTCTGTAGCATGAAGCGACTAGGAGTATTTCTACTCCCCCCTGGATGGGATGCTAGTCCATCACAGGGTTACCCCCAGCATTTCGTCGGTACCCATTTATACACCTGGGACACCGTGAGAGTAGCGTCTTGCCCAAGAACACAACACAATGTCCCCGGCCAGGCCCTGAACCCGCACCACTCGATCCGGAGTCGAGCGCACTAACCATGAGGCCACCGTGCCTCCC
>OX421453.1:915229-917729 GCA_949126865.1 Montipora capitata
AAATTGCCATATGAAATAAGTGTTGAAGTTCAATGTTTGTTTTGAATTTGTTAGCCATGAAGTTTCATCCGGCGTACAGCAAATGGCGGAAAGGATCACTAAACTAGAGGTAGGGCCTTCAAGTGAAAACAACTTTACCGAAATCATCAGTATCAGTCGTGAACCCGCTGTTATGGTCAAGCTGTTAAGAGAAGGAATTGTGCGTTTTATTATAAAACAATCAAACTCTGCATGTTGTTGCCCTTCATGAAGTTAACAATTTTGGATATAGAGGCATGGCCAAAAAGTCATGCAATGGTAATTAACCGTTCCTACCAAAAAATACCGACGTCAGCATTTTCTGGGGTTTACTTTTTCAAGTAGTTTCCTATCAAATGTATGGAAAATTTCAGGTCGCCTATTCAGAAATGTGTTATTATGATCCAGAAACCAGGAAAATGTCATTCATATTACGCTTCCCTAATTTTTATTATTAGTAAAGCTCACTAAACACCATTAAATTTTAGAGAAGCTTACACGAAAAATATTTCAAGGTGTAGACAGGCCAAACGTGAATCCTATTGGTCAAGATACGAAATTCAAAGACCTCATCTCATTCAATTTCTATATGAAATTAGGGAGGGTTTTTAAAGAATTCTCTTGGGAAGGGCTGGTTTTCTATATAAGATTCTATTTGTTCTTCAAAATATGTTTGAGATTAGGCACTGACGGGTGACATTCTGTAACAAACGGCAATTTTTTTGTTTATTTTAATTCGTAAAGGTGACATTCTTGCGCAAAAATTGACTTCAGTTAGAGTCGTGTTCACAAGGTTATCTGGATAACCCCTGTGCATGGCATTAAATAATCTTTGTTTAAATTATGCGATGTGTTTTTCAAATTTTGCTTTTGAAGAGTTAGTTCTAAAAAGCTTCAGGGCTTCGCCTTTGATGAAGCCTTTCCTGACGCCTTGAGGGTGGCAGGAGTTAAAGTGCGTGTATTGGAAAGTCTCTGTCGGTTTAAGGTGTGTGCACACATCAAGAATAGAGTGCTTTTTGACATTTTTGAATTTCTCGCCCTTGTCTACTTATATGTATCCAAGAATGTTATTTCAGTATCTGTTTTTCTCGTTGAAATGGAATTTTCTTTTAAGGTAAGTGTTAGCATTTCTCTAACGACGTGAGTTGGAATCGGAGCTTTGTTTTCATAGAAGGTTTCGTATGTATTACACACAAGGCGATTTCTTCCTCCTGCGGGATGTTAGCGTAAAGGCTAGTAACGTGACTGTCCATTGAGACAAGGATTATTTCTTTTAATTTGAGACTTTCATTTTCTCTTCGGAGTTTAAAAAATCTCTGGTATTTTTGAAGTATGATGTTTGTGTTTTAGGAATAGGATGAAGTAAGTGGTCAACAAATGATGAGATTCACTCAGTAGGGCTTTCGCAGCCTGATATGACAGGTCTCCCGACCGGGTAAGGTTTGCGAATCTTTGCTAGGGTATAAAAACTAGGGTTTTCAGGAATGTTGTACGTGTGAGCTTAAGTACTAATTTAGATTTTTTACACAGTTTTGACCCAAAAACGACAAATTTAGCATGACAGTGCCCCTTCATAAAAGCACGCGACGTGTTTGAGCCACGGACGGAGATCAAATAAGCGCGTCTGTTTGGATTCCACTCAGGAATGGACACGACTTATGTACACAACACAAACAGCGACAGATGTCTGTGTTGGCAGAGAAGAGGTATAATCTGTTTAAAACGATTTACATTGACCGACTTTTGTTTGAAACAGCACGGAAACTTATCAACAAGATGCAAGGCTAAGGACATTTTCGTAACGTTAATAGTTGGCGCCCTCATAACCATTCTTCAAGCAGAGCTTTCATTCTTATTCCATACATCCCTCTGAACAGACAAAAATACATTTTAAGTTTCTAAAATTGATTTACAAGTTTGTGAATATAAAATAAAAAAAATAAAATTGTATGAGTTGTTTCCTCGTAACGTTCGAAAACGTTTGATTTGTATTTTACTGTCCCTGAAGTAGGCGTTTTAATTTCTCCTTTTCTTTCACATTACTACTACCATCATGACCTTCGTGATACCATCATAATCGGTTAAAAGGGTTGGAAACAGCGACAGATGTCTGTGTTGGCAGAGAAGAGGGATCATCTGTTTAAAACCATTCCCATTAACCGACTTCTTTTTGAAACAGCAAATAAAGTTATCAACAAGATGTAAACAATATGGTTTTGGTAAAACGAACTCAATGAGAGCAGATTTTACCATGTGTTTACGTACTCGCTATGGGCCGGTCATTGTTTTTCTCCTTTTATAAATCAGTTATTACAACCCAATGCCTTAGTTTTGTCTAACCTTCACACTTATTTTTCTTTAAGGCCATGAAATAATTTTTTTAAGTTTACGGTTGGCTAGGGGAAATTCTGGGAAAGAATTCGTAAACTTATATGAACAATAGGATGATGCGAATTGAAGCAGATAAAGAGATAAAGTTTTC
>OX421453.1:922729-927729 GCA_949126865.1 Montipora capitata
ACTATTTGCAAACTCGAGGTGAAGCCGAGAGTTTGTGAATAGTGATACAGCACTGACGCGAATGTTGTAAACAACTTGTGAAATGAATACTTTGTAGCAGTATCACAGATGTGTTAGAAAAGCGTGCATGCAGCAAACTTGCGTTGGCGTGTGCTTTCAAGAGAAATCAGGTATTGTCTTGGGAATTATTAAATGTTTGTTTTGAGGTTGTCGTCGGATATTGAATATTTATCTCATTTTCGGGCAATGATTTCCTTCAATTGACCTACTCGTTTTCAGGGGCACATTTTTATTTTAAAGTTAAAGTTGTTCATGGTGCTCTTGCCCCACCAGTAGATTTATCGGAATGATTTCCGTACAGGTCCCTACTTCATTATGCATGCAGAATAAATTAATTACTCATTCGCGCTATTGTTTTGTAGAACAATACGTATACCCAAGAGAACCGAATATATACATGGGTAATTTGTACTTACGGGATGAATAAAAACGGATCTCATTTTTTCTCTCCCTCCCTCTCTCTCTTCTTTCCCTTCATCGCCCACACCGTTACTCGTTTTTGTCCCAGCTTTCCCCTTTCTATCTCTTCGTCTTGTTCTTATTTCCAGATTCCGCTCGCCTTTTTCTGCCATTTTATCCCATGATATGTCACCACAGGTAACCCAGGCTCACTGTGTGCGTCACGTAGGTATTAAAATATAGAGAACATATGAGGCGAAGTTTAGGTCTGAAAATTTGCTAGAAAATGGTAATAAAAATCGATAAAACTTATCATGTGGTGAGCTGTTGTTGTCTTTAATACGTACACGAAGTTTCGGGGAAAATGGTCCCCGTTCACCTTCCTTCATAATATAGTGACAAGGTAGGAGACGGAAGCCAGCGTCGGGACTCCGATCGACCCAAAACAAGCACGATTTTTTCCGCGAAAATCAAATCCAGTCGCTAAATAAACACGCCAGGTTCGTGGAATAGGAATTTCTCTAAACCATGAATCCACTGAACCATCTCCAGGTAGCAACGCGGAGCCACCAGACTCCGTAAAACTTGTAAGTTAACCTGCTAAAATGGCGGCCAGAAAGCGTGGTACTCACGAAGTGCCCAATTCAAAATGGCACTGAACTCTGGACGCCTGGTGAGGAGTATAATAAGGTCTGGAGGGAGGGGAGTCCCAAATTGCTAAAAACAAAACTCACTGAGCAATTTGGGACTCCCCTCCCTCGAGGGAGACTTATTATACTCGTCACCAGGCGTCCAGAGTTCAGTGCCATTTTGAATTGGGCACTTCGTGAGTACCACGCTTTCTGGCCGCCATTTTAGCAGGTTAACTTACAAGTTTTACGGAGTCTGGTGGCTCCGCGTTGCTACCTGGAGTCATGGTTTGGAGAAATTCCTATAGACCACTTTCATAAATGGCGACTAAATTTGCATTCTTTTGTATTTATGTTAATTAGACCTATTGCCCTCAATTTGAAATAAATATTCTTTTGAAATTTGCTCGTCGTAACGAGGCTAGAAAGGCTTATTAGCATCAAAACAAAAGAACATTTTATTTGGCCGCCATTATGAAAGAGGTCTATTCCACGAACCTGGCGTGTTTATTTAGCGACTGGATTTGATTTTCGCGGAAAAAATCGTGCTTGTTTTGGGTCGATCGGAGTCCCGACGCTGGCTTCCGTCTCCTACCTTGTCACTATATTATGAAGGAAGGTGAACGGGGACCATTTTCCCCGAAACTTCGTGTACGTATTAAAGACAACAACAGCTCACCACATGGTAAGTTTTATCGATTTTTATTACCATTTTCTAGCAAATTTTCAGACCTAAACTTCGCCTCATATGTTCTCTATATTTTAATACCTACGTGACGCACACAGTGAGCCTGGGTTACCTGTGATGTCACTCGCAGCTTGCCTTGAACTCAGACCCACTGTAAACCTCTGGATTACTTGTCCCTGTTCTTTGCCACTGAGCTAACGTGTCAAGTTGCTAATTCACACCTTGAAAATGACATTTATTTTGAATTCTGGCTGACTATTTACATAACAATGATACGTAATTATATACACGTGCCGCGCCGAGCACCTACAATCGAACTTACAATTGTAGGTTACCGTTAAGAGATCCCTGTTTTACTACTCTTGAAACAACTCATCCCTTTAATAATGCTAACCGTAACCCTAATTACGACTGAAGGCACTGTTTAGGCTTAAGGTTAGTCCATGTGATAGTTTTAGGTTTTCCAGTATTGCTGTGAACTGTGACCTGCTTTTCTTTCATGCCCCGTGCGTGCGGCACACTTATAAGTTCACTGCGTGGAAGAGTATACCACGCTTAAAGTCTGATTGGTGCATCTTTCATGGGAAACTTTCATGCACGAGTTCATTGCAATTAAAATCGTTTCATATTTCCCTTCTTTTGAAGCAAACTTGTGTCTTCGTAATAATCAAGATGGCTACCGAAGTAAAAGGGTCACAGCAATGGGAGATTTGATCATTTGGAAATTGTCCCTGCTTTATAGCCTTTCCAGAGTTGTGCATAGAGTGGTGCAAAGAAAACAATTTACTTTCGTCTACCGTGTCCAAAACCTGTGTGAAAACGCAGTCAGTTGGCAAAGACAAAGTGCCGCATCGGGAAATGGATCTGTTTCGCGATGCTCAAGAAAAAACTGCAATGGATAGCCTTCAATCCGCCAGAACACATATTAATTTTCTGACCGTAAACTTTCCTTGAAAAAATATTAGCCCTAGCTACCTGTGGCCGGAAAGTTTACAACTGCCTGCAAGACAAGGGATAACATCATCTCACCGCAGTTAACCATTGCCTAAACTTCGTCGACCCAGACAAACGAGCCCACAGCAGGGCATTGAAAAGACATGATGGGGAGTGAAACGAAGTATGCCTTGTACGGGAACATCCATGGATCTCTACCAAAGCTATTTACTTGGAAATATCATTGAGCATATTGCCGATCTCTACAAAGAGCGATAAATCGCAAAATCCCTCTAAATGCACCGTTCGTGATCCTAAATACAGGAAAGGAAGAAAATATACACTTTGCAGTGTCTCGGCGAATTTTTAAGCAGACAGGAAGAACAATTTCACGATGAAAAGAGCAGGTAACCATTAAATTTCTTATGACAGTACTTTTATTTGGTTTGTTTGTTACGTTTGCGAATGTAAACCTTATTGCAACGATTGCTTGAAACTCCACTTGTTACGCTTATTCTAAAACTGAAAATGGGTAAAATTGCAGGAAAAGTGCCGAAATTGCAGGAAAAACTGTTCGATTTTCCGTATTTCAGACAGAAGTTCGCCCGACATTTTTTAAGTCCATATAGACTTAGAAAAAAAACCTCTAAAAAGAAAGAACAAAGCGCCACAGTCCCAAAGGACGCCTATTGTTATCGCTATTGTTTTCTTGAAACAAAGGAGTGTATGCATAATGAAGTAGGGACATGTGCGGAAATCTTGCAGATTTATCTCTTTAAAGATAATTCATGAGTAATAATTGTAAAAAGCTTTAAAATACAAAGCAATGTATGGCGTTCTTTCTCAAATTGAAGCTTAATTATCTCTCAAAAATGCATGGCTACTCCCCAGTTTTCTTTTTGGATACCAAGACTATTTACTAAGACCTACTTTATCCGGATAGTTTTAAGTCGCGCAAAAATATCCCTGTATTAGTGAGAATCACCGATAGGAAACTCGAGTATCTCGAGATGCGCAGAACGTATGCGCAATAACAATAGCAGGCACCGTCCTTAAATTTGGTATTGTGAGTAGAAGTAGGGATAACATTTGGAGGGCAAGTAAATGTAATGTTAAATCTTAACGGAGAAAGATATAGCTATGAAAAATAATACAGAACGTAACTTTCAGGCTGGATGGCAACTTTACATAAATAGTTTATTAGATACTTAATTAAAACATTAATTACTTTCATTAACGGGACTCAAACGTCTAACCCTAACTACTAACCCTAACACCTCTTCAAAACGTTTTTATCAAACGCCTTCAAAACGCGCTCTCAGACGCTTGAAAACCCTAATCTCAGACGCTTGAAAACCTGCTTTAAAAGGTTGTTCCAAGCGCTTTAATAAAACTCTTCAAAACGCGCCCTTGTTCGCTTGAAAACACGCTTTAAACGTTTTTCAAAATCTTTGATAAACGTCTTTAAAATGCGCTGTCAGACGCTTGAAAAGACGCTTTAAAACGCGCTCTCAGACACTTAAAAGCACGCTTCAAGACTTTTTTCAAACGCCTTCAAAACGCAATCGCAAACGATTGAAAACACACTTGAAAACGCTTTTTCCAACGTCTTCAAAACGCGCTTTAAGACGCTTGAAAACACGCTTTAAAACGTTTGCTTCAAACGCCTTTAAAACGCACTCTTAGACGCTTGAAAACACGCTAGAAAAGGTTTTTTTTCAAAGGCTTCATTAAACGTCTGCAAAACACGCTCTCAGATGATTGAAACACGCTTCAAAAGGTTTTTTCAAACGCCTTTAAAACGCGCTCTCAGACGCTTGAAAACGGGCTTAAAAGGGTTTTTCAAACGCTTTAATAAACGTCTTCAAAATGAGCTATCAGCTGCTTGAAAACACGCTTCAAAACATTTTTTTCAAGGGCTATATTAAACGTGTACAAAACGCGAGATCAGACGCTTGAAAACACGCTTTTTTTCAAACTCTTCAAAACGCGCTCTGAGAAGTTTGAAAACATGCTTCAAAACGATTTTTTTCAAAGCCCTCAAAACGCGCTCTTAGACGATTGAAAACACGCTTCAAAACGTTTTTTTCAAAGCCTTTCAAAGCCCGCTTCGCTCCTAGATGCGAGATAACGCTATGCAAGCGCGATTCATTTTAACAGTCGTTTGCTGGAGGATGAGTGACAAGTGTGAAGTCGTTGCGATAGTCTCTATGGATCTCTCCAAAGCGTTTGATGTTATTCAGTATCCACTCCTTCTTTCCGAGCTCAGGGCCTATGGCATGGATGACGCT
>OX421453.1:930229-940229 GCA_949126865.1 Montipora capitata
GGTCACCTAGTCGTCTACCTGTCTCACCAATGTATAATTTATTGCATAAGGTACAGGTTATGCAATAAATGACATTTGCGGAGGTACATGTGAAACGATCGGTGATCTTAACAGATCGCTTAGGTCCCGATATCTTGCTAGTGTTAACAATGAAACGACAAGTATTGCATCGTGAGCGCGCGCATTTGAAAGTGCCGGGTTGCTCGTTAGTTTTGAGCGCGCTTCTAACTAAAAAGTTGCCTACGTTTTTGTCGCGCTTGAATGAAATAAGTGGAGGTTGCGAAAAGATTCTACCAGTCTCGGGATCATTTTGGAGTAATTTAAAATTACTAAGAATGATGCTTTTGACTGCGTGATTATGAGGATGGAAAGTGAGGGTGAATGGAATTCTGTCATTCTTATCTTTTTGTGACGTTTGTAGTGATGACTGTCGATCAAATTGTTGAGCGCGATGATGGCCCGCTTTGACCACAGAGACAGGATAGCCACGTTTTTCGAAGAACTGGCACATCTCCTCTGATTTGCTGGAAAAATCGGAGTCATCACTACATAGACGTCGAAGTCTAAGAAATTGAGAATAAGGAATGGAGTTCTTGACATGTGATGGATGTGACGATGAATACAACAAATAACTGTGTGAATCAGTAGGTTTGTAGTGCACACTAGTACATAGCGCGTTGCCTCTAATAGAAACTTTGATATCTAGGAAAGCCAATGAAGTTTCCGAAATTTCCCAGGTATATTTAAGAGCCGGATGAAAAGAGTTGACGGAGGTTATAAATTGATCGAGTTCTTCTCTGCTGGATGAAATAGCGCCGATGCAGTCGTCGATGTAGCGGCCGTAGAGTTCAGGTTTGGGGCCGTCGTACTGATTAAAAAATTGGTGTTCAACATATCCTACAAAAAGATTGGCATAGCTAGGTCCCATTCTTGTGCCCATCGCTACACCATTAATTTGTTTGTAATAGTTGCCGGCGAATGAAAAACAGTTAAGCGTTAAAACTAGTTCGGCAAGGCGGAGGAGCGTTTCCGAGTTAGGTTCTTTGACAGTGCGTTGATCGAAAAAGTGTTTGAGTGCTTGAAGACCTTCGCTATTAGGAATGACTGTATATAGAGATGTAATGTCCATGGTGAAAATAAGTTTGTCTTGGCCGGAGAAATTGAAATCGCGGAAAATTTGTAGTGCGTGTGTACTGTCTTTAATGTATGATGGCAAAGATTTGACGATAGGCGTCATAATCCTGTCTAAGTAGCTAGAAATGAGTTCGGTGGGGCAACTACAGGCAGAAACGATAGGGCGACCTGGGTTGTTGGGTTTGTGAATTTTAGGCAAGAAGTAAATGCACGAAGTTCTAGGGGTGTTGATGATGAGATTAGTGGCAGTGTCCGGTAATTCTTGATTAACTATAAGATTTTGAATGGTGTCTTTCACAAGTTTTTGATTTTTGGAAGTGAGATCTTTAGGGATTTTGGCATAAAACGAGGTATCCGAAAGTTGCCGCAAAGCTTCTTTTTGGTAAAGGTCGGACCGCCAAACAACTGCAAGAATCTGGAACAAAAATTCATCTTTCAAATCGGCACCCTTAATCCTCACGGTATTAACGAACGCTTTTCATTTAACTAATATATTCCTATTTTCACGTTGCCATGTTACCACCAATAGCGTAGCTCCTACTCTACTATAAAAACTACACGTAACCCATAATCCCTCGATTCGCTCTGACGAAGGGCTAACGCTCGAAACGTCAGCTTTTAGAATCTCTGTACGGTGGCCAATTTACATTATCAACTCCGTTGATAAAACCAAATTTTTGTATTTTACAAATACGGCTGGGGTTTATAAAAGGCGGGAAAAAAAGGCGGGAATCGTGACGTCATTGAACGATACGACACTCACAAAGGTGACATACGGAAAATACGCCACTCGGGTCCCGGATGTAGTGGCGTATGGAATCTACGAGTGGTTTAGTTCCCAGTAAAACACTCTCCTCCATATAATAAATGTAAATAAACGCACTTTACTGTACGTAAGCCTTTCACGTGGTTTTCTTTTTTGATCTTTGAGCGCGCAAACGGAAAAAAGAAAACAAAACCCTCCACGAGAGATTTATTGCCCTCTATTGCTAGGGAGTAGAGGCGGGTAAATGAGAAAATCTCCTAAAAAATATCTTTTCATGTGTGGAGTTTAACTGGTTTAATAATGGAGGTAATCACGATAAGCCAATGAAAATGCAAAGTACTTAAAAAAAACCTTATTTCCCCCCAGAGACGTTTCAAGCGATTCGATTTTTCAGAGTTCGCCAAGAAAGTGCTCTGAACAGAATAAAAACACTGCTGTTGCTGGTAATAAAAAACATAAGGAAAATGCACCCTGAAAAAACAGCTACAACTGAATGTGCGCCAGAATCGAATAATCCCAGCCTCGGTTTTTCGGTTTTGCCTCAGGGATGAAAATTCCTTTGCAAAAGGCATATTATGAAGAATCAACGGAAAGCGGAAAAAAATGGAAGTTCTCGTGCGCACAATTTGTGATAATTTCTCATTTTTCTTCACGCCAAAAAACATTAGTAATTCACCTTTTCGCTGGTCAGCTTTCGGCGTGGTCTTTTCCACGGCTTGTTTTGCTGTTTCAAAATTTGCGATCTGGAGAGCCAACACACCGTCGTCGTTTGGTGCACTGGAAGCCATTTCAGGTTATGATGTGGTGTCGCTACTTACTCCAGCTGTGGCTGTGTCTTTACTTCTGGTTAAATTCGCACTGGAAGCCAGCCTCGTCCGCCATTGTCTTCCTTTATCTTCTTTGGTTTCACGTTGTGTATACTTCATTGCTAAGACCTGGTCGTGTGTTGTGCAGCGCGCACAAGTAGCTCTATTTTGCCATGAAGTCTGCACTTTCCTCAAGTCCTTCCAGACATAGTTGTGTTTAATGGCGAAGTGAAGCCTATGCAATGCACGTTTTCAAAGCTCACATTGTTTGCTGGTAAGGACCACTTTATATAGACCTATAGTGTTTGTCGTGAAATGCCTTAATTTGTGGCCATCTTTGGCACGTGCGTTGACCCACTTGACAAAGGGGTACCTAATTTGTTGTGAATGGGCCTAAATTTTCAGCTACCGTTTCTAATTATCAGCAATTGTGCCCAATTACAAAAACATCACCCTTTCTCTTCCCTGTTGTTGTTTGATGATGAAGTGATTTTTTATTGCATCATCCCTAGCTTACAGCTGAATTTAACGATGCCTTGGCATTTCAATCGTAAGGGCGGTTGTTATCATTAAGGGCATTCTTACCCAATGCAGAAGAGAGTTCAAGTCATTGCTACGTATCTAGCCACCTTATCCACAGCCATTACCGCCGAAATTTGCCAAGTTTCGTACAACTGTGTTGCCAAGTATGTGGAACTGTTCCAACAAAAAGCAACTTTGGGCCAAATTGTCAGTAACAATATGCCTCCAAGGAAAATTGTGTGGTGGATGGAGGCCTACCTTGAAGCTCTTGTGAGATTCTACCCCACAATTTATCTTCGAGAACTACAAGAGATACTCGCAAACGATTTCCAGCTTGGTCCACACGACGTTCCCTCGATAGCGGCAATAACCAGGTTATTTACGAAGCTGAAAATAACGCGTAAGAAATGTGTTCACGTCGCTAAAGAACGAATGCCACTACTGTCGTCAATTATATTTTCAGTGGAGGAGAACCATTGATCCAAGCCGCGTTTATTTTTTCGACGAAACTCATTTTAACTTTGAAACTGATGAGCGCGATTACGGGCGAACAGATTCAGGGTTGGCATGTCCATCGTTCCGGGAGAAAGGGAGAGCTCGGGCTGGTAAATATTCTACGTTGGCTGTTTGTGGATTCACTGAAGGAGTGATTCAAGCAATTCCGTTTCAGGAACCTTGACTGCTGAATTAGTGACTGAAATAATTGAAATCAGGTTCTCCTACTTTTACCGCGCAATAGCTTTTTGGTTGCAGATAATGCAAGCGCACACAATGAAGTTGCCTTGTGCCGCATCTTAGCCAGAAAGAACATAACTCTGGTCAAACTATCCGCTTACAGCTATGATTTAAATCCCATGGAAATGGTCTTTGGACTTGTTCAGGCAATTGCTCGTTTTTCTCCTGGCGTTTTAACAACAAATCCTATGTTGGCAATTACAAACGCATTCGAACAAGTTCGCTCTATAAACGTCAGAAATTTTTACAAAAGATCGTGGAGTGAAAAACAATAGGTCTAATTAGGAGGTAGTGTTACACAATAACTATTATTCTCTGTTTTACGGGTCAAGTAAAATCACTCTAGCTCCTGTGAGCTAGCTACTCTGAAATTCGAGAGAAAATAAAGTGTATGTATTTATATAAGTATGCTGTACTGACAAAGGTAATTCGCGCGCACAGAGTAACGTAGGGAAGAACGTATCAGCTCAGTTTCAGCCGCTAAATGTCCGTCATTGGACGTAGGCCTTCCCCATTTTCCTCCACAACACGGTGCTAGCGTTTTACAAAACTATGCAAGTCGTCCCTCCATCCCGTCCTTGGTCTTCCTCGGTTCCTTGTGTGTCCCCGAAGCGTCCAGAACGTAATGCGGGTTGTCCAATGGTTGTCTGTTCTTCTAGCCACATGACCAGCCCAATTCCATTTTGAGTTAACTTATCGTTTCCATGATATCTCGTACTTTGGTTTTTACGGTCTCGCCACGTGATGTTTATCATGATTCTTTCACGAGCTCCCTGCATAGTTCTGAGTTTCAAGGTTTGTTGTTTCGTAAGATTCCAGGTTTCTGATCTGTCGCTTCCTTTACTCATAGCTTTCAGGGTTATAGGAAACACTCCGTAATTTCATTTACCTTGAAAGATAAACACTTTTTGTTGCATGGCTAATAGAAATGTCGCGGTCGTTCTGTTTAAACTGGTGCATGCAGCCAAGAGGTGGCTACTGCAATAAAGAAAATCGTTCAGTTGACACCCACAACATGTGTACTGGTAAATATTGTAATCGTGAGCTAACGTATAGTCATGTTTTAAAACTGTCGCAATATATCCTACAACAGTCATTTCTGTGTTTTAGGGGTTCGCTAACATTCAGCAATTGTTTTCTGTCATCAACCCCTTTGCGCCATACTTTTCCAAAAATGTGCATGCACCCTCCATGCGTTTCAAGGGAGTTTAGTTGCTCTGCATTGGTACACCCTCCCCACACAATAAGGCCATATAAGACGTAAGGTAGAATGACTTTAAAGTACAAGTCCAGTAAGGCATTCTTACCTAGAAAGGAAGTACGTTTTAACAGGTTTAGTTTGTTTAAAAAGGTCTTTTTCACGTCATTAAGATGGCGTGACCACGTAAGACGGTATCTATAGTGACACCTACAAGTCTGATATATCCATTCAATCCGATCTTTGCCCATAATTACTGAATTTAGAGGCCCAATGAACTGCGTTGTCGTTAACAACATAGCTTCACATTTTCCGAACATCAATTGTATAATTCTACTAGAGCATGGCTCAAAAGAGTAACGGCATCATCAACAGTATCTCCACTACAATACAGGGTGGTGTCATCTTCCTACATAAGTGTGGTGCCGGAGAGAACTGCAGTTGGTATGTCGTTTGTACACAGTGTAAACAATGTTGTGCCCAGGACGGACCCTTGTGGAATCCCACAATTGACCTTTGCGACATCGGACTGCTGACCATTCACTATTGTTAAATGTGTTTCAATATGCACAGGCTCACCACATAAGTTTATAGTAGTCAATTCACTTTAATCAAAATCTAGAACTATGACATGTCCTTTAATAATATCTAATCAGTTGTAATCTTTCAGATACTGAGGGGGTCCGTCTAATGCGCTGATGCCTGGCTGCTGTCTTGGGTGCGATTGTTATCTTAGGTGTGACTGCTGCGGTTTTCTCAGCATTGGCAGGAGAGGACGACGGTTGGGTCGGCCCAGCTGGTGTTGGCTGATCTCAGGACTTCTATAAGGTGTTGTATCTGGGGCTTCCTTGGGATCAGAGTTCTCCTTGGTTTGCCTAAGGTGGTAACGATTTCTTCTACAGGTGTCTCCATCGGGTGTTTCCACCTTATATGGTCTTTCGTCAAGTTTCGATGTTATCGTGCCTTTTTTCCACTCTTTACTTCCCAGCTGGAACGGCTTCATACATACGACATCACCTTCTTTGAGTGTGGGTAGGTCACGAGGATGCTGGTTGTAGTATTTAGACTGTTGAAATTGTCGCCCATTCAGTTCTTGGATATGTCGCTCACTCTGTGGGGCTCTGGGTTGGACGAGAGTTGTGGGAAGGAGTGTTCTTGTTCTCCTGTTCATTAGGCGTTGAGCAGGATTTGATTCCATTCCTTGTGTGGGAGTATTGCGGTAATCAAGAATTGCGATGTATGGATCTGTTCTGGCACTCAAGACTTTGCGTAGGAGGTTCTTTGCTGTTTTCACTGCTGATTTCACTTTACCGTTGTCTTTGCTGTTCCCAGGAGAGCTCGTTCTGTGTTCAAAGTCCCAGTCCTTTGCGAATTTACGAAACTCTGATGACACGAATTGAGGACCATTGTCGCTGATCAAACGATCAGGGTAACCATAGTGAGCAAAATGGTTCTTCAGCTTTAACATTTGATTCATTATTTGCTCTCAAGCCATGTTCTATTTTTATTTACAATTCGTCTTCTTATCAGATGGATTTTCTTAGTTTTATTGATAGTCATTTTAGAATTTAACGTACATTGTATTTTTAGCTTTCACATTTCTATGTACGCTTTCTATTATATTGCATCAGTTTTGTGAGAATTTTTAGATAGAGGGCCACAAATAAAGTGTATTATTATTATTATTATTATTATTATTATTATTATTATTATTATTATTAAAACTACAGCTGATGAGGTGGTACTTGTGAGGCGGTCAATCTCTCAGAAATTGCTGTAATAATCTACTGTGATCATGTACTCTTTCTTGTTGAGTTCAAAAAGGTCTACTGCTAATTGCTTGCTAGGTCGACTGTGGTCACTGGTCTCATATTTGCGACAGGCCTCATAGGTTGCAATCATTTCCTTTCATTCGGCGTTCATGTTCGGCCGCCAGAATTTGGTTTTCCGCGCTCTTCGTAAACAGCTTTCTGTGCCAAGGTGTGAGGCATGTAGCTTTCGTTTCATGTCTTTTCGTACGCTGACAGGAACTACGATTCGTTGCTCCCGGAATATCACACCGTCATGTACTGACAATTCATCCCTCACGCTAAAGTAGGGGGTGGTCTGTTCTGGTAGTTGACTGCTATCGTCTGTCCAGCCACGCAAGATGTATTTCTCGGAGTCTAGATGTGGACACAGGGAGAAACGCGGCGGCGTTGTTGTTTTCAAATTCAGCTACAATCGGATGTAAGGTGGTCGGCAGGTACGCTCTGGAGAGTGATAATACGATCGCGATCAAGTGATCAAGTAATACGATCAAGTGATAATACGATCGCGAGCATTTCTTTCTCGATCTGTGCGTATCGTTGCTCGGTCTCAGTGAGCGCTCTGCTTGTGTACGCGATCGGTTTGCCTCTTTGCAGGAGGGCATCTCCCGGGCCTTTCTTACTGGCATCACACTGGATTCCCAGCTCGGCCTTCGGGTGGTAATAGCTAAGTACTGGAACGGTAGTCACAAGACGCTTCACTTCTCTAAACGCGTTCTCTTGCTCTTCCGTCCAGTTAAACTCTCTTGTCGTGTAAGGCGGCGTATAGGCTCCATGTGGTCTGCTAGGCAAGGTAGGAACTTTGACAAGTAATTGACAAACCCGTTAAGCCTCTGAAAGCCTTCAACGTCTTCGGGTCGAGGCATCTCGAAGACGGCTTTAGCTTTGTCAGTGTCTATCTTGAGGCCTTGTTTGGTAAAGAGGTGACCCATAAATGGTACTTCAGTAATCCGCAGTTTCAATTTGTTCTTGTTGAGGGCAATTCCACTCTCTCTGCATCTGAGTAATAATGCCTCTAATTTGCGATCGTGGTCACGACGACCTTCATCTTCGGTATCACCAGCTCCATATATGAGGATGTCGTCAGTGATGTGTATATAGAGGCCACCCTCTATTAAGCGGCTGTATTTGTTACCTGTATTAGGCGGCCACCTCTATTAAGCGGCCACGGCCACACTGTGGCTGTCCCATGTTTGTCATTTTATGTGGTGTTTTATTGTGTTTACAATGCAATCCATCCTCACTATAAAGAAATATCATTTGCAAAGCTACTGTAAACTGACAATCGGCTCTTTTGTGTCGTTAACACTGCAGATGTCCGCAATGTGCTTAAGTAGAGTGCAAAATCACAAATGCAAAAAAAATGATCGTTTTGAAGATATGCTTCACTCTTCAGCTAGAAATTCCTCTTCAATTCGCTTGTTCTTTATCCATGTGATGGAGAATGAATAGCCTTTAAACCTATACTCGAAAGGGATTTCCAGGCCATAACCTCCACCTCTGTTAACTCGCTTGCCCTTTTACCGTAACTTTCCCTTCGCTTGTAGGCCGTTTCAAAAATTTGGTTAGCCACAATGCCATCAACTTAGGTAAATGTCCAATCACTTCATAATCGTCCATCATTTCATTAGGGTGAGCATATGGCTTCAAAGCGGTTTTGCCACGTCCAGGTCTTGTAACTCTCGGTATTCGAGTTTCCTTATTTTGCAGCTCTCGTTTCAATGCGTACATCTCATCGACTTTTGGCTCCCATATACTCAAGTATGCATGGTACCCACGGATATAAGAATGGACGTGAAGAAGTTCCTTTGTCATATTTTAGCTGTAGAAAGAACTTTCCAAGTGAACCACATCATATTTTGAGTCAATAGTGGGTTGTTTTACAAAACGTCCGCCGATAATTTGACTGTCAAAAAGGCGAGAAATATTTAAAGCCGCTCCAATAGCTATTTGCTCTGCAAACAAAAGTTTCAAGTGCTGAAGCGCCAGAGGTACAAACTTGAAAAGATTTGTTGTCTATTGTGCTACTTTTAATGAGAAGCATTTCCGTTATTTATACACATTGAACAACTATGAAATGACGGAATCAGATATTTGTTGTGAACTGTCAGTCATAGACAATGTTACGTTTATTATACCGTTAAGTTAAAAGTTGGCACTGAACTTTGCTTAAACAGTATCGTACGTATGTACTTGATGATGGGTGGAGAAAAGATTATCAAAAGTAATAGGAAGAAGATTATAATGATAATACAACAAGCAAACTACAAGAAAAACATTAATGTTAAAAATATCAAGGATATTAAGATCAGAAAGAGATGCTGGTAATAAGGTATTCGTAAGCATCGATAGGTCAAAGTAGATATTAAATTAATTTTGTTTTTTCTTGGAGCAAAAGAGTCTCACTTGCTGTATAAATCAGTGAAAGTCTTTTTTTTTTTTTGAAGAAAAGGCATCTTTTTCTCATCTGAAGTCCAGAATGGTTACCCAAATGGCATAGTCTTCTACAATGTCAATGACGTGTTAAGTTTCTAGTCGTTCTTGGGGAGTCAAATGTTGGTTTTTGAGGAGAGGGGAAACCAGAGTACCGGAGAAAATAAGGGCGCGGTATGAGCAAGATAATGAGCTCCACTTATAATTCTGAAGATGCGTTTCTGTTGAAGGAAAAGCGTGTTTAAAAAGCAATATACGATGATCGATAGTGTCAAAGCTAGAAAAACGGCAGCAGTAACTGTTGTTTGTCTATTGTCAATAGAAGACCTAATCTTGTAATTGAGAGGTTCGAACTGATCAAAGCTGACCCCAATGACAATGACAATGATCGTAGTTTAAGGAATTTTTTTCCCTGGCGCATGTGTCAGTGTTTCCGTCAAAACCATTCACCCGTGGGCAAATAGTAAATGGGTAATTGACCAATCAGAGCGCACGCTTTTCTTTTGTTATGTTATAATAATATATACTACATTGTCAGTTTTTAAAAAAACTTGCATTTACAGGAACAAACAAATCACCTTGCGATCTTATCTTGTTC
>OX421453.1:956055-986055 GCA_949126865.1 Montipora capitata
AAATGTTCTACTAGTGTCTTATCTTATGTCATAGACCCTACGCAAAAATGGCTACCTTTAAATTATTCTTTTGTTCATATTTAAAATGGCCCAACTAACCTCGTTCGGGATAACAAATTCTTTAGAATTTTTGTCTCAAAAACGAGGTTAGTTGGGCTATTTTGAATAGGAACAAAAGAATAAATTAAAGGCAGCCATTTTTGCATAGGGTCTATTATTTTGAAGTGGCGGGCAACGTGTAAACTTGAAGCTAACACCGACTTTTGAATTTTTATCAAGACTTCTTTACTCTTCCTTCCCACTAAAACCCTAACAGTTCTCTCGATTCCTTTGGAGTATCCTCCCATTACATCTAGGATGATACCGTGCTGCTACATGTATGTGGTATCCTTTGAACTGTTGAAGCGCAGAATATCAAGCCAGAATATGTGCTACTGACTCTTGCGCTTTGCTGCAGATTCTTCATTGCAGGTCACGCTCCATAGCAGTTATTGTGTTTTTACTCTGATAGATTCATGTATTGAGCATCTGCTCATACAGCTCATAGGTACTTGCAATCACATGTGTTGGACAGCACTTCCACTTACATGTTTGTACTAAGCCAGTCAAAACACCCGTTACTCATCACTTATATGTATTATTACTATTATTATTAATATTATTATTATTATTATTATTATTATTATTATTATTATTATTATTATTATTATTATTATCATTATTATTATTATCAGGCCAAAAAAACTTCCGCTTGTCCGCCCTGCGAGAAGAGTACTCTCATATATCGGATGAGTGGATTTCCAAAAGCACTTGTCCTAGGGAACGAGTAGAGGTTGCCGAAAAAAAAGTTCTTTTCTACTGCAGTCTGAGTTCCCAATTATCTCTGGACTTCGTAAATGAGCCCGAGGTTCGGTAAAAACTGGGATCCGCATTCCATATATGGAAATAACAACCTCGTTTACGACAAGGCTTCCTTAACACTTAAACAAGGCAATTACCGCTGTGGCAAGATAAGTGTAGTTATGGTAAATTTTGTGATCATCAGATGATTTCCTTGAAAACAGCCTCAGAATGTTGCCGCAAGTTTAATGCCTCATAGATGTGGTGCATTTTCTCAAATCGTGTATTGTACATAAAGAATGTCAGTGATCCGTGACGTGTGTGTATGAAATGGTGTTCTATTAAAAAGTGCAAAGAACAACAGAAATTGAAATAACCGTTAAAATAAAAACTTGAGATTTGGTACAAAACAGATTATACAATTTCTACGTCTTTTAATGATATTTTGTTATCCACTTTAGTAATTTTTTGGTCGAGTGAATGTAACTTTCGAACAACCAAAATCTGAACATTACTCATCCAATGCATGGACAAGTGGAATTTAAAGGTTAAATGCAGTTTAACTGAGTTAACAACTATAGTGTAGGAGTAACTGCAGTCAATTGTTGTCAGTGATTTTGTTATAGTTGCGAATGTGTTGGATTCCTAGTGCTTTTTGTGATACATCTTATTCATTGGTGTGGCGGGAAGCAGGAGCATTTGGTGTGGAGCGTTTAGTGGTATAGCGGGTGCCTGTCTTCTTGAGGGCGTGGGAGCTCATGGCTGGTTTGTCAGGTTTTGCCAGCCATCCGTGCAGTCTCCATCTTGGAGCTAGCTGCCAATAGTGAAAGCTCCAGGATGGCTCAGGCACCCAACCTCCACTTAGTGATGCAGCTGTTAATTATTATTATTATTATTATTATTATTATTATTATTATAAATTGGTGTCACCAGCGCGATTTTGATTGGCTATAAGCACGCAGCTAATTCTTGCTTGCTCTGTTTCTTTTACGTCACACCTACAGACAATAGTTTTATGCATGCAGAGGTGACATCACCTAACACACCAACCAGCAGAGAAGAGGAAACAAGACTCTGCCAACTGCAGAAACATTCTTGGATTTGCCGCTTATCGAAAGAAATGCATGAGTCAGTCCTCTTGTCTTTACAAGTGCAGCTCAGGAAAATGCATAATAAAACAATTATTGGAGTCGGTTTTCGCATTATAGCGGTAATTATCAAGGGTCAGTTTCATATTTTTCAACACCCTAAGAGAAATTTTGTATCTCCGTGCAGCCATGTGATATCCTCTATTTACTGTATCCCACAAATATTGATGTGAAGACATGAAAATCATTAATAATTTATTATTATAAAGTGAATGTTAGCCCAACACATCGTTTCTCACTGGCATTGTGCCAGAAACTATGACTGCACTTCACTTGCACCAAGATTATGTCATGATAAAGCCTTGGTTGCAGTCCTTTAAGTTTAAACTTTGACATGTTGAGTTAAATTCTCCTCACTTGGCAAGCTTTAAATAGCAATCCATATACTATCCATACTATGAAAATTTTACTAAGATCAAGAACAGTAAGCTGACCTTTTCAAAATTATGCTGAGCCCCAGTGAACACTTTTAAACATCTTTCAAGAGGAGCGAATGGACGAATATCCCACATACGAACTGGGGAAGGATAAACAAAAAAATTATTAGTATTTACATGTACTGTGTAGTCTGTGTTACCACCATGGACGGTCCTAAGCCCGACTGAGAAAGGAGGAAGGTTGGGCGTAGGGTTAGCACCCCTAACCCGTAAAAACTACATTGCTGTATGCTGCTTCGGAAACAAAAATGATAAATCAACAAACTCCACAAGTTCTGCAAGGTCTGCAAGTTTATGCTTTCAAACTTGCGTGCTGAGTTTTAAACCAACATTTACAAAGTCATTTTTTTGCTCATAGGAGCACTTTCAGCAAACAGTACCAGAGATGTATCCAGGTTTTCATATTTTGGGGTCCCCTGGACCCCTTTTTGAAAAATTTGGGGAACCATTGCAAAATTTTGGGGGTCCAGCTAATTAATATTCGATCTATTGTCTCTTAATTGCTGTTGCAGTACCCTTTCAGGTTTCCAAATTGCACAAAAATAAAGTCTTATGCGCCCCCTTGAATATGTACTTAAAACAAAACGATCAATAATTTCTTTGAAACTGTTATGCCCGTTGATTCATCGATCAAAATGTATGGGCTTTCAAAGCTCCATCGACAACATCTGAAAACGCCGCGAGGAATCCGTACGCTGTAGGAACTGTTAGCTCCAGTTGATAAATGATCTAGATCTCCACAGCAATAAAAAAAAACAGATCTGAATCTCAGTTTTCCATAAAAAAAGAGCATCATTTATTTTAAAAACACTTGAGGTGTAAGTTGGGAACAAAAGAGTAAACAAATATAGGCGATTGATACACAGTTCATCGTCGGCACGTGCTGCCTTGACTTGGCCATGGCCAATGTTAATAATCAAGCGACTGATTACATTCAAGTTTCACATCCAACAATTTATTTTTAACACTAACTCTGAAAAAGTTGCATAATTTGCAAAGCAGAGAAGTTATGTGCAAAACAAGAACCGAGACAATGACACGTGCGCGCCCGGAATTCATATCGACAGGGTCGCACAAAACAAAAATTTAACATATTTCACTGTTGGGATTCTCTGTCATTTCACTCACGATAAGCAAACCAATGCTTGAAATTCGCTTGGGAAGCATGCAACAAACTGAACTTCGACTGAAATGTTTAATTATCACTGGCGGCAGATCGAAAGTGTCGCTGATTGTCTCGATTAAAAACAGCTCAGATCATGTCACACAACACGTGGGAATTCAAAACTTAACTCCTCAAGCTGGACATAATTGTTGACAAATGAAATCATTCGACTACCAAAATCTGAAAATAACAGCTTACCTTGAAATTTAAGGCATTGGCTCATTTCTCCATTGCGAGAAATGGGAATGTTCAATTTCCTTGTGAAATACGCCGTTCAAATGTTTTTCCTGGTGTTTGTAATTTTTCTGCGTCCAATTGGACCCTTTGTTCCATATTCTATGCGTCCAAAAGGAAAACGAGTGCATCCCAGGATGCAATGACAAACTCTGGATACATCACTACAATACATAACATGCTCTCATTTTTACAAACCTGTGTTATCCATTGCATTGGAAAGTATGAAAGAGCCATCAGGACTGAGGCGCAGTCCAGTGACTGTGTCTGTATGTCCAGACATCTTGTACAAGACATCATTTTTCCTAAGATCCCACACCTTTCCAGATAATATTAAAAGAATGCCATTAGGAAAAACACAGTCCAAGGTCTAAAATGTACAGTATGTTTACAGTTTATGAAACCCCATTAGTAACATAGTTCTCCATAAGAAAAAAGATTTTCAAGAAAATAAATAAAAGCATTCTAACAGCTAACAACAAGAAGGCAATAAGAATGACTGCGTCAATAGTACATGTACCTTGATTTCATTATCTATTCCACCTGAAATTATTTGATCACTGGTATCATTGAATGACACTGCTGTAACCCACCGCGCACCGGTGGCTCAGTTGGTTGAGCACCGGGCTGTTACGCGGGAGGTCGTGAGTTCAATTCCGGCCGGACCAACACTCAGGGTCTTTAAACAACTGAGGAGAAAGTGCTGCCTTTGTAATTACATCTGCAAATGGTTAGACTCTCTAGTCTTCTCGGATAAGGACGATAAGCCGGAGGTCCCGTCTCACAGCCCTTCAATGTTCATAATCCTGTGGGACGTAAAAGAACCCACACACTTGTCGCAAAGAGTAGGGCATGTAGTTCCCGGTGTTGTGGTCTGTCTTCTGTGATGTATCATGGTTGGGAGGGTAAATGCTCGGAGAAATTAGCTACACCAAGCTACTCTAAAAATCCGAGGGTAAATAAAGATATATGATATGATATGATGATGATGATGAAAATGAAAGTCATTAAATTACAGGTAATATTTTTTCCTGTTCACCCAGCTTCCTTAAATGTTTACTGACAAATTTATTTCTTCACTAACCATGACAGCTTGCAATAATTATTGTTGTACAGAAAAATGATATTAATTTTAAACATTAGAAAGAAAAGTGCAAAGGAAGTGACTGATGTAAGCATGTAGCCCAGGCCTAGTATTCTCCTTGGGCTATGAAAGCCCTTGGCCTGTAATAAAAGATGCTCAGCCGCAGTATGTTACAGTGTATAACCAAATCTCGTACCCAGAGTCCTCGGGCTTCTTGGTCAGCGGGTGAGCGCCCGGAGGGACTCTGGGATAATCGACTTGAACTATATTTTTGATTGGCCGCTTGCGTAACAATGACAGTCCGACAGGAAGTCGGTAAGTAATTCGGAAGCCCCAGAATTTGGAGGGAGATTCAAAATCTAAAACTAGTTTCAGTGCTGTTTGTTTTTTTCTACCTCAGAAATATATAAATCACAAAAATAAAAAACCACGAGGTTTGAATTATGTCTTATACCGTACGGGAATTTTCCCACGCTGCTAAAAAGTGATTACTGTTACTGTTGCAAAAGTACCGTGGGAAAACATTATATCGGTCTCTTTGAGGAGAAATCCGTGGAATAAGGTCTTGTCGAAGCCATTCAGAATTACGGAACTATCAAATCGTAGTAGAAGAGGACATTTGTGTCGTTTTCACAAAAATTTGTCGATCGTGTTGCTTGCACGATGGCATTCTGAAAGATGGAATGTACGCTGAAACACTAAAATACACTTACCGAAAGCATCAGGTTTCATCTTCACTTACTCTTACAGCAAGCCAATGATCATTTCTCCAGTTTCTTTGTGTGTAAGGCTAAAATTCTTGTTTCTCGAACACTTTCAACTCGCCATTTCTACTGTTTACCGTTTTCTCTTTTCTGTTTCCGGTTAAACTCAAGCATACGTAATAAGACCGGAACCCACGTTTTCTGGGAAAATGGAGTCGATTATCCCAGAGTCTCTCCGGGCGCTCACCCGCTGGCCAAAAAGCCCGAGGACTCTGGGTACGAGATTGTGTATAACCCTATTTCATCTTTACCTGGGATGAGATTGTTTGTCAGCCTACTGTATAAAGGTGCCTCTGACAGCTGCTATCAGTCCATAATTAGCATTAATTTTGATCTCACACACCCACCCAACCTATGCTTGAATGTGAATGGAGGACAGATCACAAGACTAGGGATGCCCCCCTCCCCCCCCCCCACTCTTCATCAACAGTGTGTGAGGGTTCTTTAACCCATTGACTCCCAGGCGTGAGACTTAAGTTTACAGATTTTACTCTGTCTAGTACCCAGACGATTTTACTTGTCAATGGTGGGCAGTTTAGGAGTCAACGGCCTACACACTGTAACAACCTCTACATCCACTGAAAAACTATGTTCCACAGCATTGATTAACATGAAAGGATGTGAGATGGTACCTACATTGTAAGGTTTATACTACACTGTAGTCCTCATATGAGAAGAGTTGAAAGGCTAACCATTTGCAGACGAAATTACAAGTTACAACAGTTATTGCTGTTGGTTTGACCAGAGTTTGAACCCATGATCTCCCGTATGAAAGCCATATGCTTACCAGACTTGCTGCTCTCCTGAATCCCATTCTTTTTCTAATGCAGTAACTACCCCCTGCACCGGTTTTAAAATACCATTTGCCAGAAAAGTTAAAAATCAAATATCTGATAACTTTTTAAAAATTAATTATCTGATTATTATGCCTTGTCTAAGGCAAAGAATAGTATTATTAATATTAATTATTATAACTTTCAGATAGTACCCTTTGGCAAACACCTAATACACACTGCAGCTCAGTATACAGTGTGTGATGTTTGGTTATCCCTCTTCATTATCTGAAATGTTGCGGTTAAAACCAATAAAATTTATGTAAAACGTAAATCCTTTCAGCTTACTTGATAGATGTTCTGAAATGTCTGTGTACAACCTCGTTTTCTTGTATCCCATAACTGGAATTTAACAACAGTAATATATACTGTAAAAATGAATGAACATTGTGGGGTTTAGCACCAAATCTTCAAGCGAGAGCACAATTGGCCTACATGTAATAATTTTTACTTTTAAGCATACAATAATTAGTCAGAAATACTGTGATTCTATTTCAGATAGAGAATGATGCGGCCATAAATGTGTACCTTAACTGTACAGTCATCAGCTCCACTAACGATGTACTGTGGACCTCTTCTTGAAGGAAAACAACTGTTTACAAATGAGCTATGACCCTTCAGCTTTTTTATTCTTGCCCCTGTTTCAAAGTCCCAAATTCCTAAAGTCTTGTCTGTCGAGGCTGTAAACATTGTACTAATGAAAAAGATTGCAACAAAGAGACAGAAATGATATTTAAATACATGCAAGTAATTCACTTGCTTCTTATTTAATAAACTGTGTATTTTTTAAAAGACTTTTGAATAAAGACGTGCAAAGCAGCAGCTGACCTGAGCCTCTGAGCTCAGAACCACTTTTACTTCTGTTTGGAAAGAATAAGTGGGTCCTTCAACATCCTCATGTACAAAGTTAAGTTGGAGTGGCGCATGGTACCTCCAAAATCTTGGCACTAGCAAACGCTTCATCCGATCTTGAAATCTCGACAGCCTTTGTGAAGCGTCTCAAAGTCTTGTTTATATTGCATTTACTCCTTTTATTTTGGTGTGAAGTCTTGGATGTTTTGGTCTCGGTCTCAGATTTGCAGCCAAGGGTCTCATCGTCTAGGTCAGTCTAGGCGAATCTCGGATTTTAGCATTCATCACCCCTTTAAGTACACGACTGTTTTGAAATGGCCTGGGTCTAGAGCTACACTGAATAATTAATACTCATTTGAAAAGACTGGAGAGTCCACTCAACCATACATTTTGCAAGTTATTTCAAAGACCATAAACACTTTTAACAAGACCTCACAAAAGGGGTTTAGCCTGGTACAGCTGGTCTGAAGTACTCATGCAACTGATCTGATCTGATGAAATTAGTTGGTCAGCAAACTTGTTGTTACCTACTGTATGAAAGAGGGGTACAGAACTGTACAAAATTGGACACTAAAATAACTTGTGTTTAACCTTTGTCATCTTATAATACTGATAGCTGTAACAAAATGCAACATACAACCAAGTCTTGAAGCCCTACCTTCCATCCAAAGAAAAATGAAGTTCCATGACAGCTCCTGTGTGACCTTTAAGTACAGCAAAATTTTCACAATCCCCATATACATTCCAAAGATCTGGAGAGAAAAAAAAGCAGTAAAAAATGAGACAGTTCTAAAATGAACTTACTCCTATTCCTTCATTCAGACCATAGTTAATAGAGGAGAATGGTTAGGAAGCTCGGCAAACATCAAAGGAGCAAACAAAGCAGCCAAGATTTAGGTTGGAAAGTCCACTACCGTGCACAATCTTTTGTTTTGCGCTCATACACTATGCATGAATTACGTAACCAACACGTTTCTATTGGTTAGTTCTTCAGTACGGAGTAAACAACCATTGTGTTTTGTGCACGGTCAAGGCCAAAAAAGTGAACAAAAACCTACAACAAAGAAAGTTGTCGGGTTTCCTAACCATTCTCCTCTATTAACTATGTTCAGACCATGACGATTTTCCAGACGCTTAACCCTTTCCAGTCCGAGGGGGCCCCCAATGACTAGTAAAACCTCCTGATGTTAGACAGAGTAAAATGTGTCACTCTTAAGCGGGAAAGGGTTAAAGTAGGCAAAAGAATAAATCAGGCCAATTTTGTGGATAAAAATAATTATTAAAAACTGAACTACGGATATCAGATTTCCAGCATTTTCATTGGCTTGCCAGATACAGGCTATCAGTTCAGTACCTAATGTGGTCAAGGAAGGTATCAGCAAAAGAGCAAGCTGAAAACATTTTTGCAGATCTCAGAAAAAATGGCAGGCAAAAGCCGTTTTGGACCAGAATAGACAGAAATCAATGTCTTGGTCGACAATATTACCTGCAGGAACACCATGGAGTTTTTAATAAAACAATTATTCTACTCAGGCTTGCTGGATATACATGTAAGATGATTATAACCAATTATGCGCTACGTGCCTCGTTGGTTATCTACAGTACATGTATCACTTCATATCCAGCGTGCCCTCGTAGAATAAATATTGTTAATTAATTGTCTCCAATAATCAATGGCTATTGCCTTAAGAGGATTGAAATCTCCATCCCAATATATTTTTGAATACAATCATACATGTATGTACATATATTTAGGAAACTTTAATGAAAGAAATGTATGTACCAGTAATGTTTTACCATCTATCTTCCGTCCATAACCCACATTTCAAATATACAGTCATATGTTGTCTTAAGCTGCGTTTATCATCTAAAATGATGACCAGATCTCTCACTTTATCACAACATCCCAAAATTGTATTGTCCAAAGAAAAACAATCAAAGACAGAATTTTTAACAAGATAAGCAATCTCGTCCCCAGAGTCCACTTTTCTTTTGGTCAGCACCGAGAACATGGACTCTGCCACTTCCAATTCATGCACAGTCATAGTGAAGGTCCATTTTTGTAACCGTTGATAACGACTGTTGTTTCAAATTTCTGAGTGTGCATAGACAAGCCGAAAGTCTGTGATTTGAGGACTTCCTGCCTTGGAAGTGGCCAGAGTCTGTGTTCTTGGTGCCAACCAACAGAGAAGTGGATTCTGGAGATGAGATTGCAAGATAAGAGGAAAATAAAACTGGACAATATCTGTTTTACCAGGATTCCAAAAGAGCATAATACTGTAAGTGTTCCAATCCAGGACATTGATACAATTTTGCAAAATTCAAGTGCAAGAGAAAAATCGCTAGGATTTATCGTACAAAGTGTTAACATAAAATATCTCAAGTGTGGAATGAAATAACTTTCCATGCAATAATTTCAGAGTGTAAATCGCTCTACTACATGTACATGATGAATTGAAAGGACGACTTGGCATCTGCTGACTGAGAACATTTTACTGAGAATGTCACCATATTAGCTCTACATGTATCTTTTCCTAAATCTTCCAACATTTCTATCAGCTTAACCACAGTGTACCAACAGGCTGTCCTTTTGCCATAAAGAAGAAGAATTCAAAAAGACTTTGTGGAATTTTTTTTCATCACACACAGGAGAAATTTTTAAGCAATAGTTTGTATTCTAGTGTCTGCAGTCTGGTAACACAAAATCAATACAAGTGATAAAAGAAGACTTTGAATCTTTTTAATCCTTTTATTCTTGGTTCAGGACGTATTATATTATAGAGTAGATTTGATTGTTTGCTAATGTCTTTTCACGTGAAGGGCTAATCGTCCAGTAATTCTGGGCTATGTAGCTAATTGTCTTTTAGTGAATTGTTTGACATTTGTTGAATTGTGCGACACCTCATTTACTTACAAATAAGTCGTTAGAGCAGATTTGGTTGTTTGTGAGAGAACACTGCTTCAACTACAATAGTTGATATCTTGGAATGATTTCCGTACAGGTCCCTACTTCATTATGCATGCAGAATAAATTAATTATTCATTCGCGCTATTGTTTGGTAGAACAATACGTATACCCAAGAGAACCGAATATATACATGGGTAATTTGTACTTACGGGATGAATAAAAACGGATCTCATTTTTTCTCTACCTCCCTCTCTCTCTTCTTTCCCTTCATCGCCCACACCGTTACTCGTTTTTGTCCCAGCTTTCCCCTTTCTACCCCTTCGTCTTGTTCTTATTTCCAGATCCCGCTCCGCTTTTTCTGCCATTTTATCCCACGATATGTCACTCGCAGCTTGCCTTGAACTCCGACCCACTGTAAACCTCTGGATTACTTGTCCCTGTTCTTTACCACTGAGCTAACGTGTCAAGTTGCTAATTCACACCTTGAAAATGATATTTATTTTGAATTCTGGCTGACTATTTACATAACAATGATACGTAATTATATACACGTGCCGCGCCGAGCACCTACAATCGAACTTACACTTGTAGGTTACCGTTAAGAGATCCCTGTTTTACTATTCTTGAAACAACCCATCCCTTTAATAATGCAAACCGTAACCCTAATTACGACTAAAGGCACTGTTTAGGCTTAAGGTTAGTCCCTGTGATAGTTTTAGGTTTTCAAGTAGTGCTGCTGAACTGTGACCTGCTTTTCCTTCATGCCCCGTGCTTGCGGCACACTTATAAGTTCACTGCGTGGAACAGTATACCACGCTTAAAGTCTGATTGGTGCATCTTTCATGGGAAACTTTCATGCACGAGTTCATTGCAATTAAAATCGTTTCATATTTCCCTTCTTTTGAAGCAAACTTGTGTCTTCGTAAAAATCAAGATGGCTACCGAAGTAAAAGGGTCACAGCAATGGGAGATTTGATCATTTGGAAATTGTCCCTGATTTATAGCCTTTCCAGAGTTGTGCATAGAGTGGTGCAAAGAAAACAATTTACTTTCGTCTTCCGTGTCCAAAACCTGTGCCTGTGCCGCATCGGGAGATGGATCTCTTTCGCGATGCTCAAGAAAAAACTGCAATGGATAGCCTTCAATCCGCCAGAACACATATTAATTTTCTTACCGTAAACTTTCCTTGAAAAAATATTAGCCCTAGCTACCTGTGGCCGGAAAGTTTACAACTGCCTACAAGACAAGGGCTAACATCATCTCACCGCAGTTAACCATCGCCTAAACTTCGTCGACCCAGACAAACGAGCCCACAGCAGGGCATTGAAAAGACATGATGGGGAGTGAAACGAAGTATGCCTCGTACGTACGGGAACATCCATGGATCTCTACCAAAGCTATTTACTTGGAAGTATCATTGAGCACATTGCCGATCTCTACAAAGAGCGATAAATCGCAAAATCCCTCTAAATGCACCGTTCGTGATCCTAAATACAGGAAAGGAAGAAAATATACACTTTGCAGTGTCTCGGCGAATTTTTAAGCAGACAGGAAGAACAATTTCACGATAAAAAGAGCAGGTAGCCATTAAATTTCTTATGACAGTACTTTTATTTGGTTTGTTTGTTATGTTTGCAAATCTGAACCCTATTACAACGATTGCTTGAAATCCACTTCTTGCGCTTATTCTAAAACTGAAAAATGGGTAAAATTGCATGAAAAGTGCTGAAATTGCAGGAAAAACTGTTCGATTTTCCGTATTTCAGACAGAAGTTCGACCGACTTTTTTTAAGTCCATATAGACTTAGAAAAAAATCCTCTAAAAAGAAAGAACAAAGCGCCACAGTCGCAAAGGACGTCTATTGTTATCGCTATTGTTTTCTTGAAACAAAGGAGTGTATGCATAATGAAGTAGGGACCTGTGCGGAAATCTTGCCATAATGGAATGATTTCCGTACAGGTCCCTACTTCATTATGCATGCAGAATAAATTAATTATTCATTCGCGCTATTGTTTGGTAGAACAATACGTATACCCAAGAGAACCGAATATATACATGGGTAATTTGTACTTACGGGATGAATAAAAACGGATCTCATTTTTTCTCTACCTCCCTCTCTCTCTTCTTTCCCTTCATCGCCCACACCGTTACTCGTTTTTGTCCCAGCTTTCCCCTTTCTACCCCTTCGTCTTGTTCTTATTTCCAGATCCCGCTCCGCTTTTTCTGCCATTTTATCCCACGATATGTCACTCGCAGCTTGCCTTGAACTCCGACCCACTGTAAACCTCTGGATTACTTGTCCCTGTTCTTTACCACTGAGCTAACGTGTCAAGTTGCTAATTCACACCTTGAAAATGATATTTATTTTGAATTCTGGCTGACTATTTACATAACAATGATACGTAATTATATACACGTGCCGCGCCGAGCACCTACAATCGAACTTACACTTGTAGGTTACCGTTAAGAGATCCCTGTTTTACTATTCTTGAAACAACCCATCCCTTTAATAATGCAAACCGTAACCCTAATTACGACTAAAGGCACTGTTTAGGCTTAAGGTTAGTCCCTGTGATAGTTTTAGGTTTTCAAGTAGTGCTGCTGAACTGTGACCTGCTTTTCCTTCATGCCCCGTGCTTGCGGCACACTTATAAGTTCACTGCGTGGAACAGTATACCACGCTTAAAGTCTGATTGGTGCATCTTTCATGGGAAACTTTCATGCACGAGTTCATTGCAATTAAAATCGTTTCATATTTCCCTTCTTTTGAAGCAAACTTGTGTCTTCGTAAAAATCAAGATGGCTACCGAAGTAAAAGGGTCACAGCAATGGGAGATTTGATCATTTGGAAATTGTCCCTGATTTATAGCCTTTCCAGAGTTGTGCATAGAGTGGTGCAAAGAAAACAATTTACTTTCGTCTTCCGTGTCCAAAACCTGTGCCTGTGCCGCATCGGGAGATGGATCTCTTTCGCGATGCTCAAGAAAAAACTGCAATGGATAGCCTTCAATCCGCCAGAACACATATTAATTTTCTTACCGTAAACTTTCCTTGAAAAAATATTAGCCCTAGCTACCTGTGGCCGGAAAGTTTACAACTGCCTACAAGACAAGGGCTAACATCATCTCACCGCAGTTAACCATCGCCTAAACTTCGTCGACCCAGACAAACGAGCCCACAGCAGGGCATTGAAAAGACATGATGGGGAGTGAAACGAAGTATGCCTCGTACGTACGGGAACATCCATGGATCTCTACCAAAGCTATTTACTTGGAAGTATCATTGAGCACATTGCCGATCTCTACAAAGAGCGATAAATCGCAAAATCCCTCTAAATGCACCGTTCGTGATCCTAAATACAGGAAAGGAAGAAAATATACACTTTGCAGTGTCTCGGCGAATTTTTAAGCAGACAGGAAGAACAATTTCACGATAAAAAGAGCAGGTAGCCATTAAATTTCTTATGACAGTACTTTTATTTGGTTTGTTTGTTATGTTTGCAAATCTGAACCCTATTACAACGATTGCTTGAAATCCACTTCTTGCGCTTATTCTAAAACTGAAAAATGGGTAAAATTGCATGAAAAGTGCTGAAATTGCAGGAAAAACTGTTCGATTTTCCGTATTTCAGACAGAAGTTCGACCGACTTTTTTTAAGTCCATATAGACTTAGAAAAAAATCCTCTAAAAAGAAAGAACAAAGCGCCACAGTCGCAAAGGACGTCTATTGTTATCGCTATTGTTTTCTTGAAACAAAGGAGTGTATGCATAATGAAGTAGGGACCTGTGCGGAAATCTTGCCATAATGGAATGATTTCCGTACAGGTCCCTACTTCATTATGCATGCAGAATAAATTAATTATTCATTCGCGCTATTGTTTGGTAGAACAATACGTATACCCAAGAGAACCGAATATATACATGGGTAATTTGTACTTACGGGATGAATAAAAACGGATCTCATTTTTTCTCTACCTCCCTCTCTCTCTTCTTTCCCTTCATCGCCCACACCGTTACTCGTTTTTGTCCCAGCTTTCCCCTTTCTACCCCTTCGTCTTGTTCTTATTTCCAGATCCCGCTCCGCTTTTTCTGCCATTTTATCCCACGATATGTCACTCGCAGCTTGCCTTGAACTCCGACCCACTGTAAACCTCTGGATTACTTGTCCCTGTTCTTTACCACTGAGCTAACGTGTCAAGTTGCTAATTCACACCTTGAAAATGATATTTATTTTGAATTCTGGCTGACTATTTACATAACAATGATACGTAATTATATACACGTGCCGCGCCGAGCACCTACAATCGAACTTACACTTGTAGGTTACCGTTAAGAGATCCCTGTTTTACTATTCTTGAAACAACCCATCCCTTTAATAATGCAAACCGTAACCCTAATTACGACTAAAGGCACTGTTTAGGCTTAAGGTTAGTCCCTGTGATAGTTTTAGGTTTTCAAGTAGTGCTGCTGAACTGTGACCTGCTTTTCCTTCATGCCCCGTGCTTGCGGCACACTTATAAGTTCACTGCGTGGAACAGTATACCACGCTTAAAGTCTGATTGGTGCATCTTTCATGGGAAACTTTCATGCACGAGTTCATTGCAATTAAAATCGTTTCATATTTCCCTTCTTTTGAAGCAAACTTGTGTCTTCGTAAAAATCAAGATGGCTACCGAAGTAAAAGGGTCACAGCAATGGGAGATTTGATCATTTGGAAATTGTCCCTGATTTATAGCCTTTCCAGAGTTGTGCATAGAGTGGTGCAAAGAAAACAATTTACTTTCGTCTTCCGTGTCCAAAACCTGTGCCTGTGCCGCATCGGGAGATGGATCTCTTTCGCGATGCTCAAGAAAAAACTGCAATGGATAGCCTTCAATCCGCCAGAACACATATTAATTTTCTTACCGTAAACTTTCCTTGAAAAAATATTAGCCCTAGCTACCTGTGGCCGGAAAGTTTACAACTGCCTACAAGACAAGGGCTAACATCATCTCACCGCAGTTAACCATCGCCTAAACTTCGTCGACCCAGACAAACGAGCCCACAGCAGGGCATTGAAAAGACATGATGGGGAGTGAAACGAAGTATGCCTCGTACGTACGGGAACATCCATGGATCTCTACCAAAGCTATTTACTTGGAAGTATCATTGAGCACATTGCCGATCTCTACAAAGAGCGATAAATCGCAAAATCCCTCTAAATGCACCGTTCGTGATCCTAAATACAGGAAAGGAAGAAAATATACACTTTGCAGTGTCTCGGCGAATTTTTAAGCAGACAGGAAGAACAATTTCACGATAAAAAGAGCAGGTAGCCATTAAATTTCTTATGACAGTACTTTTATTTGGTTTGTTTGTTATGTTTGCAAATCTGAACCCTATTACAACGATTGCTTGAAATCCACTTCTTGCGCTTATTCTAAAACTGAAAAATGGGTAAAATTGCATGAAAAGTGCTGAAATTGCAGGAAAAACTGTTCGATTTTCCGTATTTCAGACAGAAGTTCGACCGACTTTTTTTAAGTCCATATAGACTTAGAAAAAAATCCTCTAAAAAGAAAGAACAAAGCGCCACAGTCGCAAAGGACGTCTATTGTTATCGCTATTGTTTTCTTGAAACAAAGGAGTGTATGCATAATGAAGTAGGGACCTGTGCGGAAATCTTGCCATAATGGAATGATTTCCGTACAGGTCCCTACTTCATTATGCATGCAGAATAAATTAATTATTCATTCGCGCTATTGTTTGGTAGAACAATACGTATACCCAAGAGAACCGAATATATACATGGGTAATTTGTACTTACGGGATGAATAAAAACGGATCTCATTTTTTCTCTACCTCCCTCTCTCTCTTCTTTCCCTTCATCGCCCACACCGTTACTCGTTTTTGTCCCAGCTTTCCCCTTTCTACCCCTTCGTCTTGTTCTTATTTCCAGATCCCGCTCCGCTTTTTCTGCCATTTTATCCCACGATATGTCACTCGCAGCTTGCCTTGAACTCCGACCCACTGTAAACCTCTGGATTACTTGTCCCTGTTCTTTACCACTGAGCTAACGTGTCAAGTTGCTAATTCACACCTTGAAAATGATATTTATTTTGAATTCTGGCTGACTATTTACATAACAATGATACGTAATTATATACACGTGCCGCGCCGAGCACCTACAATCGAACTTACACTTGTAGGTTACCGTTAAGAGATCCCTGTTTTACTATTCTTGAAACAACCCATCCCTTTAATAATGCAAACCGTAACCCTAATTACGACTAAAGGCACTGTTTAGGCTTAAGGTTAGTCCCTGTGATAGTTTTAGGTTTTCAAGTAGTGCTGCTGAACTGTGACCTGCTTTTCCTTCATGCCCCGTGCTTGCGGCACACTTATAAGTTCACTGCGTGGAACAGTATACCACGCTTAAAGTCTGATTGGTGCATCTTTCATGGGAAACTTTCATGCACGAGTTCATTGCAATTAAAATCGTTTCATATTTCCCTTCTTTTGAAGCAAACTTGTGTCTTCGTAAAAATCAAGATGGCTACCGAAGTAAAAGGGTCACAGCAATGGGAGATTTGATCATTTGGAAATTGTCCCTGATTTATAGCCTTTCCAGAGTTGTGCATAGAGTGGTGCAAAGAAAACAATTTACTTTCGTCTTCCGTGTCCAAAACCTGTGCCTGTGCCGCATCGGGAGATGGATCTCTTTCGCGATGCTCAAGAAAAAACTGCAATGGATAGCCTTCAATCCGCCAGAACACATATTAATTTTCTTACCGTAAACTTTCCTTGAAAAAATATTAGCCCTAGCTACCTGTGGCCGGAAAGTTTACAACTGCCTACAAGACAAGGGCTAACATCATCTCACCGCAGTTAACCATCGCCTAAACTTCGTCGACCCAGACAAACGAGCCCACAGCAGGGCATTGAAAAGACATGATGGGGAGTGAAACGAAGTATGCCTCGTACGTACGGGAACATCCATGGATCTCTACCAAAGCTATTTACTTGGAAGTATCATTGAGCACATTGCCGATCTCTACAAAGAGCGATAAATCGCAAAATCCCTCTAAATGCACCGTTCGTGATCCTAAATACAGGAAAGGAAGAAAATATACACTTTGCAGTGTCTCGGCGAATTTTTAAGCAGACAGGAAGAACAATTTCACGATAAAAAGAGCAGGTAGCCATTAAATTTCTTATGACAGTACTTTTATTTGGTTTGTTTGTTATGTTTGCAAATCTGAACCCTATTACAACGATTGCTTGAAATCCACTTCTTGCGCTTATTCTAAAACTGAAAAATGGGTAAAATTGCATGAAAAGTGCTGAAATTGCAGGAAAAACTGTTCGATTTTCCGTATTTCAGACAGAAGTTCGACCGACTTTTTTTAAGTCCATATAGACTTAGAAAAAAATCCTCTAAAAAGAAAGAACAAAGCGCCACAGTCGCAAAGGACGTCTATTGTTATCGCTATTGTTTTCTTGAAACAAAGGAGTGTATGCATAATGAAGTAGGGACCTGTGCGGAAATCTTGCCATAATGGAATGATTTCCGTACAGGTCCCTACTTCATTATGCATGCAGAATAAATTAATTATTCATTCGCGCTATTGTTTGGTAGAACAATACGTATACCCAAGAGAACCGAATATATACATGGGTAATTTGTACTTACGGGATGAATAAAAACGGATCTCATTTTTTCTCTACCTCCCTCTCTCTCTTCTTTCCCTTCATCGCCCACACCGTTACTCGTTTTTGTCCCAGCTTTCCCCTTTCTACCCCTTCGTCTTGTTCTTATTTCCAGATCCCGCTCCGCTTTTTCTGCCATTTTATCCCACGATATGTCACTCGCAGCTTGCCTTGAACTCCGACCCACTGTAAACCTCTGGATTACTTGTCCCTGTTCTTTACCACTGAGCTAACGTGTCAAGTTGCTAATTCACACCTTGAAAATGATATTTATTTTGAATTCTGGCTGACTATTTACATAACAATGATACGTAATTATATACACGTGCCGCGCCGAGCACCTACAATCGAACTTACACTTGTAGGTTACCGTTAAGAGATCCCTGTTTTACTATTCTTGAAACAACCCATCCCTTTAATAATGCAAACCGTAACCCTAATTACGACTAAAGGCACTGTTTAGGCTTAAGGTTAGTCCCTGTGATAGTTTTAGGTTTTCAAGTAGTGCTGCTGAACTGTGACCTGCTTTTCCTTCATGCCCCGTGCTTGCGGCACACTTATAAGTTCACTGCGTGGAACAGTATACCACGCTTAAAGTCTGATTGGTGCATCTTTCATGGGAAACTTTCATGCACGAGTTCATTGCAATTAAAATCGTTTCATATTTCCCTTCTTTTGAAGCAAACTTGTGTCTTCGTAAAAATCAAGATGGCTACCGAAGTAAAAGGGTCACAGCAATGGGAGATTTGATCATTTGGAAATTGTCCCTGATTTATAGCCTTTCCAGAGTTGTGCATAGAGTGGTGCAAAGAAAACAATTTACTTTCGTCTTCCGTGTCCAAAACCTGTGCCTGTGCCGCATCGGGAGATGGATCTCTTTCGCGATGCTCAAGAAAAAACTGCAATGGATAGCCTTCAATCCGCCAGAACACATATTAATTTTCTTACCGTAAACTTTCCTTGAAAAAATATTAGCCCTAGCTACCTGTGGCCGGAAAGTTTACAACTGCCTACAAGACAAGGGCTAACATCATCTCACCGCAGTTAACCATCGCCTAAACTTCGTCGACCCAGACAAACGAGCCCACAGCAGGGCATTGAAAAGACATGATGGGGAGTGAAACGAAGTATGCCTCGTACGTACGGGAACATCCATGGATCTCTACCAAAGCTATTTACTTGGAAGTATCATTGAGCACATTGCCGATCTCTACAAAGAGCGATAAATCGCAAAATCCCTCTAAATGCACCGTTCGTGATCCTAAATACAGGAAAGGAAGAAAATATACACTTTGCAGTGTCTCGGCGAATTTTTAAGCAGACAGGAAGAACAATTTCACGATAAAAAGAGCAGGTAGCCATTAAATTTCTTATGACAGTACTTTTATTTGGTTTGTTTGTTATGTTTGCAAATCTGAACCCTATTACAACGATTGCTTGAAATCCACTTCTTGCGCTTATTCTAAAACTGAAAAATGGGTAAAATTGCATGAAAAGTGCTGAAATTGCAGGAAAAACTGTTCGATTTTCCGTATTTCAGACAGAAGTTCGACCGACTTTTTTTAAGTCCATATAGACTTAGAAAAAAATCCTCTAAAAAGAAAGAACAAAGCGCCACAGTCGCAAAGGACGTCTATTGTTATCGCTATTGTTTTCTTGAAACAAAGGAGTGTATGCATAATGAAGTAGGGACCTGTGCGGAAATCTTGCCATAATGGAATGATTTCCGTACAGGTCCCTACTTCATTATGCATGCAGAATAAATTAATTATTCATTCGCGCTATTGTTTGGTAGAACAATACGTATACCCAAGAGAACCGAATATATACATGGGTAATTTGTACTTACGGGATGAATAAAAACGGATCTCATTTTTTCTCTACCTCCCTCTCTCTCTTCTTTCCCTTCATCGCCCACACCGTTACTCGTTTTTGTCCCAGCTTTCCCCTTTCTACCCCTTCGTCTTGTTCTTATTTCCAGATCCCGCTCCGCTTTTTCTGCCATTTTATCCCACGATATGTCACTCGCAGCTTGCCTTGAACTCCGACCCACTGTAAACCTCTGAATTACTTGTCCCTGTTCTTTACCACTGAGCTAACGTGTCAAGTTGCTAATTCACACCTTGAAAATGATATTTATTTTGAATTCTGGCTGACTATTTACATAACAATGATACGTAATTATATACACGTGCCGCGCCGAGCACCTACAATCGAACTTACACTTGTAGGTTACCGTTAAGAGATCCCTGTTTTACTATTCTTGAAACAACCCATCCCTTTAATAATGCAAACCGTAACCCTAATTACGACTAAAGGCACTGTTTAGGCTTAAGGTTAGTCCCTGTGATAGTTTTAGGTTTTCAAGTAGTGCTGCTGAACTGTGACCTGCTTTTCCTTCATGCCCCGTGCTTGCGGCACACTTATAAGTTCACTGCGTGGAACAGTATACCACGCTTAAAGTCTGATTGGTGCATCTTTCATGGGAAACTTTCATGCACGAGTTCATTGCAATTAAAATCGTTTCATATTTCCCTTCTTTTGAAGCAAACTTGTGTCTTCGTAAAAATCAAGATGGCTACCGAAGTAAAAGGGTCACAGCAATGGGAGATTTGATCATTTGGAAATTGTCCCTGATTTATAGCCTTTCCAGAGTTGTGCATAGAGTGGTGCAAAGAAAACAATTTACTTTCGTCTTCCGTGTCCAAAACCTGTGCCTGTGCCGCATCGGGAGATGGATCTCTTTCGCGATGCTCAAGAAAAAACTGCAATGGATAGCCTTCAATCCGCCAGAACACATATTAATTTTCTTACCGTAAACTTTCCTTGAAAAAATATTAGCCCTAGCTACCTGTGGCCGGAAAGTTTACAACTGCCTACAAGACAAGGGCTAACATCATCTCACCGCAGTTAACCATCGCCTAAACTTCGTCGACCCAGACAAACGAGCCCACAGCAGGGCATTGAAAAGACATGATGGGGAGTGAAACGAAGTATGCCTCGTACGTACGGGAACATCCATGGATCTCTACCAAAGCTATTTACTTGGAAGTATCATTGAGCACATTGCCGATCTCTACAAAGAGCGATAAATCGCAAAATCCCTCTAAATGCACCGTTCGTGATCCTAAATACAGGAAAGGAAGAAAATATACACTTTGCAGTGTCTCGGCGAATTTTTAAGCAGACAGGAAGAACAATTTCACGATAAAAAGAGCAGGTAGCCATTAAATTTCTTATGACAGTACTTTTATTTGGTTTGTTTGTTATGTTTGCAAATCTGAACCCTATTACAACGATTGCTTGAAATCCACTTCTTGCGCTTATTCTAAAACTGAAAAATGGGTAAAATTGCATGAAAAGTGCTGAAATTGCAGGAAAAACTGTTCGATTTTCCGTATTTCAGACAGAAGTTCGACCGACTTTTTTTAAGTCCATATAGACTTAGAAAAAAATCCTCTAAAAAGAAAGAACAAAGCGCCACAGTCGCAAAGGACGTCTATTGTTATCGCTATTGTTTTCTTGAAACAAAGGAGTGTATGCATAATGAAGTAGGGACCTGTGCGGAAATCTTGCCATAATGGAATGATTTCCGTACAGGTCCCTACTTCATTATGCATGCAGAATAAATTAATTATTCATTCGCGCTATTGTTTGGTAGAACAATACGTATACCCAAGAGAACCGAATATATACATGGGTAATTTGTACTTACGGGATGAATAAAAACGGATCTCATTTTTTCTCTACCTCCCTCTCTCTCTTCTTTCCCTTCATCGCCCACACCGTTACTGGTTTTTGTCCCAGCTTTCCCCTTTCTACCCCTTCGTCTTGTTCTTATTTCCAGATCCCGCTCCGCTTTTTCTGCCATTTTATCCCACGATATGTCACTCGCAGCTTGCCTTGAACTCCGACCCACTGTAAACCTCTGGATTACTTGTCCCTGTTCTTTACCACTGAGCTAACGTGTCAAGTTGCTAATTCACACCTTGAAAATGATATTTATTTTGAATTCTGGCTGACTATTTACATAACAATGATACGTAATTATATACACGTGCCGCGCCGAGCACCTACAATCGAACTTACACTTGTAGGTTACCGTTAAGAGATCCCTGTTTTACTATTCTTGAAACAACCCATCCCTTTAATAATGCAAACCGTAACCCTAATTACGACTAAAGGCACTGTTTAGGCTTAAGGTTAGTCCCTGTGATAGTTTTAGGTTTTCAAGTAGTGCTGCTGAACTGTGACCTGCTTTTCCTTCATGCCCCGTGCTTGCGGCACACTTATAAGTTCACTGCGTGGAACAGTATACCACGCTTAAAGTCTGATTGGTGCATCTTTCATGGGAAACTTTCATGCACGAGTTCATTGCAATTAAAATCGTTTCATATTTCCCTTCTTTTGAAGCAAACTTGTGTCTTCGTAAAAATCAAGATGGCTACCGAAGTAAAAGGGTCACAGCAATGGGAGATTTGATCATTTGGAAATTGTCCCTGATTTATAGCCTTTCCAGAGTTGTGCATAGAGTGGTGCAAAGAAAACAATTTACTTTCGTCTTCCGTGTCCAAAACCTGTGCCTGTGCCGCATCGGGAGATGGATCTCTTTCGCGATGCTCAAGAAAAAACTGCAATGGATAGCCTTCAATCCGCCAGAACACATATTAATTTTCTTACCGTAAACTTTCCTTGAAAAAATATTAGCCCTAGCTACCTGTGGCCGGAAAGTTTACAACTGCCTACAAGACAAGGGCTAACATCATCTCACCGCAGTTAACCATCGCCTAAACTTCGTCGACCCAGACAAACGAGCCCACAGCAGGGCATTGAAAAGACATGATGGGGAGTGAAACGAAGTATGCCTCGTACGTACGGGAACATCCATGGATCTCTACCAAAGCTATTTACTTGGAAGTATCATTGAGCACATTGCCGATCTCTACAAAGAGCGATAAATCGCAAAATCCCTCTAAATGCACCGTTCGTGATCCTAAATACAGGAAAGGAAGAAAATATACACTTTGCAGTGTCTCGGCGAATTTTTAAGCAGACAGGAAGAACAATTTCACGATAAAAAGAGCAGGTAGCCATTAAATTTCTTATGACAGTACTTTTATTTGGTTTGTTTGTTATGTTTGCAAATCTGAACCCTATTACAACGATTGCTTGAAATCCACTTCTTGCGCTTATTCTAAAACTGAAAAATGGGTAAAATTGCATGAAAAGTGCTGAAATTGCAGGAAAAACTGTTCGATTTTCCGTATTTCAGACAGAAGTTCGACCGACTTTTTTTAAGTCCATATAGACTTAGAAAAAAATCCTCTAAAAAGAAAGAACAAAGCGCCACAGTCGCAAAGGACGTCTATTGTTATCGCTATTGTTTTCTTGAAACAAAGGAGTGTATGCATAATGAAGTAGGGACCTGTGCGGAAATCTTGCCATAATTGAATGATTTCCGTACAGGTCCCTACTTCATTATGCATGCAGAATAAATTAATTATTCATTCGCGCTATTGTTTGGTAGAACAATACGTATACCCAAGAGAACCGAATATATTCATGGGTAATTTGTACTTACGGGATGAATAAAAACGGATCTCATTTTTTCTCTACCTCCCTCTCTCTCTTCTTTCCCTTCATCGCCCACACCGTTACTCGTTTTTGTCCCAGCTTTCCCCTTTCTACCCCTTCGTCTTGTTCTTATTTCCAGATCCCGCTCCGCTTTTTCTGCCATTTTATCCCACGATATGTCACTCGCAGCTTGCCTTGAACTCCGACCCACTGTAAACCTCTGGATTACTTGTCCCTGTTCTTTACCACTGAGCTAACGTGTCAAGTTGCTAATTCACACCTTGAAAATGATATTTATTTTGAATTCTGGCTGACTATTTACATAACAATGATACGTAATTATATACACGTGCCGCGCCGAGCACCTACAATCGAACTTACACTTGTAGGTTACCGTTAAGAGATCCCTGTTTTACTATTCTTGAAACAACCCATCCCTTTAATAATGCAAACCGTAACCCTAATTACGACTAAAGGCACTGTTTAGGCTTAAGGTTAGTCCCTGTGATAGTTTTAGGTTTTCAAGTAGTGCTGCTGAACTGTGACCTGCTTTTCCTTCATGCCCCGTGCTTGCGGCACACTTATAAGTTCACTGCGTGGAACAGTATACCACGCTTAAAGTCTGATTGGTGCATCTTTCATGGGAAACTTTCATGCACGAGTTCATTGCAATTAAAATCGTTTCATATTTCCCTTCTTTTGAAGCAAACTTGTGTCTTCGTAAAAATCAAGATGGCTACCGAAGTAAAAGGGTCACAGCAATGGGAGATTTGATCATTTGGAAATTGTCCCTGATTTATAGCCTTTCCAGAGTTGTGCATAGAGTGGTGCAAAGAAAACAATTTACTTTCGTCTTCCGTGTCCAAAACCTGTGCCTGTGCCGCATCGGGAGATGGATCTCTTTCGCGATGCTCAAGAAAAAACTGCAATGGATAGCCTTCAATCCGCCAGAACACATATTAATTTTCTTACCGTAAACTTTCCTTGAAAAAATATTAGCCCTAGCTACCTGTGGCCGGAAAGTTTACAACTGCCTACAAGACAAGGGCTAACATCATCTCACCGCAGTTAACCATCGCCTAAACTTCGTCGACCCAGACAAACGAGCCCACAGCAGGGCATTGAAAAGACATGATGGGGAGTGAAACGAAGTATGCCTCGTACGTACGGGAACATCCATGGATCTCTACCAAAGCTATTTACTTGGAAGTATCATTGAGCACATTGCCGATCTCTACAAAGAGCGATAAATCGCAAAATCCCTCTAAATGCACCGTTCGTGATCCTAAATACAGGAAAGGAAGAAAATATACACTTTGCAGTGTCTCGGCGAATTTTTAAGCAGACAGGAAGAACAATTTCACGATAAAAAGAGCAGGTAGCCATTAAATTTCTTATGACAGTACTTTTATTTGGTTTGTTTGTTATGTTTGCAAATCTGAACCCTATTACAACGATTGCTTGAAATCCACTTCTTGCGCTTATTCTAAAACTGAAAAATGGGTAAAATTGCATGAAAAGTGCTGAAATTGCAGGAAAAACTGTTCGATTTTCCGTATTTCAGACAGAAGTTCGACCGACTTTTTTTAAGTCCATATAGACTTAGAAAAAAATCCTCTAAAAAGAAAGAACAAAGCGCCACAGTCGCAAAGGACGTCTATTGTTATCGCTATTGTTTTCTTGAAACAAAGGAGTGTATGCATAATGAAGTAGGGACCTGTGCGGAAATCTTGCCATAATTTCTCTCTAGCTGTTCCATCCCTTATTTTTCCTCCTTCTCCTCCTTGTCCATGTGGTCTTTGCACATCCTGATTTACATTTTACTTTAGTTGCTAAGCTAGAGCCACCATATATTTGTCATTACTGTAGTCAAAATAGCTACTACTAATTGCTTTTTATTAACATTATTTACTGTAGCAATTTTTCTGTTTTCAGGTACGACATGAAAAGATTTGTCAAGGGCAGAAAAAGAGAAAGCCATTTGATTCATCAAGACAAAGAACATCTGAGCTCCCAAAAGATGTTTCAAGGACCCCTACCAAGTCCCAGTCTGAGCTAGCATCTCGTGCAAAGAAGGTAATTTGATATAGCGTAAAGTGTTCATTTATTCTAACATTTCAATGAATTTCTCTATATCTGGGTGCATGCCAGAGGTATATTGTGGGCTTAAATCTTAAGTTTCCTGAAAAGAATGAAGTAAATTATGTGATACTCAAGGTGTTACAAAGAATTTTTTTTAGATGAACACTTCAAGGAAGAAACTTTTCTGACCTATTCAGATATGCTCTAACACAACCAGTCAGACAACAACAATGACACTTGAGTTTAATGATGAACTAACGCTGTGTGTGGAAGTATTACTGGTAGCCTGCACTTGACAAAAAGTGTTCTCAACAGTCTGTTTTGTATATAATATTATAACAGGCTCACAGAGCAAAAACAAGAAACAAAGAATCTGGAAAATAAATACAACAAATAACAGTCAAAATATAGTAGAGAGAAAACAAATTTGAAGTGAAAAACAGGGAAGCAGAGAAAAGTGCGAGATGAGGTGGTTCAAAAGAGATTTCAGTTAATTTTAAAGGGAGCAATAATTTACTCTGTAGAACAAACATGAGTTGTTAATTACTATTTCAATACAAAGGCTTGATTAATCTTTTTCTGAGAGAAAGTGAAAGGAACTAATACAAAATTTTAATATTAGAATATTTAATAATAATGTTATTGGTATTAAAGCAAAAATAACTGTTACAATTAAACTTTAAATCTTGTTGGATTTTGGATTAGCTAACATTTCTTTCATGTTCTTAAAAGTCAAACTGGAGACAGAAGCATGAAGAATTCATTTCAAACATAAAAGCTGCGAGGAATGTAACAATGGCTCAGAAAGCTGGTAAACCACTTCCACCTCCACCCCGTGCAGCTGTTAACCCAGGCTACATACAGTGTCCTCACTGCAGTCGACGTTTCAATGAGCATGCCGCCGAAAGACACATTACATTTTGTAAAGAGCAAAAGAGTCGCTTAGGCAACACTTCATCTGCAAAATCAGCCAGTCTGGTGAAAAGGCAACAGGTATTAATTACCAATTGGGCAATTTCTCAGGGTTCAAGTGGGCAGAATTGTGAAAATTATGTGGCTTGATTAGTTCTGGGAGTGCACAACTTTTCTTTCCTGACTTGGGTGCTTGACAAATACTAAACAAATACTTTGCATTGTTATTATTAGTTTTATGTCTTGGCTGCTTTGAAACCTGTTCCTAATCTCTTAACTATTATTAGTGTTTGACCTTTTAGCAATCCATTTGTAAAGCATCTTTGTGTATTTTGCTTACTTTAAAGTAAGATCAAAAGACAATAAAAACTGTATTGTTTTAGTATAAACCACCTCTTCCTGGAAAGAAAAGTTCCACAGGGTCAGCAGCAGGAAAATCCAGACAAGCATCTTCAAAAGAGAAACAAGAACAAAATTTAATGTCTACTGGTGTTAGAGCTGGTAAGAGAAAGCTAGCCTGAGCAAACATTTGAATCTGATCCCAAATAAATGTTAAACGTGGGTGCAAATCTGCTGAGTTTTAACTCAGCCGATTTGCACTTGATCTTGGTTTAAAAACCAAGATTTGATGTGCAAACTAGTAATGAAGTAGTACATTCAATTAAATGCCACTTGTGAGACATCTCTGCCTTTGGCCAAAACTCTGTGTACTGGGGGGGGGGGGGGGAGGGGGGGACTTTGCCCATGAAGGGGTGGGGATTTAAATGGAATCCCTAAAGGCGACCAATCTGGGCATTGCCCAGGCTTTTGAGCCCTAAAAGAAACCATATTTAAAAAATATTCAGGGATTAGGAAGGCAAAATACATGTACATAAATCAGAGTTCGTATGGGTTATAGAAAACCTGGGAAGTCGTGGAATTTAAGAATTTCATTTTTCAGGCCTGGAAAGTCATGGAATTTTATAGTCGGTCATGGAAAATTATAATTACAAATGGTAAATTGATCATTGCAGTGTCAAAGCAATGATAAAATGAAATAAAGATGAGTTCTATCAAACAATCGGAAGTTTGGCGGACAGAGGATGTTAATGTATTCAAGTTTTATCTGAGTAATATCCTAAAATAAGGATCGTTTTGAAGAAACTTTAAACTAGAGAAGGTCATGGAAAAGGTCATGGAAATTCATGGAATTTGAAGTGCTTAAAAGAGTATGAACCCTGGGTGTCAGGGTGGCTTAGTGGTTTTCTATCAGGCCTCCCACCACTGCAAGCCAGGGTTCAATTCTGGCCCTGGCCAGCATGTGGGCTGAGTTTCAGTCGATCTCAACCTGATTCGAGGGTTTTTCTCCGGGTACTCCAGTTTTCCTCCCTCATCAAAATCGACTCACAGCTAATTAACATCTAGCTGTGGTGCTGTGCTCCGACATCAAACATGGACTGTATAGCGGCAGCCAGAGGCGCCTTTGTATGCTTTCAGCCCAATGGCGTGAGCCGCGCCCTTCGCAATTCAGTCCTTGACTTCAAGTAAGGGTGATTAACACTAGCAATATTTATTTACGTTTAATTGGGCCTATATGGCCCCTGACTGTCAAAAGTCATAGGTCATTTCGTAAAAGTATGGGCCATTGAAGTCATGGGGTCACAGGGCCAAATGATGAGATAGGGCGCAGCTCTTTGCAACCTCCAATTTCATTGGATCCCTTGTTTTGGTCCGTTCTTTTCTCAGCCAATCCCGAGAGTCATAATGATTGTAATACCTGCATACTGACCCCAAATGATAGGGAATACAGAAATGATGAGTGCAATTCATGATTTCATTAATTATAAATACAGGGGTAATGTTTGGTCACGCATTCGACTACTGGCGTGATTTTGATTTTTCTGTCCGAATTGAATAATTTTTTGACGAGTGCTTATTCATTTGTCCAAACTAAACTTTACATATATTGGAAGACCTATCCTTATATGGTTAGAATCTAAAATCTTTTGGAATTCCGAGATACGGCACATGGTCAAAATGTCAATTCTTTTCACCCACCGTCGCACTCTTCGTCTGAGAACACTCTACTTTTGTTACCAAATAATTAGATTAATCCAACTTTCCTGTAATTGTGCTTTTTTGGACAATGAAGAGTTATGCAAAAAGTTGGTTGTATTACAACTTTTCTGCATTCAATAAATGCGACTCGCGAAGCGAATGAAAATGGTCGATTTTCAGCCCGGTTGGGATTCGCTAACTTGATGCCAAGACGTGAAATCGAAAATGTCGTTTTTCTCGGAAATACCGAAATATTTAGGGAAAGAAAACGCATGGCTTTTTTACTTTTACTGAGGCCTACTTATACACAAAAGTAGGGCGAATTCAAATTTTCAAGTCTTAGCAGACTATATTTGAATTTTGTGGGCATTTGCTCTTAATAGGCCTTTTGCAACTAACGATCACATGGTACAAAATTCGCCATGCTGGAGGGCAAGCTCATTATTATTCCCCCACTGGGACATGAAAACAAAGATACCTGAACCAGTCAAGCTTGACTTGCCTTTGTTTTAATGTCCCAGCGGGGGAATAATCATGAGCTTGCCCTCCAGCATGGCAGATTTTGTACCATGTGATCGTTAGTTGCAAAAGGCCTATTTAATAGCCCTTTTTACGGTTAGTTTTTCACATTTGCATTACAATGTAATCAAACGTGGGTGCGAGGTAATTTTGGGTCAAAACTACAAAATAGCCCGAAATTGCCTCTTATACATGCCAGATTACATTGTAATGCAAATGAGAAAAACTAACCGTGAAAAGGGCTATTGTTCATTGTTTCTGCTGTGCATGACGATTACCATTGGGAATAGTCAGTGAATAGCTACTCATCTCCGGCGCTAATGACGCGAAAACGTGATCCACGAGGAACAGACAAATGGGTGATAAATTAATGAGTTTTTTTGTCTACTACTCTGATGATTTCTTTGGTTATAAGGAGCAATCAAACGAAAACATCTGTTTATTGTCAGGGCCGGAACAGCCAAGAATGAAGTCTCATGTTCAACCCACCAAGAGGTAACAAGCTTTTTCGAAAGTATTCTCTTTCAAAGGCTTTTTGTCTATGAATAGTTCAGCTTAAACCCTTATTCTTATCCCGTCGTGAACTTTGTCTTTCTTTTTTTGCTTTTACAAGCCAATGCCGTTGGTTTAACGAGTTAGTCCAAGTTAAGGTTTTGTAACTCGATATTTTTTCATCTTTAATCAAGTCAACTAATATCCTTAAACAACATAGCGCAATATCGAATCAGCAGTTCATATGTGTGGTTTCTCACCGGCGTTGTCAATGCCCGTCATCTGTTAAGTTTTGCCAGCTTAACTTAAATTGTCTTTTAAGGAGTGGCCATAATAACCTTGCAATTGTTCCTCGATAGTCGGAATGCATTGAGACCTGATGTTTGTCATGGACAGCGCTAAATACATGACGGTTTTGTTGCCACCTTC
>OX421453.1:991055-1001055 GCA_949126865.1 Montipora capitata
AAAAAGAAAAAGAAATTTAAAAAACAATGCAAATAAGATACTATATACATCTTTATCATCCATAAACGGCTTTAACGAAAATCAGTTTATGAAAGAAACCCTTTTACTATTTCACAGTTTTGAGAGATGATCCACTTTTGCGAGCGTTCAATAGTTGTCTTTGCTAAGTTGTTATCCAATATGCTGGTAAGTTCTTCTTCTAGATCCTTGTAGTAAGCTGCGAGAAAATCAAAGACTACTGTAATGAGCTTTACTTTATGACCTGGGTATAAGTTCTTAATACCTAGTTTTAAATCTATATATTTATCTTTCTTGTGTTTAGTTCTCATGGTGATTTTTCCTGGGTTGCATGTTTTTCGTTCTATGATGATCCATTCTTTATTCTTTTTGTCAAACACTGATATCCGGTCTATTTGCACCATTCATTGGACATTTTTCCAATTTCCAGGGTATGTCCCACAAGATCTTTGCCTCGTTATTCTCTTGGCTTGGTTGCAGATAAGATTGCTTGTACTACGGATTAGAATACTCAGATTCTTCTAATTTGTATCTTTCCAGTAAAGCATGGTAAACGGGGCGTAGCATTCTGTCGTGTCGAGCTTTATACAGTGACTGTGCTATGTGAGAACAGCCACACAGAACGTGTGATACTGTCTCCTGATCTTTAAAACAGAGTCAGCAGGACAAGTCGTCTACTTGTTCGTGTAACTTTTGTGATCTATAGATCTTTGTGTTAAGGAGTTGCTGTCTAATGCTTGTATCTACTGACATGACCATATCCGGGATGTTTTTCCATTGTCTAAAGATGTCGTATAAATGGGCTGATACTTCTGAATCCTGCCAGTGTTGAGTCACAAACTTTCCGATCCATGGCTGTTTCATGACTTCATTTTTGCGTTTCTTCATACTTGCTTTATGGATGATCTGTTTTATTTTCCTGGGTTCTGTCTCCTTCACTATTGTTACGTTGTCAGTACCTTCAAAGACTGTTGCTCCATCTTCAAAGTAGCAATTGAGTTCTAGTTCTTCTGCATATCTTTTGCCATCTTTGAATACTGACCGCAAGTTTCTCTTTTCTTTTCTGTTTTGGAATGATTTGACTAGTTTAATGTGTGGATCTACACTGTTATTTATGTAATGGGCTACTTTAAGCTTGGTATTCTTGTACACTGACTATTTCAATCAGTCCTTTTCCTTCTTCTGATGGTAGATACAATAATCTTGTCGATTCATACTTATGCTTTCCACTGCACTCATTGATTACATGTCTTGTTAATCGATCGAGTTCTTTAAGGTTGTTAAGACACCAGTCGGTTGACCACATGTAGTATTGTAAGATAGGCAATGCGTAGATGTTCTTTTGCGCGGACCTTGCGTGGGACTGACAGTGGGGAAGTCCAAACAGCCCATAGTCGGTTCTCGTACTCCTTGGCGGCTTCTTCTATAACTTTGTCTTCTAGATGTTGACTGTTTGATATTTTCCTAGGAATTTGTAGTGATCATCTTTGCTCAGAACTGGGATGGTACAGTTGTTACTTACAGGCAATGCAGTGCTCTTGTTGCTGGTACTTAGTTTCCCTTTCTTCAAGTGTATGGCAGCGCACTTGTTTATCCCCCATTCCAGTCCAATGTCTGTGAACATCTTCTTTAGTTTGCTTGTAACGGACACAGCTTTTTGTTCAGAACGATGGTAAGTTTTTAAGTCGTCAACGAAAAGCACATGTGTGATCTTTTGGTCTTGGGCATGGGACAACTTATATCCCTCTTCACTCCTCAGGTACCATGCAATAGGATTAAGTGTTAATGTAAATAGTCGCACACAAAAAGAATCCCCTTGCAGAATTCCTCTCTTTATTTCAATCGGACCAATGATCTCCTTGCCTAATTATTATTATCATTATCATTATCATTTGATTCCGCAGGTTCTAAACTTGTTCTTTCAATTGGTTTTCTTACATAACAAAATGTTTCTTTCTTTCTTTCTTTTTGTTTTTATTTGTTTGGATATCGATAATTATGTCATCTTTCAGTTTGTGTAAATTGACACCTCAAGGGATTTTCCCTGGATCCATTCAAAACAACGAATGATTTATACACCTGATGGGATTTTTTCCTGGACACATCAAAAGACCAAATTACTTATTACTGGGTTGCCTATGGCAAACCCAGTCGAGGTCTTCCTTTTGTTTGTTTGTCTTCTTTTTTTTCTTTTTTTTAGTTATTTTTTTTCCGTGTCGGTAAAAGTCTTGCCTGTCACTCCCCTGGTAAGTGGTGTCTTTGTGCATAGAGCCTTCTGCGCGTTTTTTCTTAGGATCGAGAGGGTAGTGGAACTGCGTAGATTTCTCTGGTGGACACAGTAGAATCAGTAACTTAGCCTGCAATGGCGTCGAAAGTCATGTAACGCGAAGGGCGTTTTAGTGGATCCTTAAACAAAATATATCCTTATGGAGCTCAATAATGGAAAGTCAGTTAGATAAACTAGGCAGGAATCTTAAAAGCGACGAGTACTGGACTTTGACAAAAATCTATCGCCCGTCGAGACGAAATCAAAGTGAGCTGTATTTACCTGAAGTACACGGTAGTTTGACACGATTGAGTTTCTTGTCTTCACGCAGGCAATGAAATAGGAAGAGGTTATCGCCTCTAAGAGCAAATATGTTGTTTGTTTCAATAAATTTTTCGCTGGAAAAGGATTCTGTGGTATTTTCTGCCTTTGTGAATCATAATATCATGTTGGGTATTGAATTTTCGAGCTTAAGGTTGAAATGTGATATGGGAGAAGTTTTTTAGTATTGCTCTGTAAGCTGGAAGGGTTCACAGGCCTGTTAGAAGCGTGCTTGAGTTTCAACAAAATGAGCCCCAAAATCAGTGAAGAATTGTGACGCAGTTGAATAATAAAGTAGCTGCTATTTCCAAAATGATGGAACTACCTGGTGATAAATAACGTCGTACGCGTCTTGGAGAGTAAATTTTGACTTTGAATAAACAAGACTTGGGCGATTGTGATCTTTGTTTTGACTTCGCTCATTTCATTGTCAAACTTTATAACACTTGACAGAAAAAGAAACTTACAAAAACCCGGTATCTTGCCATCATTTGACACAGATACTTCACTGTTTGGCGAGTAAACATGCCGCGGTAACTTCATCACGGCGCCCGCTGAATTCCGGCGATGTCACTTTCGATTTTGCGATTTATTTGTGCAGCCAAAACGTACAATAACAAAATTGAACGTTGCAAAAATCCCCCAAAATGTTTGTCGCTGATCGTAACTTGTTATACTGTATATTCACGGTTCAAAATAATTGTTGTTTTCATGTCGTAAATATGTTATTCTCGAGCGATCGTCCTGGAAACTTCCTTCTGCTCTTTCTAAAAACTGTGTATCAATATTTATTAACTTTTGCATCAATATTTGTTTTTGCATAAAGCAAGCTAACAAAATCTGTACCTTGCTGAGTTCGCATTTGTTTGCGTTAATAGTATTTTCGGTCCGATGCTTCTGTTTTATGAGGGGTATATTATTTTGGTCTCCCCATACAAACACTAACCCCGCCCAACAGGGCTTAACTTCAGTGAACTTCGGTATTACAAAGCTGTCAGATGCTCAGAGGGCACGCTTAAACTTGTGGCCAAAAGAAGTTTATCAACATGTCAGCCCATGTCAGTGTTTCTCACTTCCCATTTATTTTCTTCAATCTTTCTGGGTTCAGTACTTTGCTAGTAACCACATGTCTTCTCAGACTATTTACCCAAGACTTCTACCATGGCACTACAATGATAGACAATACCAAAACAATATCGTGCACTGTTAGAGCTACATATTACGCAAGGACAGGTCTGTTTCGTCGTACGAACGTGTGCGGACCTGTGAGCCAAAGGGCCTCGTCTGGTATGACTTCTTAATGACCGCCCAACTTGAAAAAAATTGTCTGGAACGGTGCACGTACCACAGGCAACCCAGTGTACCCTCACGGAGGGTCTAGTTCAGGGATTTTTCCCTGGAAGCATCCAAAAGAACGAATGATTATACACATAATGGTTTTTCTTTTCCTCGATCGATCCAGCTATGTGTGAAAAAGAAAGAATCAGCTCCAGTCTATAAAGAAATTGAAAAGGAGACGGAGTTGGAATTTAAAGTAAGAGCGGACCCAAAAACGCAGAAAAGAATTTTGCCGTTTGTTACAGAATACCATCTTTCAACCTTCTTGTTATTTGTTTGTAGAGTCGTTTCTTATATAATCCTCCTTCGCTATTGTTTTAGGTCATTCGTCATCATGGCTGATGCCATTTCTAAAGTACATGAAAGAGCCGCGAAAAGAAAAATATGTGTAGTTCCTTGTCGTACGAAGTGTTGCTCTTCTCCACCAAAGGCATTTCGTGGTGAGAGCCAACGTAGGTGACCATACTTCAGAAGGCGAGGGCTCATCTATAAAAAAAATCGATACATGTTGCTTCATCCAAAATGTTGTCACTCCTGGAGAACGTTATCAGAGCCAAAAATAGAGGTTGATCCAAACATGCATCCGGTCAGAATACTTGACAAGCTGTGCATGAAAACAAAAAAACCAGCCCAAGTCTACGCGTACACGGAAACGGAGTTGGGCTTTAATGTAAGGGTTGGGTTGGAGAAACACAGGGCAACGGGGGAAGGAAGAAATAAAAAAAACACGCAAAAAAGAATGCTATTGTTTCAGGTCATTCCTCATCATGGCTGATAACATTTCAAAGGTATACGAAGCAGCCGTGAAAAGAAAACTAAATGTGGAGTTCCTTGTCGAAAGAGCTGATGGTCCTCTCCACGAAAGGCATTTCGTGGTGAGGGCCACAGTAGGTGACCATACCTCAGAAGGCGAAGGCTCATCAATAAAAAATGGCGAAACATGCTGCTTCGACCAAAGTGTTGTCGCAGCTGGAGCCATCAGCTAACCCTAACCCAATAGAGATTGATCCAAACATACACCCGGTCCGAATACTTGACCAGAGGTGCATTAAAACGAAAAAAGCAGCGCCAGTATACGAGTACACTGAAAAAGAGTTGGGCTTCAGTTATCAGCAACAGCCCCACATTATAGTGTAGCCAATAGCATCAGTAATAGGTAGATATCCCTTTACGAGTTAAAATTTTACAAACGGATAATTATCTTTGTATTTTCTTCTTACAGATTTCATCGTCATGGATTCTACTGAGATGACTGGCTACATCCACAATGTTTCTCCATTGAAAAGACTTTCAAGGCTGGAACTTACTTGGAAATGCGAGTTGTCCGAGCCATAACCAATTTACACTTCCACGCCCATTCTGCAACTTTATTTGCACAACTGAATATTATATCCTTGATATTTTTAAAGCGAATTCTCTTTATATTGCAAAATTGAGGTTGTCTTATCACTATTATTTGTTACCTTAATTCCCCTTTTCTAAATTTATTTCTGACAAATAGTCAAATTCATATTATGATACCAGATTCTCAGCACAACTCTGGCCCCACATTTGTCGGACAAATATCAAACGATTCACCATACTTTACCATGGCCAAAAATATGGAATGCTTTACCACCCTCAGTTATCTCTTCTCCCAGTTGATAGTCTTTCAAAATAAAGTTTCTTGATTTTCTTCAATAATAAATCAAAATCTGTCTTTCAAGCACTGTCTCGCCAAGTCAATTGAATTTCCATGAATCAATGAGGGGGTTTCTTAGTATGAGCTCTAGGGGTTTTTTTTTAGGTCTTCTCACCACTTTCCTTTTCCTTTTTTACTGAATTGATTGTAAACATGAGGTGAAATAAACATTCATTGATTGGTTGATTGAATGAAGTTTCAAACAGATGCAGGTTGTTGTAAGGTCCGTTTGCTTCTCACCAAATAACTATAAGCATAAAGACTTTGATAGGTACATGTAGGTGACCATACCTCAGAAGGCGAAGGCTCATCAATAAAAAAGGCGAAACATGCTGCTGCGACCAAAGTGTTGTCGCAGCTGGAGGTATCAGCTAACCCTAACCCAATAGAGATTGATCTAAACATGCACCCGGTCCGAATACTTGACCAGCTGTGCATGAAAACCAAAAAGGCAACGCCAGTATATGAGTACACTGAAAAAGAGTTGGGCTTTAATGTAAAGGTTAAATTGGAGAAACACAAGGCAATGGTGGAAGGAAGAAATAAAAAGAATGAAAAAAAAAAAACGCTGCAGAGAATCTTCTGAAGATTATTGGCTTTCAGCCTTCCCCTGGTGTTTAGGTAAGAGTTGCTTTAATCATAATTCATAATGGGTTAAAGAAAGGAAAGGAAAGAAACTTTAAAGTGTCAAGTCGCTTTAGCGCTGGAGCACTAACTGGGAACAGGGTAAACTGAAATTGACAATGGACGCAAATGAAGTAAAAAATGTTTGCTTCAAATAACTAGTCTTGATGAAGCCGCAGCAATTTAACAATTTCGCAGAATTAGGAACTAGGTGAGAGTGACCGACAGGTCTGATTAATGAACATTCTCATTACAGAATTCTAATAGAGCATTGACAGTGATGTATGTGCAAGAGTTTACTTACTTTCCAGAGTAAAAACCTGAGTAAAACACACTGGCTTTGTGATCTGAACGATAAATTAAATCATTTCACCTCTGAAGCTATCGCCATTGACAAATACAAATGTCTTACATTAGACAGAGTAAAATCTGCAAGTATCACTCCCTGGAGAGAAAGGGTTAAGGACTGTTATTCATCAACAATTTATTTCTGAACCCACTGCTGACAACAGAACTTGCATTCATCATGAAAACAAATATGATGAGTAATGAACAAGTTCAATCGAATGTATTTGAATCCGTATACTTTTCTGATCTCACCTGTTTGCATGAGAATTGATCAGTTGAATAACATGTAAACAAAAGCTACATGGTCTTGGACAGCTTCAAAATGCACCCTTGTGAGTGAACTGCAACATTGTTTTACATGGGTGATACATGTGCCATAAAGACACAACTTCAGTCTTGCTAGCGCTTGTGACAATTAATTAATTTTGGTTTACGTATGTATAAACATCAGTCAGGAGCTGCCTTATTGCTGATTATTTGCATTGTGTTTCGTGGCTTTCAGAGAACACCAGAGCTCTTTTGAGACTGAATGCTCAGTCCAGGACAGAAAGCTATCAGATTGGTCATCATCTTCAAATTCTGTTTCCAGCCAGAAGTCTTCAATGTCAAAGTGTGGAAGCCAAAGACAGTCACCTGGAAGGTCCACACCTGATACTGAAACAGTCATTGACGTTCAAGAGGATTTTAAATTTCATTATGTCAGATGACATACAAAAGTGCAATAAAGATAGCAAGTACCCAGATGAAAATATTTTGCGAAGATTCATACGCGATGCTGCTGCTTGCCTACAAGGATTGGTGGGATCAGAAAGCATCAGTTACTCAGACTTCATTGTAGCAGCAACAAAGATTTGTGACACTTTTCCTATTTTGTGGGACCCTCGACCAGCATCATTCCCACCAGCAAAGAAAATAATTTCCTCCTTGGGTAGGCCATCTGTTCATGATTTACAGCTTAGCTCTTAACCCATAATTCCCTAATGGTCCCCAATGACCAGCAAAATCATCTGGTGTTAGACAGAGTAAAATCTATAAGTGTTACTCTTGGGGCTTAAAGGGTTAAATTTGTTTAGCCTTTGTTTTTTTAGAACCAATGATTGACAGTTGTCATCATAGCTATCTTTTTCTATCAGTGACAACCTCCATAATTGTTTACTTGCTTACATTTGTGTACAAAGTTTGTTGTGTAAGAGCTACGCCAATTTGGCTGGTTGATAACAGATGTATAACAGTCAATGTTATGCAATTGCCAGGGCACTGTCCTCTTCATGTTAAAGAAGCGCATCCAGAATCAACGTGGATACCAAAGGAGGAAAACAAAGGGGAAAATACAAGCAACCCATGAAGACAAAGAACTTACTAATGATGATTTGGAAGAACTCGATGCACTTCTGCTCAAAGATATCAGAGCAAAGAAACCAAATAAAGAAGCTATCAGGGAAATACAGGTGGCGACATTTACTTCCAGAAGTATAGTCACATTGACAAACTAGCCACAGACCGCACAGTGCTGTCAGAAATCTCTTCTTCCTACCCATTCTTTGCAATACATGAACATGAAGGCACAGTAAGTTTGAATTGTAAAATTAATAGTTGCAAAAAGTCATGCTCAGTGTTCGAGCAATTCTAACTTTTTATCCACTTGCGGTATTGAATTGACTGTCATGTACTTTGCACATGTGGCACAAAACTTTGCATCCTTGTCCCAGTCTGAGGACTTAATCCTTCTGGTTGGTTGCAGAAGGGTATTTGAAAGTGGCCATAGTTGCAGGAGGTATTTGCAAATGTAGCAAGTATAGTATGGATTGTGACACAATTACATGGTGCTAATCATTTAAATGATAATGGGCCTTTGCTGAAACTGCACCTTAAATTAACACTGTCCTGAGAGCATGGCCTCTGGGTCTGATGATGAGAAAGATACGATCAGTACACACAAGTAGACTTGTCTCTGTGGTTTGCTTAGCTTTCATTTGTGGACTTATTGTCTCGTTGCGTGTGCAGTCCCTTTGTTCACAATCTTAAAGATGCTAGTTAAGGGTAGCCATACAGGCTCTCTGTAGTACTTTGGAATCAAGTAAGTGACCAGTACAGAGTACTTAACAAATGTCTTACTTGTGTATTTCATGTATTTCAGCTTATAAACGAACTGGAGCTAAGGTGCAAAAAAATTGGTGGAGAGTCTACACGTCTGTCCGACTTTTTGAAAAATTGGGAGGAAATATCCCCTGAACTTCTTAACTCTTTTGATAATGAAGAACTAGGTCCTCATGATGTAAATCTCTCCTCAGATATGTTTGTTTCAACATGATCGTATTAAACTAATGTTTGATTCATAATGGTAATAGGACAGAGTGGAGTCCAATTTGGTCTGTTGAGTTATTGAAAAAACCGCATGACTGCAAAGCGGGAGTCCGATTGGTTAATTACTAGTATGATCATTACTGTGAGGGAGACCAAATTGGATGACACGAATGTTTGTTACCAATTAATCAAGACTATGAAAAATTTTAAGAATAGAAATACCCATATTGGCTAACAATTTTACAAACAGAATTATAAAAAAAGGACCTCATTTCAAAACTGCTGTAAGAGCATGCGCAGGTGATGCAGGCTGTCCAGTTACACAGGCATGACGTGTGCACTGTCCATTTAATTGCTCAAACCAGACAGCTGAGAACCAATCACGTTGGGGAATTTTGATTTAGGGGATGATTGCTATAACAGAACTTCAAATCTTTCACTGACAAATTGACCACTTATAGTATGCAAGAAATAAAATGAGTTCTCTTTGTGTTTTGCTAACAGATGAAGTTTGCGGGTTATTTTTGGAAAAAGGCACCAGTGGATTTTAAAATGTTGCTGCCATCCCATTGCTAAATACATGTATCTTTCCACAGGTATGGTTATTACGATCTTTCATATCCAGTTTGAGTTCCTCCTGTTCTTATAGCAGTTTGACCACTATTGCATGGTTACATGTATCCTCACAAAGTAGACGAAATTATGGCAACGCACCAAATTCCCACTGGATTGCAGTAAAGAAGTGTTCTCCAGGGTTTTAAAAGTAAGCAGCTCCGAAATGAAAATTGTCAGAAATAGTCAACAGCCTCATACATGTAAGTTAATAATTTATTGTTTGACTGATTCAAGTAACAAGCACTTCAAAGTTGGAGTTGCAGGCACTTCTGGAGGACACTGATTGGAGGTGATCTTAATTTTCTATCTAGGACTAGTCTGGGGCTGCATTCACCACATTCTTCACTCAAGTTTCTATGACATCAACTCTACTTGCAATAGCCACTGCTTACGAGCCAGAAGGCCCATCAGGCCGGCGCTTATCTCCGGTTTCTGTAGCATGAAGCGACTAGGAGTATTTCTACTCCCCCCTGGATGGGATGCTA
>OX421453.1:1006055-1013555 GCA_949126865.1 Montipora capitata
AGTGCATCACATGGCGAATTTTGCTGTTTCGATCTACGTTAATTGAGATAGAAAGGTACGATGGTGTTTTACTCTTAAACGAGCACGGTGACCTATATTTTTTATTGCATAATTTTGGTGCACAAATCATCCCCTTTAAATTAAAAAAAGAATTAATTTATCGAAAGGAAAAAAGATATGGCTAACGACGTACACACAACCCCTTATCCACGGATGTCGTTTTGATCTTGAAAACAACGACTCGAGAAACGTTTTGAGTCGACGTCGTTTTAATTACTAACCTTAATTTCACTCACGTGGCCAGCAGCCATATTGAATTATTGAAACAAAAGAAAGTATTTGCATAAAAACAGAGTTCAATTCCCGCAAGATTAGTTTGGTACACCATCATGGCCGCCATTCCTTTGTTTTGGAACACCAACATGGCCGCCGTGACGTCATGTGAAAACTCTCTATTGAAATATCAATGGATTCTAGCAAGGCACTAAGGCTCTAAGTTTTTGGAAACTGATAGTAAAGCACCGAGATTGTCCTTGACATAGCCGTCCTTGGCTTTGTCTGAACGCCACCGTTGATGACGATTGAACAGCCTATCAGAACTGAACGCCCGCGTTGGCGGCAGCAGTGGCACCACCAGACCAAAGACTGTGGAGGCCAAGCAATTTAGCCGGGTAGCCGAGTTGGGGAAAAACACCCAGAACTACCTCCCGGGCTCGTGCATAACAAATACCGATTCTTCTTAAGGCATAGGAAGACTTGGATCTTGAAAATTGTAAGGTACGAAAAAACTTTCAGTTTGACGATAGATCAATGTTGGCAGCCTGCACGTATCTACTCAACAAGCTAAATGGGCAAGTTACATTACAAGTCCTGGCCAACACAAGAGCATTGCCATTTCTATAAGCGCTAGCGCTATAGCTACGAAGAGCTCAACATATTTCCCATAACAAAACTTAACATCGCAACAACGCAAAAATGCAAGCTCGTCAAAGCGCAAAAAATCAGCGTGAATTGTGACACAAATAGCAGCAGCAAAAATCAGACAAATTGGCGTTAACACAACCAAACTTCTCACAAATTGCCAAAATCATATCAGGAGTGACAGGCTCTTTTTTCGCTACTGATTTAGAGAGGCTTCTTTTCGCTGAATCCAAAACGCCTTTAACAAGAATAGATTCGCAAGGATTATGAAATTCATAAAGATTATGAGCCCAGGGAATGCCATAAATTGTAAAAACATGACTCGAGACTAACTTTTTAGCTCACTAGCCTAGTGGCTAGTATCAGGTCTCATTACACTAGCCAAATCTAAAGTTTCACTAGGCAGTCTCGTTATGCGCAGTTTCATTCATTTGTTAAAACTATCACTATTCTTGTCCCCAGAGCCACTCGTCCTTAGGTTATAAAATCACCTTGAGGAGTGGCTCTGGACGCACCAAAAAATTCGAATTTTTTCATTGGCTGACAAAAAATGAATGCGCAGAAGAAATTAAAATTACAAAGCTCTACGCAGTTCATTTTACTTCCGGTCCGGTCCGGATGGAGGTTGATGGCGGCAATGGCGGCACCTTCGTTGACTGCAGTGAGTTCACCGGCGCGCTTTACGAAAAAAACGCAAAGCAAATGGTGACTATTCCCGATCGATCTGAAGGAATCGTAAAAGTTTCCACGTAACCAAAGAGGTACATAGACTGCAACGATAGCATTCTCGATCGTAATCATCGTCTTTTGTTGTAGCAGCCGAGAAGGCGAGAAGAAACGTTCAAAACTCTGAGAATTCAACCAGCTGATACAACAATTACTTTGTCGCTGACCATACCCCAAGAAATCATAAAATTAAGTTGAAATCGGCAGTGGGTTTCAAGAAACATTTCTCTTGCTTCAAGAAATGCTGGAGGAAACTTTGAGCCAGGTGAAAAGACGAAGAAATACAACTCTTGCTAAGCAAATGTGACACTGGAAATCCGAAGGTAAGTGTGGTTTTTCAGTTCAATGAAAGATCAAGCAGATCAGATTCTAGGGTCCAGGTCGGACCATGTTGTAATACTCTGCTATGTACCTGGATGATGTAGCAAATGGATATGAACATGTCAACTTCAAATTTGGTTTGTTTGTTCCACAGATGTTATCTGTCACTAGCTGTACCTGTAGAAGCTTCTGCTGTTATAGATATATATAATCTCGCTTTTTAGCTCCCCTCTCTTTAATTATTGAGACCTTCCCTATAGTCTTCCCCCCAAAAAAGTGAACAAACCTTTTATGGGTAAGCAAGAGTTAAGTTTGCTTCAGAGCCCCATCCCAAATTTATTTTTTTTATAATAATTACTTGTCGAAATGTTGTGTAAAGGAAAATAACCATAGCTGAAATTTGAGGCCCTTACTCTCCCCACTTTAGTAAAGGAAGCAACTGCAAAATCCATTACCTGCTGATAGTTTTCATAGGTAAAGAATAAATGTGATACCGAGTAATTGCATCGTGTCTATAAGACGGGCAACAAATGCAAGGAACCGTTGATGTATACTTTAAAGTTATTTCAACTCATCGGAAGAAACTTAAAGCCTAACTAAGAATGCCGTACTACCCTTCTCATCGAATGAAACTGTAAACAATCTCTCCTCGTTTAATCTAACTGATGATGAACTTGAACTTCTAAAGAATGGGCTGGGATTCTCCATCAAACCTCATCATCTCAACAAGACAGACATTCTGGCTTCCTTCGAAAAGATCCACTACACCATGAAGAAGCAACTAATGGACGAAAACTCCGCTACGCACCTAAAAACTGAAATCGCTCACCTGGCTCAAAACTATATCTCCTCCTACCGTCCTTCAAGCAACGATCTAAAGAAACACCGTATCCCACGAACTCTTAGGAACAATTCCAATATTATAATTCTCAAGCCTGATAAAGGCAATGGAGTAGTTATTTTAGATCGCAACATTTATTTAGATTCCTGTTTTGATATACTCAATGACAAATCTAAATTCAAAGTATTAGACAAGGATCCCACTTTATTAAGAGAAGGCAGACTTAAACGTTTCATTAGTCTACTTAAGAAAAATCATTCTATTGATAATGATACCTATACTAAGATTTTTCCCAAGGGCTCACAACCAGCAAAATTTTATTGCGTTCCTAAACTACATAAGCATAGGCGTACGGGCACGATCCGACCTGGGGGGCGGTGTCCTTTTTGCCCGAAAAAATTACACAGTGCCCGAATGCTTGATTGTTGAAATCCGTTTTTTACTCCCTCAAAATGTACGAAAGAAACATTCGTTTTCAATCCTTAAAAGTCAGAAAACTGTACGTATTCGAAACAGAGTTTTTAGAACCTCACATAAATTTTATGCACAATAAATTGCTAACGCTAAATTAAATATTTACCTGAAGCCTCGTAGGCTGCTTGAACTCACCTTAAAAGTTCCTTTGATCTGTAAAAGTTTCGAATGCCGGCGTCGCCCAAAGAGTCGATGATACAGACCACGAAGAAACTTCGAACTAAAACTTTCTTTCATCTGTGATCTCTCGTGCCGCCTTAAAAAATGGCGCGAAAGTTTGGCGCGAACTGCAGCAAATGCCAGCGATCAACAGATCAGCAGCCGAGCAATTCAAATGTTTTAAGATCAACCGCAAGGACTTATTTCAAAACAAGGATTTTAATATCTTTTAAGTTACACAAGTAATATTTTTATACTTTCAAGTGCTCTTTTTTATATTTTTGCCTTATTTATATTTTTTTAATTCCATCTTTTATCGTTTCTTTATTGCCCAAATTTTGAGCGTTTTGCCCGAAAATTTCCGAGACTGGGGGGGGCTGCCCTCCCCCCACCGCCCTCCGCCCCTCCGCTCGCACCTCTTAGACCTATTGTTTCTTCTATTGGAGCTTATAATTATAATTTAGATAAGTATTTAAGTTCTCTAATTGCTCCACTTCTGCCTAGTAAGTATTCGGTAAAAGATTCCTTCTCTTTTGTTGAAGAGCTCAGGAGTTTCGATTTTAACAACAAGTTTCTCATTTCCTTCGATGTTGAAAGTTTATTTACCAATATTCCGTTAAATGAAACTATTGATATTGCCGTTGATCTTATTCTCGAGCATGACCCTCAATTTCCGATCAAAAAATCCGACCTTAAGAAATTGTTCTCATTCGCTACAGCCGAGACTCATTTTCTTTTTAATGGCAAATTTTATGATCAAGTTGATGGGGTAGCGATGGGCTCTCCACTAGCACCCATCCTAGCTAATCTTTTTCTTGGTTTCCACGAGGAAACATGGCTAAATAATTTCAACCATTCGAATCACCCTCTTCTCTATAGGCGTTATGTTTACGACACCTACTGTGTCTTTCACAACGAACAGGATGCTGTCATTTTTTGATTACATCAATTCACTGCACCCTAACATCAAATTCACTTTTGAGAAAGAGAATGCTGGTAAACTCTCCTTTCTGGACATACTTGTTGACAACTCTTCGCGTGATTGTGTTTTTTCAGTTTTTCATAAAAAAAAATTACACTGGTCTGTTAACTAATTTCTTTAGTTTTACTCCATCATGCTATAAAATTGGCCTTATCCAAACTCTTATTGACCGAATCTATAAAATCAACAACACCTCTTCCGGCCTTCGATCTTAATAAACTTTCTGACACCTTGAAACGTAATTCATTTCCCTCGCACATTATTGACAGAACTTTCAAGCGGTATCTTGACGGGTCTTTTTCCCAAAAAAGCCGGAACACTAATGATGACAATAATACACGTTATTTTAAACTCCCTTTTGTCGGCCACTTTTCCAAAATAGCGAGACTTAAACTCCGACAACTTACTAAGCGCTTTTGTAAATCTGACCTAACTATCAAATTAGTTTTCACTTCATTCAAAATTAAAAACATGTTTAGTGTTAAAGATCGTACTCCTGTTGCTCTAAAATCCATGGTAGTTTACCAATTTTCTTGTGCAGGTTGTAATTCCCGTTATATTGGTGAAACTAGTCGCCACTTTTCTACCAGGATAAAGGAACACACGGAAAGCGATAAAAACTCGCACATTTTTAAGCATTTTAACACATCTCCTTTATGTAAGAACAAATACTCCCCTTCGTGCTTTAGTATTCTGGATTCTGCCAGCAACTCAATTGATTTAAAACTCAAAGAAGCTTTTTATATAAATAAGATCAAACCGGAACTTAACAAACAATTGCAGCATTACAACACTTTTCTCACGTTTTAGTTTACACCTTGATGTTTGGTGTCACGGTGTAAATAGTACCTGCTTTTGTATTACGTCATGTTGTAATAATTTTTTCATCTACTCGTAGACACTCTTAGGAACTCATTAAACTGATGATGGCATAAGCATGCCGAAACATAAAAAAGTTGTCTGTTTCTTACAATAAATAAAAAACTTTTAAAATTTCAATAGTTAATAAAACAGTTAATTCAATAGCTACGTGCATGAGTTTGAATTGGGCAGAGCAAATTTACAATGGCAGCCATCAAACTCAAAATGTGCAGTGTTAGGTTGTTCTCATGCCCCAGCGAACATGAGTATGGCACCTTTATGTTAGATCGTGCCCATGCCTCAGTGCATGTGAACATCCCATATGTATGTTTCCACATGTAATTAGAAATTCAAATTTAGAGGATAAAAGTGGGAGTGGAGAAACCTTTTTTTCTCTGCTTCCTTAGAAGAGATTGAACTGAACCAAACCAACCCGCACCGAATTGTAAAAAGGTATTTTTTACCAAGAAATGAATTGATTGTAGTCAACATGCAGTGACAAGTGCTTTGGGGTGCTAAGAAAAAATAGAAAATTTGTAGTAACTACAGAATTCAGGGCCACACAGTGCCACCAAATGCAAATTAGCCTTTTAAAGAATGGAACATACAACAATATGCATTTTTGTTATTTAGTGATATGCAAATAGTGGACCCTGTGTTTTTTCCTTGTGCTGCACAGTGATGTCATAGGATCCTTGCATGATAAATACATGTAGATGCCAAATGAATATTCTGGACAAGTTTATTTTCTACTTCACTTGCACAAAAGATTGGTTTTAGTTTTTCTCATGGGATGGCGCAGTGGTGAGAGCACTCGCCTCCCACCAATGTGGCCGAGGTTCGATTCCCGGACCAGACACCGTAAGTGGGTTTAGTTTGTGTTGGTTCTCTTCTCTGCTTCGAGGGTTTTTCTCCGGGTTCTCCGGTTTTCCCCCCTCGGCAAAAACCAGCACACAGCCGATTCCAGCTGGCTGTAAGCTGTGCTCCAAGGTCACCATGGACCGTATAGCGGCTGCCAGAGGCGCCATTGTATGCTTTCGGTTCGACCTTGTTGAGCTGCGTCGCTGCTGTACTTTGCGACGGCGATTAGCAGCGACAATTATTAACTGAACTAGTGGAAAATAATATGTACCCTACTACATTTTTTTATTTTCAGATTCATAACAGAGAGATTCAAGATTTGTTGAATCAAAGCAAAGCAGAGAAATCTCCGATAACAGTCTGGGACACCAGTGATGGTGGGATTAAGGTGACTAACTGGACTTTAATAGACCTGACCAAATAAATATTATTTGTTAAGGGCATGCTACTCCAAATACAAGTTTAAACTTAACAACAGCCAATTGACATGGGAAGGTCTTAACCTTTTCAGAGTCTACAATTTAAATTCAGGTTTTAAGAAGAGCAGAGAAAAAACTACTTTTATTGGTGTTTGACTGGCTTAATTCATTATATATTTTGCCAAGTACGTGCTGCTAATCTGAGCGCATGCTCTTCTCTTTGTGTTTCGATTGAAGGCCTACAAGAACTCACCGTTACTTGTGCAGAAGATCTGATCCGCTGTTTGGAGCAGGGATCTGCTTCAAGAGCCACGGGGGCTACGGCAATGAACTCAACATCAAGCAGATCCCATGCCATTTTCACCATCACTCTTCAACAGAAAAGAGCTCCAAGGGTAAAAAAACAAGAATAAAATCAGTCTGCAGTGAAGCTACCTCATAATATTTCAAGTAAAAGCAACAAGCAATGCAAATAAACAGGATGGGGTGCATCATTTATTGATCAGACAACATTAAGTAATTTTAAACATCGTCATGGTCATCAAAAGGGGATGCCCATGTACAACGTACAACTCCTTGCTTCAGAGACAAAAAATAATATGCAATCTCAACAACAGTGGTGAAAACTTGTAACTGAAAATCAATATAGGCATTTAATTAAATGGCACCATACCTACCTACCACAAAAAAGGCATATAGAACTGGCCCCCTTTTACTGTGAGTCTTGTACTGCAAACAAGAGGAAATTAGATTTAAATTTGGTTTAGTAAATGTAAATAATCTAATCATAGCGCTTTTCGTCAAACCCTTAAGGATATAAAAATTTAATGGCGATAAAAATGTAATTTCAGTTCATGTAATTTCAATCAGATCAGTTCCCTTCTGAGATCATACATAGCCATTAGTTAAACTGAAACTTTATTTTTCTCCATAGA
>OX421453.1:1021055-1043555 GCA_949126865.1 Montipora capitata
TTGTACAAAGCAACGCCAGGAACTCATGAGTGGGAGAAAACAACTTCCCTGTATTCCGGTCAGGGTGTTTTCATAGACCGATTTATTTTTAGATTGAATTTCCTGCGATTGAGCATAAAAGCATAAAAGCATAAAAGGCGAAATATTTGTAACTCCTCACGCACAGATTTGTTTTTTTTTTGTTTAAATGGACAAAATCAGAAAAGGAAGTGATCTCCGGAAAGAAAAATAGGGGTCACCGAGCATTCAAGAGAGTAAAATCGCAGCGAAGTTCTCAAATTAACACTGTCACGCCATTGCGTGACATTTCCGAGAAGACCTGGGTCCAGAGCTATCCCATGGTGCCACACGCTTTCACGTTCCATTCTTGTGGAGAATTTTTGCGCCTTTGGCATCGTGTTTACCTTCGTTGTCTGCGATGCATGACGTGTGCGTGACATGCGCGAAAAAATGCGCAGTAGCAATGGGCGCGAACGTCCTTAATCTAACCCTGCTTGTCACCTCTTGAGTGGTTATTCTACGTTAAAAAAAACCCTTATGTCTAAATAACTGCACGATGGTACTAGTCTACAATCCCAGACAAAAAGAGTTGGGACTTTTCCCGTTTTCCGACCTTTTGGACCATAACTTGAAAAGGAGGCCAGCATTGCTGCCTCCCCACAAACCACCTAAGGCCTTTATTAGGTTTTTACACCTAGGTCCTTTATTTTTTCTTCTTTATTTTTTTCTTCTTTACTTTAATGATAAAGTCAATGCATCTACGGCACTACAACGGATTTTATTCGCGGACGATACCAACGTTTTTCTGTCTGGTAAAGATCCTGATTATTTGGTTAATCAGCTGAATATCGAGTTAAATAAGTTGTCAGTATGGTTTAGGGTTAATAAGCTTTCACTGAATCTTAAAAAGACCAAGTTCATAGTGTTCAAACCAAACCAAAAACGTAGAAGTTATAATTTTCAAATTTTGATAAATAAACAACAAATTGATCAAGTTAAAGAAACAGTTTTCTTGGGTGCCGATCATCGATGAAAACGTAACCTGGAAGTCTGAGATCTCTTATGTGGCTAACAAAGTGTCGAAATCAATTGGAATGATACAGAAATCAAGTTTTTATTTATCTTCATACTCTTTACGTGTATTCTACTATTCACTTGTTTAGCCTTACTTCTTTTACTGTAATATAGTTTGGGCGTCCACCTATAAAACTAACCTTGTTCGTCTGGTAAAATTGCAGAAAAGAGTGGTGAGAATCATAGATAAATCTCATTTTAATGCTCATTCTGATCCTATATTTAAGAAACTTGGAATCCTAAAATTCTATGATCTTAACCTGTTACAACTTGGTCAATTCATGTTCTCCTATCAAATTCGAACTCTTCCTCCCAAGTTAGCTAGCAAATTCACTCTAAACAGTCAAATTCACACATATTATACGAGAAACTCTCATGCATTTCGTCTGCCTTTCTGTCGGACTAACATTAAACAATTTTCTGTTTTCTATCAGGGACCTAAATTTTACAATTCTCTTGACATTGATATAATCAATTCTTCCTCAACAGCTTCCTTCAAGAAAGCACTTAAGTCATTCTTTTTTAACAACTATTCTGAAAATTAAGTATTTTGTTCTTCCTGTGTCAAATTGTTTTCACCCTGTAATTTTACTTTCACAACTGTTTACATATTTCAACACCTTAATTAAATGACTGAGTGTTTGTAATTGTATGCTTCATTACCAACTTGTAAGTTCAAACTGTTTTTAATTTCCGTTCATTACTTTATATTTCAACACGTTAAATAACTAAATGTTTGTAATAATTGTATTCTCCGTTGCCAACTTGCATGTCAACGATAGATAGATGCTTTTACTTGGGGAGGCCTAATTTACATAAGCTTAGTAGTTTCTTTCAGGCCTCCTCGCCACCAATGTAATTCAATAATTTTTCTTTCCATCTTCTCTTTTTTGATTGTTCATATTTGTATTTTAATTTCTTCTTTCTGTGGCAAAAAATAAAAAAAATGAAAAAAAATTAAAAAAAAAAATTTTGTTCAAGATGATGCTCAAATCACCCATCCGTGTCTCAACATTGTTTTATGGAGAGGGGGAGGGGTAATGTTAAGTTTTCCTGCAACAATTTTTTTTACATGTGAACTAGGAAGTTAAAAATGGTCTCAACAATTTTGTCCAGGATTGCAGCTACAATCGTAAAGAAACTAAATATTTTAAGCAAGAGCCGATACAACGTAGATTTGATATTAGTGGTGTACTATATTTCGGCTGGCCAAGCCAGCCTTCTTCAGGTAGAATGAGAGTTTACATTGGATTGGAAAAAATGTGATAAAACATTTGAATTCAAATACGAACAGTAGCGGAAAAATAAAAATAAAAATAATAAACTTAAATCTAATACGTTTCTTCGCGGATATTAAGACCGCTGGGATCACTGGAAACTCGTAAAGAGCATACCCTGCTTGGCAGAGGAAAAGAAACCTCTGTACGGATCTCCTCGATGTCGTCCAGAACTAAACTCATAATTGGTTTAAAACCCGCAATAACCAGTTTGAGTTTTAGTAACGCCTGCCCATGGCGGAAGAGTGGAAGTCACGTTGCATTGGTGTCACGTCGCGCATGCGTAATAGAACATCGAGGAGAGTGCTGAGGAAATCTCTATAAACAGCATTTAAACTCTAGACCTTTATTCCGGTACTTTTAAAAGAGGCAAACCTTGCCTAATCTCGTCTTTTTTTAACTTTTCAGATTCTCTCGGCGGTAATAGCAAAACGCTATTACTTGCCTGTGTTAGTCCGAGTAACACAGACGTGGAAGAGACAATCAATACTATGCGATACGCGGACCGCGCCAGAAACGTTAAAAACCGGGCATCATGAACCTCGACCCAGGGGCAGCTGAGCTTGCAGAGCTCAGACAAAAAGTAAGTTACAAATACTGAGCTTGTGTAAAGAGGGCCGCGAGAGAGACGAGGCTGAACGAAATACGTTGGGAAGAAGAAGCGTTTTCGCGCTTCACGAGTTTTCGACATGTGCTCTACTGTTAATTGTTAATTTCAGTTTACGGTGTCCCCAATTAGTGCTCCAGCGCTAGAACGACTAAACACTTAAATAAAGTTGCTTTCCTTTCCTTTTCCTTTTCCTTTTTGCTTTGCCAGGAAGCGGTGGATTTCCATCTCTCATCCCCTAAGGTGGGAAAACGCAAAATGAGAGAGAAGTCCAGTTCTCTTTCAGGTATTAGTCTCTGATTCAGTGAATCAGGACGTAACGGATTGTTGATCGCTGTCGTTTAATCTCTCGTTTCGCTAACAAGGAATTAAGAGACAACAATCCACTGTTTCAAGGGTATGCATGCTTTTTAAATGTGGGTTGCATACTTCCTTCCTCTTCCTTTAAAATGAACTAACGTCAAAGATGCCGTCGTAAGCCTTATTTCTTTTTTCTCAAAAAAAAGTAGAATATGCTTATGTTTTCATTAACGTTTCTTGAGAAAGGTTGGAATAATCTTTTAGTAGCGTTTGAGAGTAATGCACATTTAAAATTATGCAAAATATGTCACTGGCCGAAAAATCGAGCCCCTTCGTCTCCCGAAATCGCAGAAAATGCGAATATTAGGCAAATTGTCAAAATATCTCAGGGCGAATATAACGATTCTTTTTTATTTTGTTATACCTTTTTTTAACAAGATTTTTAAATGCATTCACTCAATTTTGATTTTCACATTTCTTAGGTCCAGATGCTGCAAATGCAAGTTCAAGGGCGGCCAGTCACAGGAACGCAGCAAGGAGAAACTGGGTACCATATTGTATCACTTCAGTAACTGCTTTCATTGAAACTGGTATAAAGAGACATGCGCGAAATTTGGTCTCGTTCGTGATCTGCAAACTTATGAGTGGATGAATCTTTGCTGACGTCATTGTTAATATTTTGTGTTGTTAACAAACGAATATGTTTCCTGCTAACACAAATTGACGTCCAAAGACCTTCCCAAGTTTAAGCATTTGCGGCTTGAATACTAGCAAACTATTTGCCATCAAAAATGACAAAATATTTTGTGGTGAAGGCGTCTAAAGGCGCATACATTTACAAAATTTCGAATTTTGAAGTCAAACTGCATCAAGATTAATTGGTGTCTCAGACTAGAATTTCAGGGAGGGCCGATTATACGATCCACTTTCGATATTCAGTGCTCAGCCTGGTCTTGGGAGGATTAATTATAAAACAATGAGCTCTTTTGCTAAAGCAAAATTAGTTAAAAGAACATACCATTTGATTCCTTCTCCTTTTCAAATTCTGATTCGGTTAGGCTTCACAGTTTTTCACTGCTGCTGAGTAAGTCATGCGAGCGATTAGAGAGAAAACTACAGCGGAAAAGCGGCGAAGAACTGGAAAGTTTGCTTACGGAGCTTTAAGGAAATTGCCATATGAAATAAGTGTTGAAGTTTAATGTTTGTTTTGAATTTGTTAGCCCTGAAGTTTTTATCCGGCGTAGAACAAATGGCTGCAAGGATCGCTAAACTAGAGGTAGACGGCGGAAGAGCCCTAGACAGGGAGCTGTTCAAAGTATGTATGTATGTATGTATGTATGTAGGGCCTTCAAGCGAAAACGAAGTTGCCGAAATCATCAGTATCAGTCATGAACCCGCCGTTATAGTCAGGCTGTTAAGAGAAGGAATTGTGCGTTTTATTATAAAACAATCAAACTCTGCATGTTGTTGGCCTTCATGAAGTCAACAATTTCGGATGGAGAGGCACGGCCAAAAAGTAATGCAATGGTAATTAACGGTTCTTACCAAAAAATGCTGACTGCAGCATTTTCTGGGGTTCACTTTTTCAAGTAGTTTCCTTTGAAATGTTTGGAAAATTTTCGGTCACCTATTCAGAAATGTGTTATTTTGATCCAGAAACTAGGAAAATGTCATATTCATATTACACTTCCTTTATTTTTATTATCAGCAAAACTCAGTAAATACCATGAAATCTTAGAGAAGCTTACACGAAAAATATTTCAAGGTGTAGACAGGTCAAACGGGACTCCTTTTGGTCAAGATAGGAAATTCAAAGACCTCATCTCATTCAATTTCTATATGAAATTAGGAAGGGTTTTTAAAGATTTCCCTTAGGAAGGGCTAGTTTTGTATATAAGATGCCATTTGTTCTTTAAACTATGTTTGAGATTAGGCACTGACGGGTGATATTCTGTAACAAACGGCTTTTTTTTTTTAATTTGTAGAGCCGACGTTCTTTCGCAAAAATTGACTTCAGTTAGTTCTAAAATGCCTCAGGGCTTCACGTTTGATGAAGCCTTTCCTGACGCCTTGAGGGTGGCAGGAGTTAAAGTGCGTGTAGCTATATTGGAAAGTCTCTGTCGGTTTAAGGTGTGTGCACACATCAAGAATAGAGTGCTTTTTGATCTTTTTGAATCTCTTGTCTACATATTTGTATCCAAGAATGTTATTTCAGTATCTGTTTTTCTCGTTGAAATGGAAATTTTCTTTTAAGATAAGTGTTAGCATTTCTCTGAGGATGTGAGTTGGATCGGAGCTTTGTTTTCATAGAAGGTATCGTATGTATTACACACAAGGCGACTTCTTCCTCCTGCGGGATGTTAGTGTAAAGGCTAGTAACGTGACTGTCCATTGAGACAAGGATTATTTCTTTTAATTTGACACTTTCATTTTCTCTACGGAGTTTAAAAAATGTCTGGTATTTTTGAAGTATGATGTAAGTAAGTGGTCAACAAATGATGAGATTCGCTCAGTAGGGCCTTCGCAGCCTGATATGACAGGTCTCCCGACCGGGTAAGGTTTGTGAATCTTTGCTAGGGTGTAAAAACTAAGATTCGTGGCAGGTTTGGTATCATAGGGTGTCATAGGGTTTCAGGAATGTTGTACGTGTGAGCTTAAGTACTAATTTAGATTTTTACCCAGTTTTGACCTAACCCTAGTATTAGAGTACATTTCATTTCATCACTCCCAGCTTTCCTCTGGGAAACGATTAATACCCAAGGCAATCAAGGAGTCAACGTCTTGCCACATTTTTAAAGGAAGACTTAAACATGCCTCAAGAATATTGGACTCATCACATATCTCCACGAACTTGGTTACAATCTCCATTTCCTCAAACAACGAGGCACTTTCGCCCAAAGATACCTCTACGGACACACTCAAAAACCAGAACGTATTCCCTTTGTTATCTTTTTTTTTTGTATATATTGTGCAAAAGCAAGTTATAGCTAATTGAGGTGTCCCTGCCGTGGAGAGTTCCAAATTAGACTAATCAAATGATAACCCGAAAAAAAAAAACAAATATTAACTCTTAAAGGCCCAGTTTCACCCATTCGGCATTGCGGCCGTTTGTTATTGTTTTCAAATGACGAAATGATTTCTGATTGGCTCTTTGCTTATCGTGGGTTTCCTCTGTTTCTTGTCGATTCGAAGCTCGTCTCTCTCTCTTTGTTTGGCTAAGAAATTGTATTCAAAGGTTTGCTGGATACGTGGTTTATGGACAGCTTTCCAGAAGACGCTGCAAACACACCTGTAAATTTTTACGGGTCAGCACTGGCCTCGAACGAAGAGGACAACGAGGAAGAATTATTACACGTAACTACGTACAGAGGTGAGACATTTCAAGTGGCCATTTGCACGAAGCCGTGCGGTACTGAATTTATACTTCGTCACAGCACCTTAATTGTTTCTTTCTTTGTTAGGCAACAGAAAATGAAAGAGTAAACTGTATTTGTTCAGGGCAATGTGCGCGGAAGAGAGGAAGAGGAGCGTGTTCGTGCAAAGCAGTCGACCTCAGTTGTGCTGACGCTTGTAAATGTGTCAAGTCCAAGTGCAAAAATCGGGTATGATAACGCCGTATGATACAGAAGCTCACAAACGAATGTTCTATCAATAATTTAACTATTCTTCTAGCGTTTATTTATATATCTTTTTGGTCTACGAATAGGTATCAACAGCAGGAGTCGCACAAAGAAGCCAGGAAAATATAATTCCTGATGGTGCCGAGCGTTTAGAGGCCGACGTCCAGCAGCCAGCAGCACAAATCCAGGTAAATTTTCATTACACATCCATCGGCAAAGCTGATGCTCAAATTTGTCATGCTGGCATCTTACCCGTAAATTTCAAGTTTGTATACACGAGCGATCACACTAATTATTTTCATTGCATCTGGTATTGATAATTATTGTAAAATATGTCCGTGCCGGAAAGGAAGAAATTGCTTGTACGGTATATTCACTCTTCAAAGAACTGTTTGCTATGATGGGGTCATGATGTGCAAGTGAATAATTTGATTGCCTCTTGATTGCCTTTGAATCACCAATGTATCTCAAAAGTATCCAGGTACTAGTAAAAAGTTAAATAGGACATTTGCATGATGACGCCATTTGACTACAATTACCAGAATCCTTCAGGTTTTGGTTGTCTCATATTAATTAGAGCTATTGTTATTTTTACCCCACTGGGAATACAAAATTTAAATATGAAAAGAAAAACAAACTGGATTGTGGTAGTTGTAGTCAAATGACGCCATCGTGAAAATTGCCTATTAATACATGTATTCATTTATGCCATTTACTGGGTTGGCATTCACTGTATGGTGGATTCATTTATTTGTAAAATTTCTTGCTAGGTGTTCATTCAATCCCTGGATAACCCTACAAAGGATGACTTGCTGCTTAAATTGTTGAGTATGGGCAGGGGCAGTCTGGACTTTGCTAAAAGGCTTGTTGCTGACAACCTACCCGAAGAGCCTGTACCTTCAACGGACCTACCATGGTGCCAGTGTCAGGTTTGCGTGCCAATGGAAACTGGGGAAGAAAATGTCTGTCGCAAGAAACGCCAGTGCATTTGCTTGGACAGAGACATTCTTGAAGTATGCATAAAGGCACGGTCTGATATTAGAGCTGACTAATTCAATTTTTCCATGGAAAGCTTCCGCAAAGCAGCCTGTTGTCAGTTTGCTCTCTGGAAATATGGGAAATTGGGTAGAGGGAACAGGCGAGTCCTACCTGCTTGTGCAGTAAGGATGATTCGACAAGCATACCCTTCTCCTGATGGGAGATACATGGGATTTAGAAATAACTGATATGTGAACAGCTGTTCATCATGCTTACTGTATATTATCAGCCTGATTAGCAACACATATTCCCTCCCATGCCTATTTTTACCTTGGTCTGGATCATGTTATTAGGTTGTCTGGCCAAGCATTACTAGTCATAAGCAGAAATGAACTTCATCAAGACATATTTATTCTGATGTTACCTGCTATGTCTATAAATTTAAAGATACCTTTTTTTTTCACTGCACATAAAAAGTACTGAATCTACATTTGTTGAAACATGATGTAATTCAAAACTATTGCTAGCTTTTCTTCATCATTCCATAAGCTTGCTGTAGATGTACATAAGGACAAGTGGGGCTACTTCCCTGCTGGGACTTAACACAAGTATGAAATATTGTTTTGTTCAAACTTTTCCATGTAAAAGCAAAACCCTTAGTCCATCTGTACTTCCGTAAATTTTAATAAATACACAGATATCTTAGAAACAGTTTCTGCAATAGAAAGATGTAGCATGATGTGACATGGTATCAATTCTCATTTTACCTTCTTTTCGAAACGAGACTCTCGTTTCAGTTGACGGGGGCTCCTTCATACCAATAGTGGGGGAAATTTGCTTTGCATCAAATTCATTCATTCTATCAGAAGGCAATGTGAAACTGCCCTCAAACGTGGAGCGCCTATGCAGCATTTTGGCTACAAGAAATGGAAAGTAACTGAAAGATTTTTCTTCTTTCACAATTTCGGCATGAAATTTTTGAGACTTTTTTGAATATTTTCTATGGCCTTGTTCTTTTCCTGCATTGGTAAGTTTTGATTTTCTTGACAAGTGCATGTTGTGGTCGATTGCAGCCAACGTCACTCTCATGATAAAGTAAGGATACCTAGTAGAAGGTATAACACACAAAGTAGATTAATAAATTGGTTTCACTGGAATCTGTAGTGGTTTTATATTAAGTGTTGTAAAACCGAAACCAAACCAATTACTAAACAATTACCAGTAGACTACTCAGCCATTCTAGTGAAACCAAGACAGAAGTAATGGCCTGATTACTGTCGACACTCAATTGAACACCTCAATGACTGAAGTAAATGTAAAAAACTCCAATAATTTAAAAACAATTGCTCCAACAACCTGAACAACCTGCAAAAGACAGAGACAGCAAGGCTTTTTCAACATGTTCTGCTGAAATGTAATAAATCGCGTTGAAAAAGAAAATAAAATGGCTGCTAGGACAACTATATCAGGACAATAACGAAAAAAAATCAGAAGACTCAGCTCCACAAGTTGTGTGTATATATGCTTTCCAAGATCGTACGAAGTCGAAGGTAACTCATCCCTACCGGGAGAAGGGTCTCTGTCAGCTCTAAAGCAAAATGTAAACACAAATTCGCATACGTTACCGCTTCATTTGGAGCAATATAAGCTTAGATTCCATCGCCCACACAACAACGCTTACTTTTGTACGCGGTCGAAATAGAAAGCTTATGTAAAACATGCTCACCTTCGATGTAGAAGATATTCTGCAAATTCGCTATCCGTGAACTTCCCCAGACTGTCTTTCCTCTCTCTCCAAAGATTAAATACGGATTGGCGAAGACGAACATACTTAGCGGAACCCGGCAAACGGGGCCTTCCAACTCGCACAGTTCTCTCCTTATCCGCCATGACCGATCTCTGTAATAGCACAGCTACAAGCTCACACGAAATGATCGACCTGAACGCTTTATTAAAATCTTTATTCGAAATATCGGTGAAAAGCAAGAATATAATAACAAAGAAGCCTATTGACATTAATTGCAGAAACTGAAATTGAAAAATAACCACGGATTGAGATGGATTTCGAAGTGATCCGGTTCACTGATAATTTTCGACTACATAAAATTCATTTGAGAAGTGAGCGGCGCGCAATGCATTACGGGTGATACTGGGCCTTTAATATATTAGAGCTTGCCAGACGTTTGGAGACAGGTATAGTGTTACCCAACAAGTGACATCATATGTTTGTTAACTCGCTGTTTAAAAGATTGAACACTGTTTCTCTTAATTTTTCCCACCACGGTGTCAGGGTGTCAGGGGAAGGAGGGGGGGGGGGGGGGGGGGGCGTGCCATACCCTATTCCGCAGAATGAAGGTAGGTTCTGTCCAATGTTGACGTTTTAGCACGAGGCATGGTCAAGGCATGATTGGGTATGGATGAGTTGGCACACATTGTTCTGCCGGATGTATATGGGCATGGTAACAATTCCTGGAGATCTCTCGCTCCATTTTGTCTATCATTCTTAAGCAATTCACCTTTCTTACTTCATCACCTCATTCCCACAATATCTTCAAAACTATTCCTCTTGTAACTTTTCATCGTAGTAGCAACCTTAAAAACTACCTTGTTCGTGCCAAACTACACGATCCCACCGCGGAACAAAATCAACCTCGGGGTTTTTACCGATGTGGCAATACCTGTTCTACATGCACTATATTACTGATGGACAAACTAGTTGCACATTCCATGCCACAGGCGAAACAAGACATTACGCATAACATCAACTGCAATTTAAAAAATGTCATCTACATGGTAGAGTGCAATCGTTGCCTTAAACAATTCGTTGGAGAAACCAAACGAAGACTCAAAAAACCGTTTTAATCAGTACCGAAGACCAGTCGACAAACCAACCAACGTCTCCAGACCTACCCAGTTTCAGAATACTTTCTCGCTAATAATCACACCGCCAACGACATTTCACTTATTCCACTCGAGCTCATTCATTCCAATCGTGGCAGTGTACGCAAAGCAAAAGAAACAAATTTCTTAACATAGTGAACACTCTTCAACCTTTAGGTCGGTGCTTCTGTTTGTGGTACAAACATCATGTGACGAGTATAAATACAGTTTCTGACCTAGAACAATTGATGACTGAAACAGTTTACCGCCAAATATCGTAAAATATGACCTCAATAAGTAATTTTAAGTATCTGTAAATGATTATATCTCTGCTTAAGTTTTAGTTCTACCGATTATTATTTACTTTATCATTGTTATACCACAATTATTTATTACCTTAGTTGCTCATATTTATTTACTCATTTTATCTTTGCACTGCAATTTCCTAGATGTCCTTACGTCCTTCACCAGGATCCGGTGCTTCTGCTTTGTTACGCTGGTCCTTGCTTAGAAAGTTGTATTACCAAAAAGAATGTAGGTATGTATGTGTCGTAACACGCAACTTGAGGATCGCAGGTTGAAAGGGTGCGAAATAATATCAAAGACCAAGACTTAAAATATAAGAGGATATCTGTACGTTGTGGGGGAAATCAGGAAAACCCCCATGGATTTCTTGGTATCTGATCTTGTCATGTATCCACCATTGTCTCCACCATTTTAAAACTAACAATCTGGCTCAGAAACGTGTGGCACGTTGTGGGAGTTGCCACTGTTCAGCTGAGCAGTTAACCCAGAAGGCTTCTGGGTAGTTTTGAATGTGGCGGTTATTTCAAGGGATCAGAGTAAATAATTTTTCAAATACTTGATCAATTCTATTTAATAGGAAATAAAGACCATGCCGGAAAGGATTCCTGCTCGTGTGGCTCTCAGAATTAGGAAACTTGTTCCGAAAGAGATCGGCGATGGACGTAAAGAATGCTTCAGGTGTATTTCCGGGACAGCCACAAGTTGTTACGGGCGAAGACAAAGCTGTCACTTACGATTTCGCGTTCCAAACCTTCAGTAAACAGAAGGATCTCTAAAACAAAACTATGGTTCCCTTAGCTGAGGGATATTTGAAGGGTTGCAATGCTACAGTTCTTGCTTAAGAACAAACTGGCTCTGGTAAAACGGACTCAATAGGAACAGCTTTCACCATGTGCAACGAAACCGATGAAACGAAAGGTGTGATTCCTCGACTCATGGAAACAATTTTCCAGTGGATAGGAAAGAAAATATAAAAAGGAGTTCTTGTTAAAGGCCTCATTTTTAGAGGTATTGTAATGACATTGATTTTAAAAAGTTGATATAACTTCAGTGGGTCGTGCCGACATATTAAACTTCTAGATCTCATACATGTACGTGCTTTAAGGAAGTGATAGGTTATGATCAATGGCGTCAAATGACATCTCACGCGTGACCTTTTGATTAACATGAAGGTCGGGGATTCAATTCAGCCTACTCCACCTTGTCTGGGCCTTTTTCCATTACTTGGACTGTAACACTCGAATGGACTACATGGGAATATTTTAATACTCCAATAGTCAAATTGACCTGCTCCCAACGCAGTGGCTTCATAGCTCAGTTGGTAGAGCATAATGTATTGCGCCAGCCTCGCAGAGGTCATGGATTCATATCCCGTTCTATAAAGTGACAATATTGCTTAAATTGTCCATTTAAGAGTAAGGATCACTTCTATCCAATAGTCAATCCTGCTAAAGAATAGGTTTCACATAGCCAAAGTTTAAATGTAAGCTTATCTGTACTTTGTACTTGCACTTGTTTATTTTCTTCAAATTCAAATTGCCTGTTCCTGTCTGACCTTGCAGCAATGATTATTTAACCTGAGTTTGATTTGATTCCCACCTTGGTCAGAGGTTTTCAACGTTGTGTGGGCCCATTTCGATTACTACATGTAGGGCTAACAATGTGATAGATTTCATGAGAATAAAGATAACGCTTTTAAAAATTCAATAGTTAATATAGCAGTTAATTCAATAGCTACGTGCAAAAGTTTGAGACTCTGGGTCGGACAGAGCAAATTAACAATGGCAACCATCCAACTCAAAATGCGCAGTGTCTGGTCGTGCTCATGCCCCAGCGAACACGAGTGTCGCACCTCTGTTAGATCGTGCCCACGCCTCAGTGCATGTGAATATCCCATGTGTATGTTTGCATGTATAATGAGAAATTCAATTTTAGAGAATAAAAGGGGGAGTGGCAGAGAATTTACCCTCTTGGAAATGATAGGTGTTTTTCTAATTTAAGAGCAGAACCTGACCCTTCCAAGGGGATAAATATTTCTGTAACTTTGGACCCCAAGACACCTTGCGTGGTGGGAGAGTTGTTGCAAGGTTAGATAAATTGAAATGTATAGTGACCCCTAACCTTACTTCTGACCTGTTAGCTATTTGTTGGAGCATCGCACTACCGTGCAGGAGGTCGTAGACTCAACACCAAGTCGACACTATGGGTCTCAAAACAATTTCGTTGTGTTGATCGCGTTCAGAACATTGCTCTCACGTTTGCAGGTTAGGGTTAGTTCAGTTAAAAATTCCAATGAACGTAAGAGGGTTGAGAAATTCGGTCAAATAAATTTCATGGCGGTTCTGTTATTCTGTTTTACAAGTGATCTGCTTCGAAATTTGGGAATTTCTAAATCTTTATGTATTATTACCGGTAGCCGCCAGTTCAATTATGTCCTGGTCAAGAGATTAGATGTCATGCTCGCCTTGCGTTAGCGGTTGGTGCCCTTATAACCGTTCTTCCAAGCAGAGCTCTCATTCTTATTCCATACACCCCTCTGAAAAGACTGTCTTTGTCTTTGAGGACCTTCTACGGGATGAGTGACCTTCTAGAGATAACCATTGCCGTACACTCCAAAGTTCACTCAGCTTTCCATCCATTCGTGGTGGGTAAAATGCGTACCAGTACTGGGGACAAGTTGTGTTGTGTATGCAACGGGATAGGAGTGCCGCCCACCCCTGCTGTGAGTTGCGGTAGACGCCGCAAGTTACAGTAGAAGCACAAGAAAAAGGAGCCTTCGGGTTGCCTTCGACCTCGGTCCTTCACCTTGGTCGACCGCTTGTCTTGTCTTGTGTTTTGTTCTTTCCTCTTAACGGTCGAAAACATTTCGTTTGTATCTTACTGTCTTTGAAGCAGGAGTTTTAATTCCTCTTTTTCTTTCACATCATTACTACAATCATCACCTTCGTGATACCATCATAATCAGTAAAAAGGGTTGGAAACAGCGACAGATGTCTGCGTTGGCAGAGAAGAGGTATAATCTGTTTAAAACGATTTACATTGACCGACTTTTGTTTGAAACAGCACGGAAACTTATCAACAAGATGCAAGGCTAAGGACATTTTCGTAACGTTAATAGTTGGCGCTCTCATAACCATTCTTCAAGCAGAGCTTTCATTCTTACTCCATACATCCCTCTAAACAGACAAAAATACATTTTAAGTTTCTGAAATTGATGTACAAGTGTGAGAATAAAAGAAAAATAAAATCTTATGCATTGTGTCCTCGTAACGTTCGAAAACATTTGATTCAGTTGTATTTTACTGTCCTTGAAGTAGGCGTTTTAATTTCTCCTTTTCTTTCACATCACTACTACCACCGGGGTACTCAGTACCATCATCACCTTCGTGATACCATCATAATCGTTTAAAAGGGTCGGAAACAGCAACAGATGTCTGTGTTGCAGAGAAGAGGGATAATCTGTTCAAAACCATTCCCATTGACCGACTTCTTTTTGAAACAGCACATAAAATTATCAACAAGATGCAAGGTTAAGTACTGTAACAGAGTCCTTAAGTTAATAGTTGGTGCCCTTTCAACCATTTTTCCAAGCAGAGCTTTCATCTTATTCAATACATTTCTCTGAACAGACAAAAATATATACTTAAGTTTCTGAAATTGATGTACAAGTGTGTGAATAAAAGAAAAAAAATCGTATGTGTTGTTTCCTCGTAACGTTCGAAAACATTTGATTTGTATTTTATTGTCCTTGAAGTAGGCGTTTTTATTCCTCCTTTTCTTTCACATCACTACTACCACCGGGGTACTCAGTACCATCATCACCTTCGTGATACCATCATAATCGGTTAAAAGGGTCGGAAACAGCAACAGATGTCTGTGTTGGCAGAGAAGTGGGATAATCTGTTTAAAACCATTCCCATTTACTGACTTCTTTTTGAAACAGCACATAAAGTTATCAACAAGATGCAAGGTTAAGTACAGTTTCCTTAAGTTAATAGCTGGTGCCCTTTTAACCAATTTTCCAAGCAGAGCTTTCATTCTTATTCCATACATCCCTCTGAACAGACAAAAATATATACTTAAGTTTCTGAAATTGATGTACAAGTGTGTGAATAAAAGAAAAAAAAATCGTATGTGTGGTTTCCTCGTAACGTTCGAAAACATTTGATTTGTATTTTACTGTCCTTGAAGTAGGCGTTTTAATTTCTCCTTTTCTTTCACATTACTACTACCTTCATCACCTTCGTGATACCATCATAATCGGTAAAAAGGGTTGGAAACAGCGACAGATGTCTGTGTTGGCAGAGAAGAGGGATAATCTGTTTAAAACATTCACATTGACCGATGTCTGTTTTAAACAGCACGCACTTGAAAGTTATCAACAAGATGCAAACAATATGGCTCTGGTAAAACGAACTCAATGAGAGCAGATTTTACCATGTGCAACGAAACCGATGAAACGAAAAGGTGTGACTCCTCTACTCATTGAAACAATTTCCCAGTGGTTAGAGGAAAGAAACAATAAAAAGGAGTTCTTGTTAAGGGCCTCATTTTTAAAAGGTATTGTATTCACATTGATTTTAAAAAGTTGACATAACTTCAGTGGGTCGTGCCGACGTATTAAACTTCTAGATGTCGTACATGCACGTGTTTTAACTAATTAGTTAATTAAGGAAGTCATAAGTTATGATCAATGGCGTGAGATGACATCTTGCGTGTGAACTTTTGATTCATATCCCGTTGACGGTCAACGGTTGCAGAGCATTACTGCAAATGAATTAGCCAATCACTGATCTTGTTTTATTGAGATTACCTGGACAGTCCAATCCTCTCGAATTAATGCAAGGAAAATGGTGTTTAACTTGGAGAATTACAAAAAATTTCCTCAAAGAAACCTGATTTTGGTCATCTGAATGGTTTTTGAGACATTATGGCAATATAAATGCGGTATAATTTGATGAAATATGGTGATATTCAAGATTAATAAAAGGTGAGCTTTATAATTAAAGTTTCGATGGATTTAGAGAATTTTGGAGTGTACTACATAGCATTTCTTCGATCAAAAACGTTTTTTTTTCACGGTCCAAAACGCCTGCAGAATCTATCTTTGTAGAATAAGCTTTCATATGTTGCCTTCTGAGGTGACATGTTTCCATTTCAAACTATTTGAGTTAAGAAAACGATTTAAGTTACTTTACGTACTCGCTATGGGCCGGTCATTGTTTTTCTCCTTTTATAAATCAGTTATTATAACCCAATGCCTTCTTTTTGTCTAACCTTTACACTTTTTTTTTCTTTCAGGCCCTGAAATATTTTTTTTAAGTTTACGGTTGGCTAGGGGAAATTCTGGGAAAGAATTCGTAAAGTTATATGAACAATAAGATGATAAAGAGATAAAGTTTTCACGATTTTCTTGGTTTCAGGGCATTATTTAACGGAATCAGTGAGAACATTTATTAATTGGGCACTGGTCAGTTTCCCGACCAGAAACGACAAGGCATTTGCGTGCTTCAAGCATGGATAATTTAATTAGTTTAGATGGCAAACAAAAACCAGATTTTACCCGAGGATGCTTTTTCCTGGTTAGTAGAGCACATGTCCTGTGAGGGTGACACAGTGATCGATATAGATAGCGACAAAGCCAGCACGTTTCTTGCAGCCATCAAAGAAGGACGAAATGCCATTTGGATAACATCCCAATCATGTGATGTCCACCAAAGACTAAGACTTGAGACCGTTTTTGTACAAAATCCAGACTCTGAATAGCAGTGATTATTTTACCTTTTAAGAAATGCGCATACCCTTTTAAGAAACATTTTGATTTTTTTCGATAATTATAAATATGTAAATAAGTTCTTTTCTTGCAACATTTCAAGTTTACTTCTTAAATGTATAATTTATTTAATTGCATTTTATTTGTTTCAAATGACAGTTGGTCTTTCAAGGAGTTATATAAGCGGCCTGGGGTCAAAATACTGTGATATGTGATCTTGTCATGCACCCCAGAATTTCCACAGCATGTGTGCTTGCCAGGGACTGCAGAATTTCTGCGGCGTGTGTCCTTTTCAGGTAATTTGAGTGGAGTAGTGGGTAATTTCTTTGCACCTACCATATTTCAATATGCTGCAGTTAATTTTATTTGATTTAGGAAAAAAGTGAAGGATGTTTTTCAACAACTCTGTAAGAATTTAGTATTAAAAGTGACTTATTGAAGAGATGCAATACAAAGCATGCCATCTAGCGTTACCATTTTATCTCAGAAAGGGCGTAACTGTGCTCTGCAGTGGGTTACTAGTGTTTTGGACATTGTTAAGAAGGTCCTTTTTAGTGTAATTAACTGTTCGATATTTTGGGAAAATACACCATTTTCAGATGTTAAATTGCTATTCCTTTTGCATACTTCAAGAAAAAGCTTTAAAATGCTGTTTTCTTGCTGAATGATGCACACAACTAAGGTGAAAAGGTCGTATTTCACGGAAAGAAGGCCTTACGAGATAAGGGGATCTAGGTTTGTTATTATTTCCCAAAACGAGTATAAAGATAAGATGTTGGGGCAACTTAACAATGATCTCCATTACAATAAGCTTAACCATGACCCTACTAGTGAGCATTTTGAAAAGATCAAAAATTGGGGACGGAAATGGTTCAGTGAAGGACAGATCAGTCAGAAGATTGCCACTTGGGTTGCTAATTTGGAACCTAAACCGGGGGTGGCATCTGGCAACGTGAAGACCCATAAAGAAGGCAACCCTCTCCGCTTAATTACATCATGCTGCGGAACGGCAATCGAAAGACTTTCTTCTTCCACTGAGTTTTATCTCAAGCGTCTCGCCCAAGCTCTACTCTCAATTGTTAAGGACACCACAGATCTCATCAGCAAGATCCAAACACTTAATTCTGAGAAAGGTCCTCTACCACCTGGGTGTTTGCTGGTCTCTTGGGATGTAGTTGCGATGTTCCCCAATATTGATAACAACTTGGGCATTTCAGCGGTTAGAAAAGCTCTTGATTCTCGATCAGTTAAATTTCCATCAACCGAATGCATTGTGGAGGCTATCGAAATTTGTCTTCAAAGCAATAATTGTCAATTTTCTGGGAAAAATTTTGTGCAAAAACATGGTACGGCTATGGGCCACAAAAACGCATGCAGTTATGCCGACTTGGCTATGAATTGATTGACGAGAAAGCTAAGTTTGGAGGTGCTATGAAGGCCTTGTTGTGGTAGAGATATAGGGATGATGTTTTCCATGTTTGGACACATGGTCTGCCTAAATTATTAGAGTTTACCGAGTACATCAATTCCCTCTATCCCACTATCAAATTGGAGCTGTTATATTCTGAGCATACCCTCAGTATCTTGGATCTTACACTGCACCTTCAAGGTGGGTTCATTATTACGGACATCTACGCTAAGCCTACAGACATCCATCTTTATATACCCTTTTCTAGTTCTCACCCGTCACACTGCAAAAGGGCGATTCCTTATGGGGTTGCCCTACGCGTTAGACACAACTGTTCCACTGATGAGTTTCTCAATAAGAGATGTGACGAATACAAAGGGTATCTTAAATTTCAGGGCTATAATGCAGATTTATTAGACAAGCAATTTGATAGGGCGCTTAGTATTGAAAGATCAGAACTCCTGAAGAAAAATGTCAAGCCCGTTAGTCCTTGACTACAATCCTATCCTCCCTGATATTCAGAGAGTTATCCAAAAGCATGTTCATCTTTTAATATCGTCACCCGAGTTATTAGAAGTTTTTTCAACTAAATCGATTTTTCCAGCATATCGTTGTACCAAAAACCTCAAAGACATTTTGGCACCTTCTAAATTTTGCAGGGATAGTGGAGTAAATCAGGCAGAGAGGGAAATAGCAGGGTGTTTTAAATGCTCTTCTAGATGTAATCTTTGTAAGAATTTTTAAATTCAAGATTCTAAATTTAAAAGCTCTTCCACAGGCCGAACCTATAAGATTAACCAAAACTTGTCTTTCTCTTCCAAAAATGTTGTTTACTTGGCCTCGTGTATTAAATGCAATTTACGTTACGTAGGTTCCACTTCCACATCGGGAATTGTTAATTCCAGTTTATAGTGTCCCCAATTAGTGCCAATTAGAGCCGTCGCCTTCTGTAGTAAAGTCAGCTACTTTGGCTCTCACAACGAACTGCCTTTTGTGAAGAGGACCACCAATACTTGAGACAAGAAATTCAACGTGAATTTTCTCTTTGCTGTTTCAAATACTTTTGACACGTTGTCAGCCATGGTGATCTAAAACAACAGCGAAGGAGGATTAAATATATATAAGTAACGACTCGATTGACGAGTAACAAGAGGGTTGAAAGATGGCCAATCCACTCTAAGATGCATGCAAAGGTTATCGTTCGAAATTACCGCAAATTTCGGCGAAGAACTTGATGATTTTTGCCTTGCGAGGGTAATGGAGAAACAGCGAGGACTCAATGTCAGGCTGGTCTTTCATACACTGAATTCGAGATAATTAATGTTCATAAAACAAAAAACAACAAAGCGAACATAACAATATCTAATTAGCAATGACTAATCGGAATACCATTGGTTCGTTTGTCCTCTGCCATTTAGTCCGGTATATGAAAGTGTAGCCCACTGTCACGACATTATCTCACCAGTTTGCAAGTAATGTTTACAACATGAGTGCCAATGTTGTACACTATTTACAAACTCGAGGTGAAGCCGAGAGTTTGTGAATAGTGATACAGCACTGACGCGAATGTTGTAAACAACTTGTGAAATGAATACTTTGTAGCAGTATCACAGATGTGATAGAAAAGCGTGCATGCAGCAAACTTGCGTTGGCGTGTGCTTTCAAGAGAAATCAGGTATTGTCTTGGGAATTATTAAATGTTTGTTTTGAGGTTGTCGTCGGATATTGAATATTTATCTCATTTTCGGGCAATGATTTCCTTCAATTTACCTACTCGTTTTCAGAGGCACATTTTTATTTTAAAGTTGAAGTTGTTCATGGTGCTCTTGCCCCACCAGTAGATTTATCTCTTTCAAGATAATTCATGAATAATAATTGTAAAAAGCTTTAAAATACAAAGCAACGTATGGCGTTCTTTCTCAAATTGAAGCTTAACTATCTCTCAAAAATGCATGGCTACCCCCCAGTTTTCTTTTTGGATACCAAGACTATTTACTAAGATCTACTTTATCCGGATAGTTTTAAGCCGCGCAAAATATCCCTGTATTAGTGAGCATCACCGATAGGAAACTCGAGTATCTCAAGATGCGCAGAACGTATGCGCAATAACAATAGTAGGCACCGTCCTTAAATTTGCTATTGTGAGTAAAAGTAGGGATAACATTTGGAGGGCTAGTAAATGTAATGTTAAATCTTAACGGAGAAAGATATAGCTATGAAAAATAATACAGAACGTACTTTTCAGGCTGGATGGCAACTTTACATAAATAGTTTATTAGATACTTAATTAAAACATTAATTACTTTCATTAACGGGACTCCAACGTCTAACCCTAACTACTAACCCTAAAACCTCTTCAAAACGTCTTTTTTAAACGACTTCAAAACACGCTCTTAGACGCTTAAAAACACCCTTAAAAACGTTTTTTTTTAAACGCCTTAAAAACGCGCTTTTAGACGCTTGAAAACATGTTTTAAAATGTTTTCTTCAAATAACTTCAAAACAAACTCTTAGATCCTTGAAAACACGATTCAAAAGGTTTTTTCAAAAGACTTTAAACCTGCTCTCAGACGCTTGACGCTTCAAAACCTTTTTTTTTTCACGCCTTCAACACGCGCTCTCAGACGCTTGAAAACACGCTTCAAAAAAGTTTTTTTCTAAGGTCTTCAAAACGCGTTCCGAGGCCCTTGAAAATACGCTTCAAAAAGTAATCTCAGATTCTTGAAAACCCTAATCTCAGACGCTTGAAAACCTGCTTTAGAAGGTTGTTTAATAAAACTCTTCAAAACGCGCCCTCGTTCGCTTGAAAACACGCTTTAAACGTTTTTCAAAATCTTTTATAAACGTCTTTAAAATGCGCTGTCAGACGCTTGAAAAGACGCTTTAAAACGCGCTCTCAGACACTTAAAAGCACGCTTCAAGACTTTTTTCAAACGCCTTCAAAACACGATTGCAGACGATTGAAAACACACTTGAAAACGTGTGTTCCAGCGTCTTCAAAACGCGCTTTAAGACGCTTGAAAACACGCCTCAAAACGTTTGCTTCAAACGCCTTTAAAACGCGCTCTCAGACGCTTGAAAACACGCTAGAAAAGTCTTTTTTTTCAAAGGCTTTATTAAACGTCTGCAAAACACGCTCTCAGACGATTGAAACACGCTTCAAAAGGTTTTTTCAAACGCCTTTAAAACGCGCTCTCAGATGCTTGAAAACGGGCTTAAAAGGGTTTTTCAAACGCTTTAATAAACGTCTTCAAAATTAGCTATCAGCTGCTTGAAAACACGCTTCAAAACATTTTTTTCAAGGGCTATATTAAACGTGTACAAAACGCGAGATCAGACGCTTGAAAACACGCTTTTTTTCAAACTCTTCAAAACGCGCTCTGAGAAGTTTGAAAACACGCTTCAAAACGATTTTTTCAAAGCCCTCAAAACGCGCTCTTAGACGATTGAAAACACGTTTTAAATTTGTTTAAAGGATTTCATAAACGCCTTCAAAACGCGCTCTCAGACAATTGGAAACGCGCTTCAAAATGCTTTTTTCAAATTCATTCAAAACGCGCTCTCAGACGCTTAAAAATACGCTTGAAATCCTTTTTTGAAACGCCTTCAAAACACGATCTCAGATGCTTGAAAACACGCTTTAAAATGTTTTCTTCAAATAACTTCAAAACAAGTTCTTAGATCCTTGAAAACACGCTTCAAAGGGTTTTTTCAAAAGTCTTTAAACCTTTTTTCACGCCTTCAACACGCGCTCGCAGACGCTTTAAAACAAGCTTCAAAAGGTTTTTTTCAAACGACTTCAAAACGCGCTCCCAGACGCTTAAAAACACGTTTCAAAACTCCTTTTTAAACGCTTTATAAAAGCGCTCTCAGAGTATTGAGAACACGCTTCAAAATGCTTTTTTCAAACTCCTTCAAAACGCGCTCTCAGACGCTTGAAAACACGCTTCAAAACGTTTTTTTCAAAGCCTTTCAAAGCTCGCTTCGCTCCTTGATGCGAGATAACGCCATGCAAGCGCGATTCATTTTAACAGTCGTTTGCTGGAGGATGAGTGACAAGTGTGAAGTCGTTGCGATAGTCTCTATGGATCTCTCCAAAGCGTTTGATGTTATTCAGTATCAACTCCTTCTTTCCGAGCTCAGGGCCTATGGCATGGATGACGCTGGTTGCCCTCTTCTCTGGTAGATCTCAGAGAGTTAAGGATAGCGTTACACGTGGGGTGCCACAGGGAATTGTGTTAGGTCCAATGTTACTCAACATTTTTATTAATGATATC
>OX421453.1:1048555-1053555 GCA_949126865.1 Montipora capitata
TTGAGCGCGCAAACGGAAAAAAGAAAACAAAACCCTCCACGAGAGATCTATTGCCCTCTATTGCTATGGAGTAGAGGCGGGTAAATGAGAAAATCTCCTAAAAAATCTCTTTTCATGTGTGGAGTTTAACTGGTTTAATAATGGAGGTAATCACGATAAGCCAATGAAAATGCAAAGTACTTTAAAAACAGCCTTATTTTCCCCCAGAGACGTTTCAAGCGATTCAGTTTTTCAGAGTTCGCCAAGAAAGTGCTCTGAACAGAATAAAAACACTGCTGTTGCGGGTAATAAAAAACATAAGGAAAATGCACCCTGAAAAAACAGCTGCAACTGAATGTGCGCCAGAATTGAGTAATCCCAGCCTCGGTTTTTCGGTTTTGCCTCAGGGATGACAATTCCTTTGCAAAAGGCATATTATGAAGAATTAACGGAAAGCGGAAAAAAATGGAAGTTCTCGTGCGCACAATTTGTGATAATTTCTCATTTTTCTTCACGCCAAAAAACATTAGTAATTCACCTTTTCGTTGGTCAGCTTTCGGCGTGGTCTTTTCCACGGCTTGTTTTGCTGTTTCAAAATTTGCGATCTGGAGAGCCAATAGCCTGTGTACAGCCGCCCGCTCTCCGAAAAAAAAAAGATCGGAGAGGAGCGTCTGTGATTTACCGTTAGTAATCGTGTTCCGGAATAATTTTGCATACATTATTAAGTGATCTACGCTGACCAAAATTTGCGTGGCTCATATTTCGTTGGAGCTACCGGTAAATTCTCAAAATGGTGGTCAATGAGGTAGATTTCAACCGTGCATTGAAGAGCGTCTCCGATAGTTTTAAGATACCTTGGCTTTATAGCATAGAAGCTCTCTTTAAAGGAAAGGATGTATTTGCAAGCCTTCCAACCGGGTACGGCTCTGATCTTCAGAGCAGCACAGATCGTTGCCGATGAGCTGTTATTTTCCTCGATGTGTTCACATCTCAAATCTTCCAGGGCATTACGCTTTGTAGATTGTGCTTGAGAATGGCTAGGCTGGTCCGAGCAAGGCGTTGGGATTACACTGACCGGTAAGGAATAGCGGGAGACGTTTTCGAGTGGACAATCTTTTGAATAGTGCTATATTCACCTCGTGAAGAGCGCTTTCGTTTCTTTTGCGCTGACAACAATTCCTACAAATGTACGTCGAACCGATTTCCACTTTACACTCCATAGATAACAATTCCGCTCGTACTTTAAAAGAAAAACCTCTTTGACAATCAAAAAGATTTTTGTTTGTATTTTGTACCGTGCTCAAAGTACACACGAACTCATCGTAAAATCTCTCACGGTGGTTCTCACGGTGTTGATGTGGAGAAATAAAAATCAAAGCCAATCAAAACTCGTTGTTTCAATGATGTAATGATCGATGGGTAATAACCAATCAAATCATTTTCCACACATTCCAGGAAAAATCACGTGGTATGCAACGCGATTATCAACGGTAAATCACAGACGCTCCTCTCCGGTTTTTTTTTTTTCGGAGAGCGGGCGCCTGTACACAGGTTAGAGAGCCAACACACCGTCGTCGTTTGGCGCACTGGAAGCCATTTCAGGAAATGATGTGGTGGCGCTACTTACTCCAGCTGTGGCTGTGTCTTTACTTCTGGTTAAATTCGCACTGGAAGCCAGCCTCGTCCGCCATTGTCTTCCTTTATCTTCTTTGGTTTCACGTTGTGTATACTTCATTGCTAACAACCTCGTTCCCAGGGTTTCTCTTCTCTGCCTCCTAATGTCGTTGAGGAGACATTAGGAGACAGAGAAGAGAAACCCTGGGAACGAGGTTGCATTGCTAAGACCTGGTCGTGTGTTGTGCAGCGCGCACAAGAACAATTACTATACGGACAGACTCTTTTGTGCCCTTTCAGTAGCTCTATTTTGCCATGAAGTCTGCACTTCCCTCAAGTCCTTCCAGACATAGTTGTGTTTAATGGCGAAGTGAAGCCTATGCAATGCACGTTTTCAAGCTCACATTGTTTGCTGGTAAGGACCTCTTTATATAGACCTATAGTGTTTGTCGTGATATGCCTTAATTTGTGGCCATCTTTCGCACGTGCGTTGACCCACTTGACAAAGGGGTACCTAATTTGTTGTAAATGGGCCTAAATTTTCAGCTACCGTTTCTAATTATCAGCAATTGTGCCCAATTACAAAAACATCACCCTTTCTCTTCCCTGTTGTTGTTTGATGATGAAGTGATTTTTTATTGCATCATTCCTAGCTTACAGCTGAATTTAACAATGTCTTGGCATTTCAATCGTAAGGGCAGTTGTTATCATTACGGGCATTCTTACCCAATGCAGAATAGAGTTCAAGTCATTGCTACGTATCTAGCCACCTTATCCACAGCCATTACCGCCGAAATTTGCCAAGTTTCATACAACTGTGTTACCAAGTATGTGGAACTGTTCCAACAAAAAGCAACTTTGAGCCAAATTGTCAGTAACAATATGCCTCCAAGGAAAATTGTGTGGTGGATGGAGGCCTACCGTGAAGCTCTTGTGAGATTCTACCCCACAATTTATCTTCGAGAACTCCAAGAGATACTCGTAAACGATTTCCAGCTTGGTCCACACGACGTTCCCTCGATAGCGGCAATAGCCAGGTTATTTACGAAGCTGAAAATAACGCGCAAGCAATTTGTTCACGTCGCTAAAGAACGAATGTCGCTACTGTCGTCAATCATATTTTCAGTGGAGGAGAAACATTAATCCAAGCCGCGTTTATTTTTTCGACGAAACTCATTTTAACTTTGAAACTGATGAGCGCGATTACGGGCGAACAGATTCAGGGTTGGCATGTCCATCGTTCCGGGAGAAAGGGAGAGCTCGGGCTGGTAAATATTCTACGTTGGCTGTTTGTGGATTCACTGAAGGAGTGATTCAAGCAATTCCGTTTCAGGAACCTTGACTGCTGAATTAGTGACTGAAATAATTGAAATCAGGTTCTCCTACTTTTACCGCGCAATAGCTTTTTGGTTGCAGATAATGCAAGCGCACACAATGAAGTTGCCTTGTGCCGCATATTAGCCAGAAAGAACATAACTCTGGTCAAACTACCCGCTTACAGCTATGATTTAAATCCCATGGAAATGGTCTTTGGACCTGTAAAGGCAATCGCTCGTTTTTCTCCTGGCTTTTTAACAACAAATCCTATGTTGGCAATTACAAACGCATTCGAACAAGTTCGCCCTATAAACGTCAGAAACTTTTACAAAAGATCGTGGGGTGTTTTCGTGTAAATAGTCTGAGGAACAGAAAAACAATAGGTCTAATTAGGAGGTAGTGTTACACAATAACTATTATTCTCTGTTTCACGGGTCAAGTAAAATCACTCTAGCTCCTGTAAGCTAGCTACTCTGAAATTCGAGAGAAAATAAAGTGTATGTATGTATGTATATAAGTATGCTGTACTGACAACGGTAATTCGCGCGCACAGAGTAACGTAGGGAAGAACGTATCAGCTCAGTTTGAGCCACTAAATGTCCGTCATTGGACGTAGGCCTTCCCCATTTTCCTCCACAACACGGTGCTAGTGTTTTACAAAACTATGCAAGTCGTCCCTCCATCCCGTCCTTGGTCTTCCTCGGTTCCTTGTGTGTCCCCTAAGGGGGTTGTCCAATGGTTGTCTGTTCTTCTAGCCACATGACCAGCCCAATTCCATTTTGAGTTTACTTATCGTTTCCATGATATCTCGTACTTTGGTTTTTTCTCGGATCCATTCAGCTGTTTTACGGTCTCGCAACATGATGTTTATCATGATTCTTTCACGAGCTCCCTGCATAGTTCTGAGTTTCAAGGTTCGTTGTTTCGTAAGATTCCAGGTTTCTGATCCGTCGCTTCCTTTACTCATAGCTTTCTGGGTTATAGGAAACACTCCCTAATTCCATTTACCTTGAAAGATAAACACTTTTTGTTGCATGGGTAATAGAAATGTCGCGGTCGTTCTGTTTAAACTGGTGCATGCCGCCAAGAGGTGGTTACTACAATAAAGGAAATCGTTCAGTTGACACCCAGAGCATGTGTACTGGTAAATATTGTAATCGTGAGCTAACGTATAGTCATGTTTTAAAACTGTCGCAATATATCCTACAACAGTCATTTCTGTGTTTTAGGGGTTCGCTAACATTCAGCAATTGTTTTCTGTCATCAACCCCTTTGCACCATACTTTTCCAAAAATGTGCATGCACCCTCCATGCATTTCAAGGGAGTTTAGTTGCTCTGCATTGGTACAACCTCCCCACACAATAAGCCCATATAAGACGTAAGGTAGAATGACTTTAAAGTACAAGTCCAGTAAGGGATTCTTACCTAGAAAGGAACTACGTTTTAACAGGTTTAGTTTGTTTAAAAAGTTCTTTTTCACGTCATTAAGATGGCGTGACCACGTAAGACGGTATCTATAGTGACACCTACAAGTCTGATATATCCATTCAATCCGATCTTTCCCTATAATTACTGAATTTAGAGGCCCAATGAACTGCGTTGTCGTTAACAACATAGCTTCACATTTTGTCGAGTGAGGCGATAAGTTATTTTCCGAACATCAATTGTATAATTCTACTAGAGCATGGTTCAAAAGAGTAACGGCATCATCAACAGTATCTCCACTACAATACAGGGTGGTGTCATCTTCATACATAAGTGTGGTGCCGGAGAGAACTGCAGTTGGTATGTCTTTTGTATACAGTGTAAACAATGTTGTGCCCAGGACGGACCCTTGTGGAATCCCACAATTGAGCTTTGCGATATCGGACTGCTGACCATCCACTATTGTTGAATGTGTTTCAATATGCAGAGGCTCACCACATAAGTTTATAGTAGTCAATTCACTTTTAATCAAAATCTAGAACTATTGATGAAGGAACCTAATGGAAGATTGATTGACATATTGTAACATCGTTCCTGTTTTAAAAATCGTCTGTTCATAAAGCGACCATTTGTAATCATCTGGCACACTGTCTATTCTCTAATC
>OX421453.1:1061055-1076055 GCA_949126865.1 Montipora capitata
GTATTTTGTGATAAATATCAAACAAGTTGAACCACAAAACAAGCAGTGTGACCTAAGTACAGACATTTGGAACCATAATTGTATCAAATGAGTTGAAAGGTGGCGTTTTTAGCCTTAGCCCTTCATCAGAGTGAATATTAAGTTTAATCTTAAGTATCTGTGAACACTGGTCTGCTTAACCCATTGACCCCTGAGAGTGACACTTAACAGATTTACTCTTTCTAAGGCAGCCTATATATATAACTATCAATACAGTGATTCTTTGTAGATTAATGTTTGTTACAAGTACGGGTAGGTAAAATTCAAACTAACCAACAATATTATAGAAAACACAACTGACATAATGCTAAAAGTTTAAAAGTGTAATGCTAAACAGACATGATCAAATTGTTTCTTGAGTTCGGGTTTCAACTGCTCAATATGGAAGCTCTCCTTGATTTTTAGTTAATAGAAAGAGGTAGAATTATCAATAATGTTGAAGCAAGAAACATCACAATTATATGAGAATTTTTAACCTGGAAAAGGTGCTCATTTACACATGTGTAGAAATGCCTGTTGGTTTCACCAATGTAGCGAGCACCACAGCCTGCACAAGTAAATTTGTATACAACACATGATTTGAGAGAATTCGGAATAAAATCCTTTGGACTAAAGATGTTGCACAGTTTGAATGGAGAGAAAATTACTTTACTCCTTGTAAGGATTTAAATGTTCCTTAAACTCAAAAGTGTGGTTGTACATGTATTTAGAAAAATATGTTAGTAACACTTGTGCTATCCAGACCATTTGGAAAAGCTATACTAAAATGTGTTAATGGTGTTAATTCTAGGCAGCAAGTGACCTGGAAAAGTGTTGGACACATGGACCCAAGGAAGCTCATAATTAACTTGCCCAACTTAAACAGAAAGGCTCAAAAATTGAGGTTTGCATACATCCTTATTTCATCTGAATTCTTCATTATTTTCTTTGCAAATGAATCTCTGACCCAATTCTTTAGAAGACGATGCAACAAACAACACTTCGAGTTCCTGTCTGGCAGGTACAAAAGTCGGTTTGGATCAACTTGAATTGTTCACCTCAGATCGAGCGAAAAACGGTTTGTTAATCAAAATTGTTCGACTTTTGCCCCGATTTCACAAAGGTTAGCTTAAAGGTTAGGGCTAGGGTGATTTCTTCAGTCTGTATCAGTTTTTAACGTCAATCTGAGGTGATCAAGTCCGAGTTGATCTCCTGTGAGCTTTGTACCCGCCTGTTCCTGTCAGGTACCCCATCTCAATATTATTTCTCTTTCCTCACTCTGGATTCCATTGGGATTTCTCGGTACTTCATTGACCTCTCTTTATTCTGATTCTCCATGTCCTTGTTGCTGCTTGTATTAAGAATCTGGTGGAGAATTCGGTATTTAGCGTTATTAAGTTTGTAACGTGATGTTAAACGAAGACAAACATCTAGCAAATGCTTTTGAATTGTCTGTCTTTTTTTCCTAGTTTCTCCAACTAGCCAGGTCATTGAAATTGTATGGATACATCCAGTTCAAACCAGGTTTAACAAACTATCCAGAGGAGGACACAAGAGTGATCATTAGCATTGGAAACAGAGAAGTCAATTTTAGACTTCAAGCTTAAAAAGATGTTTCACGCAAGAGTAGTAAAAAAAAAGGCCGTACTTCATTGTCCTGGTGACTTTCGCGCTTGTGTCGTTATTTGCAATTGCCTGATTGAATGCAATTTAAGCGACTATGCAAGCAGTAATCGTAGATTAGAGAGTGCTTTCGAGTATTCTTGGTTTTCACGTGACGTCATAAAAAACTAAACTTAAACATTTTGAGTTGTTACCTTCGACGGGTAAAAGACAATTTACAGTGCAACACGCCTTACCGTGGCACCCAACAAACTTTCACATTTGACAACTACGTGTAAATACGTCAACTCAACAACCCATGCAACGGTGTTCAACTTACAACCGTGTGAACTTTGCAAGGAGGGGTTACTGTCAATAAAATTCGCACACCCTGATAGGCGTGTAAGTTTATGACATAATTATATTACATTACATTATATTATATTCCATAAACCCCGCAAATTCCTTGAGTGAGGCTTTTGTTCTTGGAGAATCAGATTAAACAACTGTATCATGTAATAAGATAGTACATTTTAATGTTGGTGACTCAAAGGTGAGAGGGATCACTTAGACATCGAAAAAGTTGCTTTTTATGCTGACCATTAAAGTCGAATGAATGTGTAGTAATGGAAAAATAAGAAGTAACATAATCTTTAAAAAACGACCAGCAGTGTTTTATCGGGGTTTTGTGCGCCTCGTGGTTTTAGACCCGATAAAACACGTGCTGCGAGCTCTTAGGCTCATGAATTATTATTAATATTGTTATTATTATTATTATTATTATTATTATTATTATTATTATTATTATTATTATTATTGTTATTATTATTATCATTATTATTATTATTATTATTATTATTATTATTATTATTATTATTATTATCATTATTATGTGCGTACTTGACAGACCATCCACATGAGCCTTTGTCTTCAGAGTATCGTTGATGAAATCCTCAGAATAAAGGATGGAAGACCAGTTAAAAGGGTAGGTAATGAACAAGATTAATTTCTATTGTTTTAGCTCGAGCAGGGTCGGAAAAGCCGTACGGCCCTGCTAGGAACACGTAGGAGTTCGTCGCTTTTATAGTCAACCCAGGTCACGCGTGAACAGTATCTTAACCATGTGATCGAAGTCTTCCAATGAATGCGCTACTTTCACTGACGTAACGAAAATCACATCGGAAAATCGCAGATCGGATAGAAATTTTCAAAAATAGACTTGATTTTTCGGAGATCTCCTTGAAATATGGATAGAATTTTTCTGGACGTAAGAAATTGCAAGGGCGACAATCTGTGCTTTATAGAAATACCACGCAGTTTCATCCATTCGTCCCTTCTTCTGGTGCGAGGAGAGTTAAATGCAGAATTCGGACATACCAATCTTTCTTGAAATTGCTTCCTGGATTGTTGACAAACCGGTATGCGTCGCCTATCGCATATTCCATCATTAAGCAACCTTTCACGCATTTCCCCTGAATACATGCTAGGTTTCGTTAGCTTGAATAGCTCAATAGATTTAAGGACGTCGTCTGAAAGTTTAGAAGAATATGTTCGACCCCCTTGACTAAAGGCATCATATGTACCATACGTCTCATAATGTCAAATGATTTTCCAAACCGCTCCTTTAGTGACACGAGCTGATCTAGAGATCGCAAATGGTCCCTCTCCAACCAAATAAAGGTCGATTATACGTCTTCTTGTTTCCTTATTGACAGGTCTGCCTGGCTTGTATTCGCGACCAAAGGAATTGACGGCCGCTGGTCTGAAAATTTTGAAAAAGCGCTGGCAAACTCCAAATCACTCTTCGATTTTCGAAATGTCGCTCCAGATCTTCGGAAACAACAGGAAATGCCCAAATATGGAAAACAAGAATTCGTTATGTTAATTGAATTTTTCAAATCACTGTTCACGCGTGACCTGGGTTGACTGTAAACATCCAAGTTATTTACAGCCAGAAAAGCAAATGCAAACAAGATATTAGATTAATTTTCTGTGCAAATTTTTGTTACTTATTTTGTCCAATCTTCATATTCTGAGTGCTCATGAATAGTGCAAAGAGCCCATATGATAAAATGCCTATTGACTGAGTTTAGGTCGGGCCGGACAGGAAAATATTTGGCCCTCGGTCTTGGCGCACGGACCTCACTGCGCGAGGTCGTACACCATGACCTCGGGCGAAAATTTTTCCCATCCGGTCCTCCCACTCAGTCAATATGTACATAGCATGGAACGGAAACTATCAAGATAAGGCCAGGATTAGGATTAATAGAAAGAGTAACTGTCCTAAATAATACGAGGAGAGTGTAGGATACAATCTGTGAATAATCTGCTGATTTATTATATTGCTGGTCATATTTAATAGCCAAAGGATCGCTCCAAGTCAAAGAAGGAAGCAACTCCAGACTTCCATCTACTTGACTCTGTTTCTTCAGCAGCATCAATGGAGGTATTATAATGAAATGGGTTCAGACGAAAAAGTAAAGCTTTTATCAACTGTATTTTTATGTTTTTTCTGCTTGATGCCCTATAAATGAAAAAAAGAACCCCCCTTGACTTGTGTGAACTGTCCTATAAGCTGGTGCCAGGTTTGATTCTATCAAGGGAATGTCGGGCTGATAACAATAGAAAAACGATAGACCATCTCTCCTGGAGAAATTTCTTGCCTCAGTTTCTAAGATGGACCTCACCAGAGAATGGGCCCACGATTTGTTCAAAAGTGAAAAAAATGCCGGCTTCATGCCTGAAACAAAAACAAGAAGCAAAAACTACAATTGTAGTTGCTAAATATTGGATTGTTTTACATGCAGCCAGGAAATAAAATAAATCTTTGAAAAATAAGTTTGTATATAAACTCGGTACATTCAGTTTGTATATTAGTAATATCATAGTTAATGCATGGAGATGGTTATGAAACTCGCCAAGTTCCTTTGTTTGATGTTTTTGTCCGTATTTTTGGCCTTGACCCTGCACAAAACACACCTTTTATCGATAAGATAACTAATCAAATCCTTCGATTAAATTATGCGTGACTAATTTGCAAACCCGTGCGAAGCGAAAACAAAAGATTGTACAGGGTCACGGTCAATTCAGCATCGATTGCGTCAACATTGCTCTCGCTTTTGAAGGTTTTAAGGTGTCATAACCAGTCCCTCGATGAACTATGATAATATACGTGAAAAAAATTCAGGTCCTTGATTGGCTGAGAGCACGTCAATTAATCCCAAACAGAGTTCAGAAAAGTGAAATTAGTGCAGAAAGTTGAAATTAGTGCAGTAAAGGTGAAGTGTTTGCATTGATAACCGAACAAATGCGAGCCCTGGATGGCGCAATTCATGGCGTAATCTTTCCGTGATTGCGTGATATGCGTGCGTTGCTTCTGCTTAAGGAGGCTCAAACCAGTTTTAACACTTCCAACAAACTGTCATTTGGAGGGATTGAATCTACCAAACTTTTTGACTTAATGGTAATGTTATGATGCCATATGAAACACCAATAGATGCTTAACAAGATGTACTCATTAATGTGACGTAATAGCCATCCAAAAACAGCCTATATTTTGTCTTTAAACGCATATATCTAATCACTTTTCAGCAATAAAAAATGGGGGTCACCGAGTTCGTTTTTGAGATATAAGCGCTTAAACACAAAATATAGGGCGTTTTGAGATGGTTCTTTTGTTGGCATGGTAATTTATTATGTTATATTATCATGTGCATCTTGTTGAGCAATAGGCCATTTCCAAGTTCATGTCTGCCTCCTCTTCAAAGCGAGTCTAAGTGCAAAGTTTTTGTGATGTTAATTAGTTCTACTTTACATAAGAATGAAAACTAATTTTCGTAACAAAAACTTCGCACTTAGACTCGCTTTGAAGAGGAGGCAGACATGATCTCGGAAATGGCCCATTATTGGTGTTTCATATGGTACCATAACATTACCATTAAGTGAAACAGTGTTGTATAGTTAACTTTTCTAATGACACATTCCCTCAAAATTTTTGAAACCGGTTTGAGCCACCTTAAGTTAACCGTCTCGAATTTTTTCATGTATATTATTCAATATTGATAAGTAATCACATGATTTTTCTCGTGCAATTTGGAATAAATAAGCACTCGCAATTTTGTTTCGAAAACTAAAAATTGCACTCGTCCGAATTCTGTGCGTCTTTCCATATCAACTTCGTATTCCACTCTTACTGTCTCTTTTGCACTCTATAACCTATTTATATGCATTCTTCATTGACCAATCAGAAACACAATATTCTGTTGAGTATACAATATATAGGCATATACCAGTTGCTTTCTCAATCATCGTAAAAGAACGGTTCTGGCGAATAGGCTATCGTATGAAACGACCGCAATTCATTCATCCTGTCAAGCTGTTGCTTCCAAAATTACAGGATTTCGCCATCTTGTTTCTGTTAGTTTGTTTTATGCCTTTAATAAAATTGCTTTGATTTTATCAGGTTGATAATGAACAAGAAGGAAAATTTGTTACAAATGAAAATAACAATTCAAGCTCTCCATCAAGTCCAGGCCAAATAGAGCAACTTACGTCTCCAGGAAAGACATCATCAGTCAAACAAGCGTCAGCGGTAAGTCGTCACGGAACGTTTCTTTTCGCAAAATTCTGTTTTGTTCTGTTTTATTAATCGGTAAGGCTTGTTTGCATAACGACCGATGTTGAACTTTCCTAGCTAAGTGCAAAGCACTCTAATAACTATTGCTTTTTGGCTAGGGGGAAAACAGATTGCACCGAGAAAAATTTCGGGGAGTGAGTAGGGAATTAATCTACCTAACCAACAGTGACGTTGAGTCCAGGAATGAAACCGAGGCTACGTGATTAAGTGCTCTCACCACTACGCTAACCCTGCTCTCTAAATATTTTTGTGCATATCAAGGGTATCAGATTTGTGGGTACTGGGCAATATTTTTGCTCAATTAACCATGATGACGACAGGAGTGTGAGAGTGAGTGTCCGTGGTGACGATATATGCTTAATTAAAGAGGCACTATCATGCTAAATTCGCTGTTTTTTGCTGAAAATCTAAATTAGTACATTAGCTCACACGTACATGACTCCTGACAACCCACTGACAAGGTGTAAAATATATTTATGGCACAAAGAGCAATTCGTATTAATTTTTGGCGACTTTCTCGAGACACCGTCTCCAAACTTCAATCCATTTACATCCTTTCCATCCTTGGGTGCAAACAAGAACGAATAGCCTCTGTTCACTTAAATGGTTATTGGCAACAAAACTACAGCATTATTTTTTGGTCTTCATTGATGCAAAGACGTCTTTTAGTGTTTTGAAGTTTGACTAAAATAGCGTGACACTGCCCCTTTAAACAGTTGTGGAAACTCGCGTATCTCTTCTCAAAACGGATACTTCTTACGTCATTTCAAAAGATTTCTTTGTCAAGACAAGATAATTGTAGTGTCTTTCGAATAAAGAGGTGTGAAGAGGCATGATCATCATATTTCTCTTAGCCAATTCTCTTTTTTTTTTCTTCTTTTTCGACACAGGGCAAAACTCAAGTACTAAAGCAGAAAGTATCCCAAACCAGCAACGCAGCCGTGAAAACAAATGAAGTTTTTGAGGGAATTGGAGATGATGACCTCTAAACGTCACTTCGTGGGGAGTTTAAGCAAGGGCAACGACAACGTCGGCGAAAACGTCACTTCAAAATATAACTTAGCGCTATCGCAAGTATTTCGTGATTGTTCCGTCTAGTTAACCTTTACAATACGGGCGAACGATCCCGTAAATGGCTGATTACGAACGGGTTTAAAGTAACTTAAAGTAACGGTAGCAAATAAATGGTTCATTGTTGTATGCTCACGTTGTCGTCAAAACCTAAAATTTGATGATTTCACGTTGTTGTTTTGTGTGGAATAGGGCAAAGAAGTGCACGGAAATTCGTGCTCACGTGCAGAACGGTTATTTTTCCTTTTTTAACCAGTAACCTTCTTGCTTTGTGGCTTTGTCGTTGCCGTAGCCGTCGTCTTTGCTTAACTCCCTATTGTGTATTCCTCCGGTATCTGATTATGCAAGAGTTAGGATTAGGGTAACCCATGGTAGTACGAGTCGCGCAAATTGCAAACACTTTTATACATTAATTATTTCATGCCAAAATGTTTGTTTAGATCCGCACTGATTGGAGTTAATTACTATAAGAAATTTCGGACACTGACTTTTTTGAACAATTGCATTCAAACGACTTTCACTAAAACCTTTGATAAAGACGTTTCCACCGAACACCTTCGGTCATCCTCGTATTTATCAAAGTTTTTAGTGAACGTCGTTTGACGTTCAAAAAAGTCAGTGTCCGAAATTTCTTGTAGTAATTCTGCAAACTCCTGGCTGCAATTTCAGCATATTTGGTTGGAGTCAGACGACTGAAAACTGGCTCATTTTCACATGGGTAACCTGATTTGTCTGACTTTCATCAACTTTGCCCTTCTTCTAGTTTATTGAGATTAAGTCATCAGATCAGTAATCGAAGAAGACAGACAAAGAAGTTTGATAATGTTAGCTCTACTTTCGGATATGTTCTCTCAAATGCAGACCTCATTAAGTAATATGCTGTTTAATATTGCAGTGGTAAGCACTTATTCCATCCGTGTTGGCAATTTCTGTACCGGCACAGATATCTTTCTATTATGGTTATTGCAACCTTCAACTGGATTTGTTTCACAGCAGACTTGAAATATCACACCAATTCAGTCTTTTATCTTCAATTACAACTTTACAAATTACAAAATCGGGCCGATTGAATCTTCACGAAAGGAATCGTGTATAGCAAACGCAATGGCCTTATTTTGTGTGCTCCTAAATATTTGCATCGAAAAGTAAATGGAGCCAAATATTCGCGCATTTATCACAGCTGGTTTTCTGACATTCTGACTAACAACAGCAAATGAGTAGTCTTTGTTAAGAAAAATGATGTTAACTTTTTCTCTATATTCTGTCATCGACACCCTATACGATTTTTTACTCATTAGCTTTTATTACAATACAGTAATCAAGTTTAAAACGTATGACAGGCTGAGAACCATGACATTGATGCTTTAACAAGAGGGATACGTTTTAGGGAGTAAAGCGTCATTCTTTTGACCAACTCTATCGTTGTTAAAACATTAGTTTCTTATGGTAAAAATGTCGGGTAGTAAAAAAACGTTTCGATCGCGCTTCGGTCATTCTCAAGTTTGAAAATTGTTTTATAACAAATTAATACATCTATAGTAGAGGTGTAAAAGTTACTTAACGTCTCTTAAGTAAAAAAATACACGCTATTTTTAAATATTGCTGATAGCTTTCATTTACTTGTGGAGACAACATGAGGGAATCCAGATTTTGGATTGAATTCCGTCAAGAGAGAACTTGGCACGAAATTAGAAATTTCAAATCCATCACGCCAATACAATGCACTGGATTCTATGTCGATTTTCCCACCAATTTTTATTTGCCAGTATCAAAAATACCATAATACTCTTTGTTTGTCCCTCCAAACTTTTGCATAAGCATTGTTTCCAGTTTCTCTTGAGACCATTTTAACCATAAAAATGAAAACAATTCTTATGCAACATTTTGGAGGGACAAACAAAGAGTTTCAACTTAAACGAACATATAACATGATAGATGGTGCGAAACATTCATTGTGAACTTCAGTCAATGAATTCCGGCTAACGTATAGCTAACGCTTAGGCATGCGTAACGCACCTTGTAAAAAATTGCGCATATATAATTGGATGAAATAAAGTAGTTGTCTGTTATAAAATGATGTTGCCGGATGGTGTCATTTGAGTTTTTGCTATTAAGGCACCACGACTCCCTTTCAGTCCAGCTGATAATCTTGAGTAATGATTTAAAGTGCCCCAAACGCCAAAATGTTTTTTTCGCTAAAGTGAAACTTTGCAACTATTCGAAACGCATTGCGGCAATTTTTTTCCCTTTTCTAACAAATCCTGCCATTTTATAGGCTTCGAAAGTTGCGAAAGTCCAAGCATCTTTTGTTCACGACCGAGTCAGAAGGGGAGTGGGTCTATTCCTGACTTGACGTCACAATCTACTTTGCATGCATGTTTACAAAGAGTTAATTCAATGTAAATCAGTTTGTGACGTCAACTCAGGAATAGACTCACTCCCCTTCTGACTCGGTCGTGAACAAAAGATGCTTGGATTTTCGCAACTTTGGAAGCCTATAAAATGGCAGGATTTGTTAGAAAAGGGAAAAAATTGCCGCAATGCGTTTCGAACAGGTGCAAAGTTTCACTTTAGCAAAAAATATATTTTGGTGTTAGGGGCACTTTAAAGCTATTTATTGTATATTTACTCACCGGTCGTATATGATTGGTCGAGAGTATACATCTACGAAGTCACAGAAGCATGTGAAGTTGACAGGATCAACCTCGTCCCCAGGAGCTTTCCCCTTCCAATGGGAATTAAGGGAAGGTCCTGGAAACGAGGTTATCCGCAGCGGATATAGATAGTTTTCACCTGAAGTCACAGCAGCCATGTTGATGCAAAGAACAATAGAGCAAAAAGGCTTTTGGGAATTTGACTCTATTATAATTCAAAACATGTGCCATAATAGGCCATTTTCGAAATATCAAATATTCAGCTTGATAGGGAGCCAGTGAGGACGAAAACAATAGAAAAACTTTGGAATGAACGTGAGAAATATTAGCATATCATCCACTTTCCTTTGTCTTTGTCCTCAGAACCTCTCTTTTAAGCGGAATTTTAATATATCGAAAAAGGTCTATTTGCCATTGTTTTGTGCACCAACATGGCCGTCTCATCACGTGATTAGAAACCACCCATTGAGTTCATTCAAGCACACTGCATGCTAACACTTTGGAATGAAGGTTTTGTCTCATTGTGTAAGTGACATTTTATTAGACTGCTCGCAGTCCCTTCTGAGTTAGTCGAACTGCCCGCTTTGGTCACGCAAGCAAGCCGAGGGAGAATGGTGATAGAGCGAGATATAGGGACTGCACACTCATCTGTAACCGACGCGTTCAGAATTTTCCGTTGCACCAGTAACGGGAAATTTGGATTGCACCCTGTCAGATTTTTTTCACGAGTTACAGTGCATTTCACAAAATTTTTGACGGGCGATTTGCGAAGTTCGTTGTAAATTTCAAAAGTTGGCTTCGAACTTGGAATTTCATTACGTAATTGTCAATCAAATGGAAAACTTTGAAACGAACCTTGAGAATTTCGCGTTAAACTTCGTGGGAATGAACACTGAACACTCATCAAGCTTCTAAATACTGGAAAAGTATATTTTCATTTTCAAGAGTCAGTGTTTCGTGTGAAATAACGTTAAGGTGCGGCTGATCGATGCAAACACTGAAACGTTATTCTCTACCAAAATTTTTGGTTTTATCAACGGAGTTGATAATGTAAATTGGCCACCGTACAGAGGTTAGCCCTTCGTCAGAGCGAATCGAGGGATTATGGGTTACGTGTAGTTTTTATAGTAGAGTAGGAGCTACACTATTGGTGGTAACATGGCAACGTGAAAAATAGGAATATATTAGTTAAATGAAAAGCGTTCGTTAATACCGTGAGGATTAAGGGTGCCGATTTGAAAGATGAATTTTTGTTCCAGATTCTTGCGGCTTTCCGTCGTACCTAGATGTAGGGAAAGGCCGCAGATAGCCATGTGTTTTTTGGAGTGGTTAGGCAGATTAAAATGGCGAGCGACTGGCTTAGATGCATCTTTGTCATTCTTCTCAACATCGCGAAGGTGTTCGCGGAATCGGTCGCCTAGTCGTCTACCTGTCTCACCAATGTATAATTTATTGCATAACGTACAGGTTATGCAATAAATGACATTTGCGGAGGTACATGTGAAACGATCGGTGATCTTAACAGATCGCTTAGGTCCCGATATCTTGCTAGTGTTAACAATGAAAAGACAAGTTTTGCATCGTGAGCGCGCGCATTTGAAAGTGCCGGGTTGCTCGTTAGTTTTGAGCGCGCTTCTAACTAAAAAGTTGCCTACGTTTTTGTCGCGTTTGAATGAAATAAGTGGAGGTTGCGGAAAGATTCTACCAGTCTCGGGATCATTTTGGAGTAATTTAAAATTACTAAGAATGATGCTTTTGACTGCGTGATTATGAGGATGGAAAGTGAGGGTGAATGGAATTCTATCATTCTTATCTTTTTGTGACGTTTGTAGTGATGACTCTCGATTAAATTGTTGGGCGCGATGATGGCCCGCTTTGACCACAGAGACAGGATAGCCACGTTTCTCGAAGAACTGGCACATCTCCTCTGATTTGCTGGAAAAATCGGAGTCATCACTACATAGACGTCGAAGTCTAAGAAATTGCGAATAAGGAATGGAGTTCTTGACATGTGATGGAAGTGACGATGAATACAACAAATAACTGTGTGAATCCGTAGGTTTGTAGTGCACACTAGTACATAGCACGTTGCCTCTAATAGAAACTTTGATATCTAGGAAAGCCAATGAAGTTTCCGAAATTTCCCAGGTATATTTCAGAGCCGGATGAAAAGAGTTGACGGAGGTTATAAATTGATCGAGTTCTTCTCTACTGGATGAAATAGCGCCGATGCAGTCGTCGATGTAGCGGCCGTAGAGTTCAGGTTTGGGGCCGTTGTACTGATTAAAAAATTGGTGTTCAACATATCCTACAAAAAGATTGGCATAGCTAGGTCCCATTCTTGTGCCCATCGCTACACCATTAATTTGTTTGTAATAGTTGCCGGCGAATGAAAAACAGTTAAGCGTTAAAACTAGTTCGGCAAGGCGGAGGAGCGTTTCCGCGCTCGGTTCTTTGACAGTGCGTTGATCGAAAAAGTGTTTAAGTGCTTGAAGACCTTCGCTATTAGGAATGACTGTGTATAAAGATGTAATGTCCATGGTGAAAATAAGTTTGTTTTGGCCGGAGAAATTGAAATCGCGGAAAATTTGTAGTGCGTGTGTACTGTCTTTAATGTATGAAGGCAAAGATTTGACGACAGGCGTCATAATCCTGTCTAAGTAGCTAGAAATGAGTTCGGTGGGGCAACTACAGGCAGAAACGATAGGGCGACCTGGGTTGTTGGGTTTGTGAATTTTAGGCAAGAAGTAAATGCACGAAGTTCTAGGGGTGTTGATGATGAGATTAGTGGCAGTGTCCGGTAATTCTTGATTAACTATAAGATTTTGAATGGTGTCTTTGACAAGTTTTTGATTTTTGGAAGTGAGATCTTTAGGGATTTTGGCATAAAACGAGGTATCCGAAAGTTGCCGGTCGGACCGCCAAACAACTACCGCGCGGCCTTTGTCGGCCGATTTCACAACTGTGTCGTTGCGTTGACTAAGATTTTTAAGCGCCGCCCACTCTTCCGAGGACAGGTTGGAAAATTTAGTGTTGCGATTGAATTTAAGTTTGTGAATGTCGTGACGGCATTTTTTGGTGAAAAAATCTAAAGAGGCAAATTGTCCCTCTGGGGGAGTCCATTTGGATTTGCGAACTAGAAGTGTTTCAAAAATATCTTTATTAGAAGTGTCCGAATCATCCTCTTTGTCGTGAAAAAAGGCTTTTAACTGAACGCGGCGAAGGAATTTTTCAACATCTTGCTTAATAGTAAATTCGTTGGTACGTTTGGTAATAGGGACAAAATTTAGGCCCTTACTGAGAACAGATTTCTCTGAGTCAGTAAGCGGAAGATTTTCTGGAATTGTGATTACGGTATTATGGCTATGCAATGTAGTGTCGTCGGTAATTTGCGGACTTGTCTTTTCATTGTTAACACTAGCAAGATATCGGGACCTAAGCGATCTGTTAAGATCACCGATCGTTTCACATGTACCTCCGCAAATGTCATTTATTGCATAACCTGTACGTTATGCAATAAATTATACATTGGTGAGACAGGTAGACGACTAGGCGACCGATTCCGCGAACACCTTCGCGATGTTGAGAAGAATGACAAGGATGCATCTAAGCCAGTCGCTCGCCATTTTAATCTGCCTAACCACTCCAAAAAACACATGGCTATCTGCGGCCTTTCCCTACATCTAGGTACGACGGAAAGCCGCAAGAATCTGGAACAAAAATTCATCTTTCAAATCGGCACCCTTAATCCTCACGGTATTAACGAACGCTTTTCATTTAACTAATATATTCCTATTTTTCACGTTGTCATGTTACCACCAATAGCGTAGCTCCTACTCTACTATAAAAACTACACGTAACCCATAATCCCTCGATTCGCTCTGACGAAGGGCTAACGCTCGAAACGTCAGCTTTTAGAATCTCTGTACGGTGGCCAATTTACATTATCTACTCCGTTGATAAAACCAAATTTTTGTATACTACTTCCCCACCGACGCAGCACCACAGTTTCTTTAGAAACTACCCCTTCATTCATTTGTTATTCTCTACCAGTTTGTTTCACTGCTGTGAATGCTGGGATTGGTAGTTTAACAACACTCCATATTTCAGCACGTGCTGACCGAGTGATAATTCATCATTTCAGTGTCTTCGATATTCCCTCTCCCGTTCCTGTCCTATTTGAGATGACCCTTTCCATTCTAACCAGATTTCAATAATTTTCTGCCGAACAACAGTTGGAATTGCCTTTCCTTGCACGGCCCGGAAGGCACTCATTTCAAAACAACAACCGAGAGCAATGGGGAAATTACTTCGCCACATAAACACGAAGTTCGGCGCGAAATTGCCAAGTTCGTTTCAAAGTTTGCCATTTGATTGACAGTTACGTAATGAAATTCCCAAGTTCGAAGCGAACTTTGGGATTTATAACGAACTTCGCAAACCGCCTGTCAAAAGTTTTGTGAAATCCACTGTAATTACTTCTTGTCAGATTCTGATGCCAATGTGTCTTCGATTTTCCTTTGGAAAAGAAAAGATAAGCACAATATGGCTTTTACGGTTTCGATCATTTATCCCTTCAAATGGCTGAACCCAAATAAGCGCTGAAACTTGCGGTCGAAGCTCTCCTATCGCGCAAGTATGTTATGGCTGTGCTACCAACTAGCTTCGGCAAGATCATAGACTGCTCGCAGAAACCTCGTTCCCAGGGTCTCTCTTCTCTGCCTCCCTTGTCGTTGGGAAAAGAGACCCTGGGAACGAGGCTGTGCTCGCAGTCCCTTCTGAGTTAGTCGAATCGCCTGCTTTTGTCACGCAAGCGAGCCGAGCGAGAATGGCGATAGAGCGAGATATAGGGACTGCAGTCACTGCACGTTGTTCTGTAACCGACGCGTTCATAATCTGCCAATTGCCCCCGCAAGGTTTTGGTCCAGAGTCTAAAACCCGAGGAGGCAACCTACAAGACCCTGCATGAAAAGGGAAAATATGTAAATTGATATCTAAATTGGTATAGATATTGTATAG
>OX421453.1:1078555-1083555 GCA_949126865.1 Montipora capitata
GAAATGTTTTTGGCCACGTTCGATATTTCCGCAATGTTCACACATGGCTACGAGTCTTTATGGTTAAATGTAAACATTGTTTTGTTTAGAAATATCTGTTGAGACTTGTGAGACAAAGAAAATATAACTGAGCCGTGAAATTTGACCATAAAGCCTCTTAGCCATTCCTGAATACGAACGTGGCCTACGCTGTGTTATGCGCTGAACAGGATGCGCAGTGCAATGGCTCAAAACAGTTTCAACACTTGAAAGAAACGTATTTATTAGAAGGATTGACACTACAACACTTTATCACTTAACAGCAATGTAATGGTACCATATCAAACACCTATTATTGTCGAAAAAGATTCGGGCATTTTTTTACGTAAAAGGTAACCTTGGCAACAAAGAAAGCCCTGTAAAACCACCCCCTATTTTGGCCTTAGCTGCTCATATCCCAAAAATGAACTTGTTGACCCCTATTTTTTATTTCTGAAATGTAATCAGCATGCCAGAATGAAACTTCCTGCAAAGTTTAAAAAAAATCTGGGCAGCGGATTTAGAGCCACCTTAAATAATTGAAAATTTAAGGTAGTTCTGAATCCGCTCCACAGAATTTTTTTTTAACTTTGCACATAGTTTAATCTTAGCTTGCTGATCATTTTTGTGCAATAAAAAGTTGGGGTCACCGCGTTCGTTTTTCAGATATGAGCCTCCTGTTGCCATGGTAACTTCTAACGTCACAAAAATAACTGCATCTTGTTCAGCAATAATTGATGTTTAACTTGGTAACATAACATTGCTGTTATGTGATAAAATGTTGTTGTGTCAATCCTTCTAATAACAACGTCTCTTGAAAGTGTTGAAACTGGTTTGAGCCACCTTAATAGGCAATTTTCACGATGGCGTCATTTGACTACAACTACCACAACTCAGTTTGTTTTTCTTTTCATATTTAAATTTTATATTCCCAGTGGGGTAAAAACAACAATAGCTCTAATTTAACATGAGAAAAGCGAAACCTGAAGGATTCTGGTACTTGCAGTCAAATGGCGTCACCATGCAAATGTCCTATTGGGTGGTATTGAACTCCAGCGTTTCAGTTAATTTATTCAAGTGGGGGGTCATTCATTAAGACCATTTGAGGGGTCATACAGACGTCGTGCCAGCAGAGACTCTTTGGCTCACACCTTCACACATTTAATTATTTTGTAATGTCCTGTCCCATTTTGAAGTCCTTTCGTTTTATAAGCTTCCGTGATAAATTCAGTTTAAAGATAACAAACACTCTTTTGCTTGCAGGAAATCCGAAAAGTTGCTCGAAGGACTAAAAGTTGCTCCAAATCTGAAAAGTTGCTCAAAATTTGCCGAGCAACTTATGTACAGCCCTAGCCATGCCATCCCCCGGCACTTAAGGGTATGTTTTCAAATATTTGAGTGAAATTTCTCCCAAAGAATTTGCTGGAGAAGAACTCATGAATTTAGAGGAGCTGGTTGCCAAAGTTTCCGGAGAGGCAGACATTGACGCTTTGACATACGTCACTGATTTTGACCGTGAAGCTCTCTCCTATGAGCCAACTGTTGATACAAGTGATTCTAACTGGAGGAGGAATCTTCGGATAGAGATTATTGAGGGTCACAATTCAATGGAAACAAAAGAAAGTGATGACGATGAAGACATGGACCAAACTCTTAAAGTTCCCGAGCTGTCATCTGTCAAGGGCGCCATTGGGCTCGCCAAGCAGTTGGTAGAATTTGCTGACTGGAGGGGTGAAGAACAATTATCCTTGGTGGTAGGCTGTGTTTACGATCTTCTGTGTGATTCCTAGCTAAAGTCGCTCAAGCAATCATCTCTTGACTCTTTCTTTACCAAAAAATGTGTTTTTTTTTTTTTTTGCTTTTTTGCTTTTTTTTTCGGAAAAAAGGGTTACTTTCCTTATATGAAAAATACATTTCCTCTCCCGTCCCTTCTTATGCATGATCTTCGCGGAAATTACATTCTGTTCCTCAATAAACTTAGAACAACCATTTATGGTTATGGTTCACCGAGAGATGGTTTCGCGCAGACTGGGACGCCTAAAATGCTTTGTTGTAAACATGGCGGTTCACGAATGAAGTTGTCTCTCTGGCCTTTCTGCGCACGAATTCCAGGACCTACCGATACAATTTGGGCAAGTTTTGAAAGCTAAAATCTCCAATCGATGCTGTACTTTGCTGGTAGGACTGGGTGGCCCGACACTTGTAAAAAAATCGACGAAATGACAACCGGGGGTCTTCCCTTGTCATGGAATGGTAGAATTACCGTGAATTCGTTTGGGAATGAACAAGGCAACTTGAAAAGCACGAGACTGGCCCTCATCAAATGGCTGAAGCGCGACCGGAGGTGAGGGAGAAGAACATTTCTAGCCAGATACTAAGGAGTAGCCCTGGTGTGTGCTGTTAATTAATGTAGCCTTTTGATTTCTGAACAAATATTTGTCATAGAATATTCGCGACAAAGTAGCGCTTTTCTCGCTGTTATTCTTGTAGAGAAAACTGCGTAGACTTTCGTCAGTTGTTCTTGTCAAAAAAAAAAAAACGGTATAATGTAAATAAGAGAACACTGACATTTATATTTCTAGATTACTGAAGTGATACTCAGTCTGTATCTCTATGCAAGAAGCGCATTCAAAATTTCCTCATATTACTGTGTAAAAGTTTGTTTTTGAATGATTTTCCTACTACTGCATATGAAAAACAACCAAGTTTTCCTCCCCGTTTTCTTCACATGATCTTTGCGGAAGTTACATTCTGTCCCCCAATAAACTTAGAACAACCAGTTGAGATATGTCCAGAAATGCACACAACAACAAAAATGGCAAAAATGAGAAAATGTTGGCGAATTTGGCAAATATGGCGAAAATGACAATTTTGCCACAATCGCCAACGAGGAAAAACACAAAGCACTGAAGGGGACCCATAAAAGTTGACGAAAGCGGCAAATTTGGCAAATATGGCGAAAATGACAATTTTGCCACAATCGGCAACGAGGAAAAACACAAAGCAGTGAAGGGGGCCCATAAAAGTTGGCGAGACCGGCGAATTTGGTAAATATGGCGAAAATGACAATTTTGCCACAATCGCCAACGAGGAAAAACACAAAGTAGTGAAGGGGGCCCATAAAAGTTGGCGAAAGCGGCTAATTTGGCAAATATGGCGAAAATGACAATTTTGCTACAATCGCCAACGAGGTAAAACACAAAGCAGTGAAGGGGGCTCATATATAAAAGTTGGCGAAAGCAGCGAATTTGGCAAATATGGCGAAAATGACAATTTTGCCACAATCGCCAACGAGGAAAAACACAAAGTAGTGAAGGGGGCCCATAAAAGTTGGCGAAAGCGGCTAACTTGGCAAATATGGCGAAAATGACAATTTTGCTACAATCGCCAACGAGGTAAAACACGAAGCAGTGAAGGGGGCTCATAAAAGTTGGCGAAAGCGGCGAATTTGGCAAATATGGCGAAAATGACAATTTTGCCACAATCGCCAACGAGGAAAAACACAAAGCAGTGAAGGGGACCCATAAAAGTTGGCCAAAGCAGCGAAATTTGGCAATATGGCGAAAATGACAATTTTCCCACAATCGACAACGAAGCAAAGCACAAAGCAGTGAAGGGGCACACAAAAGTTGGCGAAAGCGGCGTATTTGGCAAATATGGCGAAAATGACAATTTTGCCAAAATCGCCAACGAGAAAAACACAAAGCAGTGAAGGGGGCCCATAAAAGTAGGCAGAAGCGGCAAATTTGGCAAATATGGCGAAAATGACAATTTTGCCACAATCGCCAACGAGGCAAAGCACAAAGCAATGAAGCAATGAGGGGGCCCATAAAAGTTGGCGAATGTGGCGAACAAAATTAATGAAAGAAGAATTCGATCTCCAGTGCTGTTTCAAATGTTTGACCTCAAATTACAAAAGTTCATTTCTTGAATTTTAATGATTTTAGAAAATTAACAACCAGCATGAAGAACAAGGGAAAGAGGAATTTGGCAAAATAGGGAGATATGGCAACGGGACGTGGCTCCAAATAACAAAGTCATGGCAAGGTTGTCATTTGTGACTGCGGTGGAACAATTTAATTACTGAAATATGTAACTGCATCGTACTCTGACAATTCATGCAAGTAAGCATTGCGTGAAGATGCATGTCGTGCCTGTGAATTTTATAGTAGCTTTTCACGAATCTTGCCATCAGTCGAAATTGAAATCCTTTTACCACAACTGTAGAAGAATGTCGACACCCAGTAGAACAGAAGTTGCAAAATTAAAATTCTCCACAAAACGAGAAACATTTCCTGAATTGTGATCCGCCGGAAAGATCGAAGCGTTCTTTTAGACCCCATCTTATGAAATTGACATATACGTCTTGTTAATTCACTGTAGTGTAACTGCTAACTGAGCCCCAAGTCTCCTCGTTCGTCGTCTGAGTACGTACATACATACATAAATACTTTATTCGTCCCAAATGGGCTTTTCAGAATAAAGTCAAGAGATAACTAATGCTTTATACAAGTAAATTAATTAACTAATTAACTAGTAAATGACATAATCGAACCGATTAATTATTAATTAATTAATGAAATAAAAACAAAAGTGGAGTAATTAGGTCACTTAAAAATTCGAGAGAAGGCTTCTCCTCAGGCAACGTTTGAAGTCCTGCAGTGTTGGTTTCAACTTAAGAGTCGAGTCTAGTGAGTTCCAGAGTTTGACTGTCCTGAAGTGGAAAGTTCAAAGGAATATTTAACATCTGGGAGTTCCTCGTTGTACGCCTTGTGATCATGGCTCTTTTAATATATTTAGAAAATAAAGAGGCTGGAGCGCGCCCTGACATACATTTGAAGGCCATTATTGCGTGGCGATAATGCAACTGCTGTCTTACAGGTAGCCACTTTAGATCTTTAAGGATAGGGGAAATGTGGTCGTATTTCCTTGAGCTGCTAACGATACGAGCCGCGAAATTCTGTACAGCCTGGACCCTACTT
>OX421453.1:1088555-1093555 GCA_949126865.1 Montipora capitata
CGTCTTTACACTAGACGAATTTAACAGACGCAGAAAAAATGTTTGCCCAAGTTCGTCCCAGACGAATTATGCGTCTCTAGTATAAAAACGGCCATTGGCAAAATATCGCCAAAATTGCCGAATTTGTCAAATTCGCCAAAATCGCCAATGTTCACCCATGGGGTGTCAATACCAATGGATGAACCAATTTGACGAAATTGGCAGAATATCGCCAAAATTGCCAATGTTTACCCATGTGGTATCAATACCAGTGGATGAACTAATTTGACAAAATTGGCAAAATATCGCCAAAATCGCTAATTTTGCCAAGATTGTCAATCGTGCAGCTCTTTCGCCAAATCTGCCATTTTTGTCATTGTGTGCATTTCTGGACATAAGTGAACCAGTTATGGTCTTAAGTCTTTGTTTTTACTTAATCAGCTAAGTTGTGGAATGCGCTACTGAATAACACGTTTTAAAATGAGAATCCAGGGAAACATTTTGTATAGCCGCTTTTCTTTTGAATTTATTAATTTTTCTTTAAATATTTTCTATTAATTTAATTATGTATCCATAGATGCTATGTATTTTAGCTGTAAATGTTATGTCTCCCAAGATAGTAGGACTTGTAGTTACTCTGAATTCCGGGATGAAATAAAGTTGAATGCATTTGTGTATGTTTCCTTTAGCAGGGCACATGCGTACACTTTGTATTCCGCGACTACAGTGCTTACCATATGAGATATAAAATGACTTTTGGCTTAAAGTGCCCCTGTGATCAAAAAGACCACTTCCTTTTTTCCTTCAGATTTTAAAAGTGTGTTTGCTTAACACCTGACTGGCAAAATTTTGAGCTTTGATTTTTACCCAAAAGCCGTTTACTTTAAGTGTAAGTTTTGGATTTCACGGTCCGCCATTACTCACGTTCAAAACTGACCGATTGGACCTCAGACGGTTGGATCCAGGGAAAAGTGACGTCAGAGGCTCACTAGCTTAAAATTTCAGCGTGTGAACGCAGCTAATTATATATGCAAAGCGTGAGTTTAAAAGTCTGAAAGCCCAAAACCCCCGTGCTGCATATTAATTCTGCGGCGTACACACGTATTGCATTCATAAACTAGTGAGCCTTTGACGTCATTTTCTCCTCGATCCAGCTCTCTCAAGAACATAATGTTAGTAATGGCGGACCATTAAATAGGAAAATTACAATTAAAATAAAGAGGTATCTTTTTGAAATCAAGGCTTAAAACGTGGGTCACTTAGTGTTTTGTTAACATAGTTTTGAAATCCAAAGAAAAATATGAATTAATTTTTTGGTCACAGGGGCACTTTAAATATATAAGCCATCGAAATCTTACGTTAAATTGTAATGACAAGGGCGGTCTAATGGAACTGTCAGTAGGCGTGGGATTTGTCACACATGGTTTAGGGGCCGACATATCTCTCCTCCAATGCCTTACCGGGAGGCAAGGTCAGTAGCAGAAAGCAGCAAAGGGCCAACTGAGTCCAAAAGCGATCGCACGGGCCGAAATCCCGGGATGACTCGTTTGGTACGACGCTCCAGCGCCACGTCTGGAGGTACTGCATTTTTCTCTCTTGCTCAAAGATTCCGTCATCGCATGCGCAAATGTTCTGGCTATCCGATACGTATCATACCAAAATAAAGATGCTGGTTTTTACAAGGAATTGACATTTCAGTTGATCGTACAGGCATAAACGTAGATGTAAGAACCATGCTTGTCTGGTCTTCTGGAGACAGAGGTGAGAGATGGTTTCGCGCAGACTGGGACGCCTAAAATGCTTTGTTGTAAACATGGCGGTTCACGAATGAAGTTGTCTCTCTGGCCTTTCTGCGCACGAATTCCAGGACCTACCGATACAATTTGGGCAAGTTTTGAATGCTAAAATCTCCAATCGATGCTGTACTTTGCTGGTAGGACTGGGTGGCCCGACACTTATGAAAAAACTATGAAATAAGAATCGGGAGTCTTGCCATGTCATGGAATTGCAGAATAACCCAGAATTCGTTTTGGGCATGAGCGAGGCAACTTAAGAAGCACGAGACTGGCCCTCATTGAATGGCTGAATCGCGGTCAGAGGAAATGATTTCCAGCCAGATACTCAGGAGTAGGGCTGGTGTGTGCTGTTAACGTAGATTTTGGATTTCTGAACAAGTTTTTATTATAGAAAATTCGCGACAAAGTTGTGCTTTGACCTAACACTAACCCTTACCAGTAAACTCATAGGTACGGATAAAATCAGGTAGCGCATTCCGCAATTTAGCTGATACGTAAGAAGAAAGAGAACTAAGACCAAAAGAGGCTGTTCCAAGTACGTTTCCTCTCCCGTCCCCTTCGTATGCTGGATTTTTGCGGAAATTACATTCTATGATGAAATGGTATATGAAATGAATCATATATGAACTGCGGATATGAAATCAAGTGAAGCTATGATCTTCGCAGTTATGAACGCAATTTCTACAGTTGCGTGGAGAAGCCTGAAAAATAGCTTCACTTGATTTCCCATCCGCAGTTCATATATGATTCATTTCATATACCATTCCGTCATTGATTCATTCCTCACGGGACCATTGGAGCCCACGGGTGGCCAGCTCCCAACGTCAGTGGCTTCATAGCTCAGTTGGTTAGAGCGTCGCACCGGAATCGCGAGGTCACGGGTTCAAACCCCGTTGAAGTCCTGAATTTTGTCAGGCTTCTCCACGCAATTGTAAAAATTGCGTTCATAACTGCGAAGATCATAGCTTCACTTAAATCACATTCTGTTCCTCAAAAAACCTGGAACAACCAGTTATGGTCTTAGTTCTCTTTTTTCTTACGTAGCAGCTAAGTTACTGAATGCGCTACCTGATTTTGTCCGTACCTACGAGTTTACTGTTTTTAAAAGAGAATCCAGGGCCGCGCTTTGTACAGCGGCTTTTCTTTTTAATGAATATATCTTTAAATATTATATATTTAGTAGGTATCTGTATATGCTATGTATTTTAGCTGAAAATGTTATGTCTCCATGATTTCTTTCGCACATGCGTAAATGTTCTGGCTCTCCGATACTTAGCCTACCAAAAAAAATTAAAATTAAGATGCTGGTTTTTACAAGGAATTGACATTTCAGTTGGACAGATTCTACAGGCATAAACGTACATTAAGAACTGCGCGTGTCTGGTCTTGTCGAGACAAAGGTGAGAAATTGTTTCATGCAGACTGGGGCGCCTATAATGCTCTGTGTAAACATGGCGCCTGACGAGTGAAGTTGTCTCTCTTGCCTTTCTGTGGACGAATTCCAGCACCTACCGATACAATTTGGGCCAGTTTTCAAAGCTAAAAACTTCAATCAGTGCTGTATTTTGCTGGTAGGACTGCGTGACCAGACACTTACAAAAAATCAATTAAATGAGAATCGGGGGACTTCCCTTGTCATGGAATGGCAGAATTACCCAGAGTTGTTTTTGGCCATGAAGTAGGCAAATTGAGAAGCACGAGACTGGCCTTCGTCAAATGGCTAAAGCGCGGCCGATCAAAAAGTAGTGAGAAGAAGATCTCTAGCCAGGTACTAAGGAGTAACCCTGGTGTGTGCTGTTAACGTAGACCTTTGATTTGTGAACAAGTTTTTATTCTAGAAAACTCGCAACAAAGTAGTGCTTTTTTTCGCTGTTATCCTTGTAGGAAAAAACTGGCCTTTCGTAAGTTCTTGTCAAGCAAGGGTATCATGTAAATAAGAAAATACTGAGATTATATTTGCAAGTTACCTCTCCTCTTACCACTTAAGTCAAACTCTGCATCTCTATACAAAAAGCGCTTTCAAAATCTTCTTATGCATGATCTTCGCGGAAAGTACATTCTGTCCCTCAATAAACCTAAAACAACCAGTTATGGTAAGGTAAGGTAAGGTAACTTTATTTAAAGTCGCAAACGTAGGGAGAGGCTGCCCAATCTCCCGAGCCAATGGCTCATGTTAAAAACGCACGACTATTTACAATAACTAATTACTATTTACATATAAAAAATAAAAATTCTAGAAGAATCCAGAACTGTATTAAAAGATAATTTAAAAGAAACTAGTGCAAATATTAAGATAAGAGAATAGTTAGTATATACAGTTCATACACTGGCACCCTGCAAATTCAACACCGTTCAGACGAGGACGAAATTGAGCCAAAGTGGTCGAGGATTTTGTTATGGCTGATAATTGATTCCACATGTGGGCAATCTGATACAGAAATGAGTTGTGCATAACGAGCTTGTTATATGATGGCAGCACAACATTTAGGCCATTACCTCGTAAATTATAATTAGTTATCCTAGGTGTAAAAAACTGAGAAATGTAATTTGGGCCGTTAAGTCTAATGAGCGATTGTACGATGCGTCTTTAGTCAAGCGTGTCCATAGCGGTCATAGCTAAGCATAGATCATAGGTAGCCGAGTTACCCAGGTTAAGTAAAGACTTCATCGCGTAGTGGTTGGCTCGTTCGATGGTATTCTTCAGAGATTTAGATATTCCTAGCAGCAGCGGGCTACAATATTCAATATGCGGTAACACGTAGGCTTTGTACAGAGAGATCATAGTATTGGATGGAACTAAGCGCTTAATCCTACGTAGAGCAGCTATCATAGCGTATGCTTTTTTCAGGATGATCGTAACATGGGGCTTAAAAGACAAGTCCCGATCTAATGTTACACCTAAAATGTTGAGAGTCGGTTCAATTACGATGGACAAGTCATCAACTAAAACGTTGTTAGTATACTGAGAGCTACCTAGTGTCATTGATTGAGTCTTAGTGGCGTTAACTTGAAGATAGTTCGCTGAGGACCAAATGGTTAATTTCTTTATGTCTTGAGTCAAGATGGATTCTAGTAAAGCAGGACACTCGTGAGAGACATATTGCGTCGTGTCATCGGCGTATAGACGTAGGGAGGAAAACCCAGCTGAGTAATTAACATCATTCACAAAAATATTGAAGAGAAGCGGGCCAAGAAGGCTCCCATGCGGCACTCCACAGCGAATGG
>OX421453.1:1103555-1148555 GCA_949126865.1 Montipora capitata
AATATAGTGAAGTTGTAGACATTAATAGTAAAAGAATTAGAGTACTAAGACTGCGTAGAGTGGTGCCTGATTTTATCCGTACCACTGGGTTTACTGAGTTACATCATTATGGTGTTAGAGGCGTTGTAAATGATTGATTCTCTTCATACTTAAGCGGACGTGTGCAAACTAGAGAGGTGGAAATGACAGTATCTGCTAAAGCGACAACGCCCTGTGGTGATTCCACAAGGTTCCATGTTAGGCCTTCTACTCTTTTTGATATATATAAATGATATCCCAAACTCTTCTTCAAAGTTAAGCTTCGATCTATTTGCAGATGACACAAACATGCTTTTTGCTGATAATAATCTCCAGTCTCTTTAAGCCACACCACAGTTAATAATGAACTTAAAAGTGTATGTGACTGGATGACGGCGAACAAACTGACACTTAATCCAAAAAAATCTAATTTTGTCATATTCCGACCACGCCAAAAAAAGCTGGAATATGAGAGAAATTTAAATGTAATGGATGACAATACTAATACACTAACTTCGCTCGAATGCAAAGAATACGTAAAATATCTTGGAGTATTGATTGATAGCCATTTGTCCTAGAAATTTCACATTGATTATGTTGCTTTTAAACTTAGTAAGATTGTTGGAATCATTGTCGCTGATGTTTCCGTATTTAACATTTGGTTTAAGTGCCTGGTGTCAGGCTGCTCACTAACACTACTTCAAAAACACGCCATCCGCTTTATGAATTTTTCTAAGCCTCGCACTCATGCGGTTCCTCTATTTATCTCTTCTAAAATCTTACCCATAAATATGCTCTATTTTGAGACTATGTCCACTTTAATGTACGACATCTCTAACAACTCTGCTCTTCAAAATATTTCTGGACTATTTAGAAAGTCAAATGTGATTCATCCTTTTAAAACTAGGTCTTCTTCTTCTGGTAATTACTGAGTTGCTTATGGCAATCCCAGTCGGAAAATGGGTAGATTATTTTTTTACTGGGTTGCCGTATGGCAATCCCAGTCGGAAAATGGGTAGATTTCTCCGTTTTATTATTTTCCGTGTCGGTAAAAGTCTTGCCTGTCACTCCCCTGCTAAGTGGTGTCTTTGTGCATAGCGCCTTCTGCGTGTATTTTCTTAGGATCGAAAGGGGTAGTGGGAAATGCGTAGATTTCTGTGGTGAACACAGTAGAATGATTAACTTAACCGGCAATGGCATCGAAAGTCATGTAACGCGAATGGCGTTTTAGTGGATCTTTGAACAAAATATACCCTTATGAAGCTCAATAATGGCAAGTCAATTGGATACTGAACAAGCTTAAAAGCGACGAGTAATGGACTTCGACAACAATCTGTCTCCCGTCGAGCCGTGTTTTACCAAGTGTTCTGTTATGTAGAACACTGAAGATTCGTAGGGCAGCGATAATAGTGAATTCAAAGACTAGACCAGGTGGATTGGATGGAATTTCAAGCGTTAAAATCGATGAAAAGGTAAAATTATTTTCGGAGCGATGCAATTGCGTGTCTTAAACAGATTTTCCTTTGATCTCACATAATTGTGTTTTCCCTCAAAATATTCGCTTGTTTTCGCTTTCTTTTTTTTTTTTTTTTTTTTTGGTTTTTTATGATTTTATCTCTGATAGAATTACATACGATACATGTTACATGATTTACACTTGTACTTACTTCTTACACAATACTTGCACTACATTAACTTGCGCTACATACGATACATGTTACATGTTACAATACAATTATTTTCGCTTTCGCTCGAACATATTTACCTTTATTACATGTCCAGTGAATAGTTTTATCCTCTGGGATGAATTTTCCGTCGAAAAATCGGTTATTTGGGTGTTTTTTGGCAACCAGAGGTTAATTATTCGGAATGCGATCGCTTCCGTTGCCGTTCGCAACGGGTTGCAAATTTGACACTTTTATCGCATTATCACATTACGCATTGATCGCTAATCCGATTATTCCTAAAAATCTAAAAAGATTCGTGCCTCATCAGTTTTCGGTCGAATTTATGTCCAAGAAAGCAGATAAATTGCAGAAAATTTTAGTTTTGCATCCAAAAATTCGTAATCAACGCTAAAATGACCAAATTTTGCCTGAAAAACATTTTACTGTTATTTTTCTTAAATTTTTTCGTTGAACTTTCGCTTTTATAAAATGTTTCAGTTGTCTGTAAATAAGTTATACGCTGTTGGAAATATGTTTTTTTAATTACCTTTTGCTTTGTTTTTGCAAGCCGGTAATCGGCCCGTGGGCATTACGGGAGAATAATGCCAATCACAATTAGCCAATCAGAGCGCGCGTTATATCGGCTACAAACACAAGCCATATAAGAAATGGTCTTAATGACCCCCCAACTTGAAAAAATTTGCCTTTAACGCTGCACGTACAACAGGCAACCTAGTGTACCCTCACGGAGGGTCTAGTTTTTTTTTTTATTTTCCGTGTCGGTAAAAGTCTTGCCTGTCACTCCCCTGCTAAGTGGTGTCTTTATGCATAGAGCCTTCTGCGCGTATTGTCTTAGGATCGAGAGGGTAGTGGAAAATGCGTAGATTTCTCTGGTGGACACAATAGAATGATTAACGTAACCGGCAATGGCGTCGAAAGTCACGTAACGCGAATGGCGTTTTAGTGGATTTTTAAGCAAAATATATCCTTATGGAGCTTAATAATGGAAAGTCAATTGGATACTGAACAAGAAAGGCGCTGAAAAAAAAATCTGGAATCTTAAAAGCGACGAGTAATGGACTTCGACAACAATCTGTCGCCCGTCGAGCCGTAATCAAAGTGAGATGTAGTTCTAATATTGTACGAGTGTGGTGTTTTGTACAACGCTGAAATCAAATGGAAAATTCTCTAGTAACTTATGGGTCTAACAAAACAGAGACTTGGATCTGTACTCAATTCTGCACAGTCTTCTGCTAACAATTGGAAATTTCACAAATTCCTGTTAGTCAAAAATTATTGGAAAGCAAGCTTGTTGCCCATTCTTTGCTTGATAATTCAAGTAAAGGGTTTTTCAGTGAACACTCAAAAAACCAGAACGTATTCCCTTTCTTATCATTTTTTTTTGTACATATTGTGCAAAAGCAAGTTATAGCTAATTGAGGTGTCCATGCCTTGGGGAGTTCCAAATTAGACTCATCAAATGGTTCACTGCTGCTCAGAAAAAGTAATATTTTAACCGTAACCCGAAAAAATATATATATATTAACTCTTAATATTTGAAAAACTGCTCTTTTATTCGGTCAGCAAGGCCAGCTGGTAAAAGTCTTCTATAATGTAGAGTTTGTGTTTCTTTGGATGATATACAAGCAAGAGCTAAAGAATTAAAGCGAAAAATCGAAAACAAGGCACGACACCTAGAAAAGTTAATCAAGACGCAAGAAGAGACTTTGCTTTTACAAATGAATAATTGCGTAAAAAATCCGGTTACTTCAGAAACTGGATCATTCTGTAAAGGAAGCTGAACATGTTCTGAGGGAACCAAATACTTTAAAGGTTTTGCAGCTCAAAGAAGACATCGTGAAAAAGCTATCGGGTTTGTGCGCCTTTGAAATGGGTGAGCGTTGCCTTTGCTGTTTTGGTGCCTACCTATTATCATAAGAGGTTCAACAAGGACGACGAAAAGTACGAGAAATCGTAGCGTTATTCTAAACATCGGCAATTGTTAATTTAGGAATTAATTTGGTATCCGTGATCGGATGTGGATGATAGGAGAGCAAATTGCTCGACCAGTGCTGACGTCGTCCACATAACCTCAAATTTGGTCGTTTGACGTTGTTATCGGGACCAAAATGGAAAGAAATGTGCCCAAAATGTAAAACGCCCGTACAGAGCCTTTGTTTGGTTCTTAAAATCTCTTGTTCTTCTGTTGTTCAAGTAGCCTTTGGCGTTCTTATCAATAACTAAACTTATATCAGTTTTGAAGGAATAACCTCGTTTGACACTGCTTTTCAAGTTCGCTAAACGTCGTGGACAGTCATAGAAAAACTGAATCTACAAATCTTTCCTATGTTTTTTCCAGCTTTGCAAATTCAAGGGTTGTCTCTTCAACAGCTACAGCAACAACGAGCAAAAGAAATGAACCGCAAGGTCACAAAAGCTAGCAAACGACTATACATGACTGAGGAACGCCTTGCAATGGGACCCCCAGAAACCGCCAAATCGACAAAGCGAGGTGCAGTGCTCCATGCCGAAGACGTCTTTTAAGCCAACAACACCACCACAAAAGCTGTTTAAGGACAAGCGTGTTGACTTTTTCCTCATGTGCATTGGAAGTTGCCAGGAAGTGGACCAAGTTTTTGTATGTGGAGAAGACCAAGCCTCTTTTGAAAGTGACTGCAATCTTACAAAAGCTTTAGTTGATTTAATTTGTGCATATTATGTTTTTGACGTTAAATACCCCCAGTGTATCTCAGGTGTTCTTCACTTTTTACAGGAGACTGTATTACTACAAAGTGACAATAAACTTAAAGGAACAAAGTTTGCCACCTTTATGGCAAAGTTCAAAAAGGGGAGCTTTAAGTAAGTTACTGCATGCTACATGCAATACGTTCTGAGAGCAAAGGAGTCACATTGACGTTTTACAATCACCATTTTAAAATTGAAGTTCAAATTCAGTATTACTGTATACTAAGAATACATGCATGTGTACCTTTCATCGTTACTTTGAGGTTTCCCTTCTTGAAAAAAAAAAACAAGATTATTTACGATCTATTTTCTTTTTGTATCAATTTGTGGCAAGACTGTATTTGGTGTGATTAGGAACAATCTAAAGTTAAAGTTTTGTGAACTTACTTAGAATATTAATTTGAAAACCGTTGTAAATAAATTGTTTTTAAAAGTGGACGACTGCTGTTGTTTTGTGCAAATAATTGTGTAAATGTAGAAATATAGTTTTGGGTGTCTGGTAAGGTGTGTTCTGAAAACACAACTAAAGGTGTGCTTTGTTACACATCAAGAAGTGTGACAAAAAACATCTTTCTGCAGAACACACCTGAAAGTGTGTCAAATTTAGGACAAGCCCGAAACACAACTTAAGGTGTGTTTTGGGAACACACCAAGGCGTGTTGAGATAACTCACAAAGGTGTGTTCGGGTAACACATGAAAAGGTGTTCATTTGAACACACCTTTGTGTGTGTTGTTTTGAGGACAAGAAAGGAAAGGTGTGTTGCAGTAACACACCTAATTTAAGAGAGTAAGAACGCATTTTTTTTTATAGTCAAACGAAATTGTTTCAATAATTTATAACAACGAGGTCTCGTTTATTATTTTCACATTAACGTTGTTAATTTGATAAAACAAACCTCAGAAAGATCCAAATCGAGAATATTAAGCTTTGCTGGCGGACCAGAAATAACCCTCAGCCTAACCCTACCGTAGATTTCATCACTTTGTGAAAAGACCCCTGGAGCTAGGATAGGTTAGTTACCTCTCTTCTCTCTCCATTTAAATGTTATGTTTCTTACCATTATTAAACTCTCTCTACAGAGAAATTTCAAGCATACAAACAAGCCATCACAAAGCACACAGAAGCAAAGGAAGAACTTGACGTTAAGTTTACAGGGGGGCAGAATGGATGTAAACAAAGGGACCATTTGTTTCTTTCCTGAGTTCGCAACTTCTCATCGCGTGACGTTTTCTCTTTTTCTTGCGCATGTCACCGGCCTGCAGTTTTCCAGCTGTTGCCGGTCGATCATTGACTCGGTACAGTTCCACGGGCTTCAAACCGGGGTTTGTGCGCCTTTGAAATGGGTGATCGTTGCCTTTGCTGTTTTGGTGCCTACCTATTATCATAAGAGGTTCAACAAGGACGACGAAAAGTACGAGAAATCGTAGCGTTATTCTAAACATCGGCAATTGTTAATTTAGGAATTAATTTGGTATCCGTGATCGGATGTGGATGATAGGAGAGCAAATTGCTCGACCAGTGCTGACGTCGTCCACATAACCTCAAATTTGGTCGTTTGACGTTGTTATCGGGACCAAAATGGAAAGAAATGTGCCCAAAATGTAAAACGCCCGTACAGAGCCTTTGTTTGGTTCTTAAAATCTCTTGTTCTTCTGTTGTTCAAGTAGCCTTTGGCGTTCTTATCAATAACTAAACTTATATCAGTTTTGAAGGAATAACCTCGTTTGACACTGCTTTTCAAGTTCGCTAAACGTCGTGGACAGTCATAGAAAAACTGAATCTACAAATCTTTCCTATGTTTTTTTCAGCTTTGCAAATTCAAGGGTTGTCTCTTCAACAGCTTCAGCAACAACGAGCAAAAGAAATGAACCGCAAGGTCACAAAAGCTAGCAAACGACTATACATGACTGAGGAACGCCTTGTAATGGGACCCCCAGAAACCGCCAAATCGACAAAGCGAGGTGAAGTGCTCCATGCTGAAGACGTGCGGACCAGTAAGAAAATAAAATGTCAAGATCAGTAAATGTGTTGACGTTAGGGTTAGATTGTGAAGAGCCATTGATAGTACTATGGCTGACTCATACAGCAGTCCAATTTTAGCACTCCAGGTGACTAAGAACAGACTTGAAGCTGATCCGACCATCTCGGAAAGAACAAACATATCTTTTAACTTGCTTGAATTTGTAATTGATAACAATTACTTCATCGTTGATGGCATTTTCTACGAACAAATTTTCGGCAGCCCAATTTTGGCAAATTTAGTCATGGAACACGTTGAAGAGAGAGCTTTAATCACCGCACCCCACCCTCCTAAGTGGTGGTATAGATACGTTGACGATAGCCATGTCTGCATCGCTCGGGAACATCTTACAGAGTTCCACTCCCACCTTAATTCAATTAATCAACACATCAAATTTACAGTGGAAGAAGAGAAAGACGGATCCATCGCATTTCTGGACACCATGACAACCAGGAATCCCGAAGGAAGCCACACACACTGACAAATACCTTCAATTCAATTCTCACCACCCTTCTCAACACAAACGCTCAGTAGCTAGAACGCTCCTCGACAGAGCAAAGAACATCCCTTCTACTGACGCAGACAAATTATCTGAAGTACAACACGTGGTCGACGCTCTAAAGATCAACGGTTACACCGACCAATTTATCAAAAGCTGTAAAAGTAACACTGTTTCCTCAAACCGGTTTCAAACCAGAGGTTTTGTCACGTTGCCTTACCTTCAAGGAATTTTAGAAAAAATCGCACGAACTTTAAATCATATCAATATCAATGTTGCCCACAAACCCGTAATGACCGTCGGCTCCATTTTAAGAAAACCTAAAGGCAAATTTAGTAAGGAGCTATCAACAGGAGTCATCTATAAAATTAATTGTAAAAACTGTGACAAAGTTTATATCGGTCAAGCATCAAGGGCCTTAAGATCTAGAACAAGCGAACACAAAAGAGCGATTTTTACAGGAGATAAGAATTCTTTATTGACCCTAACCGTAACCCATTCATTTCGCGAACCTAATTCCATTAATGAACACGTTTACATTCCGGACATTTACAAGGCCCTTGGCAATCCCAAGTGACGTTTTTACGGCTTTTCAAGCACTCATTTTGTATTCGTAAGCCATTTTATGCTGAAGAAGGTCATAGTATTTTGACCGAAAAGTCTTTTTACATACGTTTTTTAGTCAGTGACAACAAGTTTTTTAATTCTTTTTATCATGCCTGACCACAACTACGGTATTTTTAAACTCATACAGCAGTTAACAAATCAGAAGGTCGTTTTGGGTACCACGTGACACTAATAAATTAATCAGAGCGCGATCTATCTCATTAAAGCGTCCACCATCTTGTTTTGGCGGGAAAGTGTACGGAATTAAAGTGGCTTAAGCCAGTTCAACAATTTCAAGAGACCTTGTTATTGGAATTATTGACACTACAACACTTTATCACGTACCACCAATGTTATGGTACCATGGGGAACATCAGTTATTAAAACCTCTTGTTCTTCTTTTGTCCAAGTAGCCCTTGGCGTTTTCATAAATTACTTCACTAATATCAGTTTCCAAGGAATAACCTCGTTTCACACTGCTTTTCAAGTTCGCTAAAGTCGTGGACAAAAAATTAGATATTTCCCATTTTCCCAACGTTTACTCCCCACACTACCCAAACCTTACCCTAAACTTCCAACTTACATCATAGATTTTCGGTCACTCTCACTTAGTTCCTAATTTTGCGAACTTGTTAAATTGGTGGGGTTCCATCAAGACGAGTTATTTGAACCAAACACTTTTTGCTTCATTGCGTCAATTGTTAATTTCAGTTTACAGTGTTCCCAATTAGTGCTCCAGCGCTAAAGCGACTTGACACTTAAATAAAGTTCCTTTCCTTGCCTTTCTTTGAGTTCAGGCTAACAGCAAATCATCGATTAATTAATTAATCCATTATTTATTATGATTAAAGCAACTCTCACCTGAACACCAGGCGAAGACCGAAAGCCAATAAGCAGCGTTCTTTTTAGGGTGTTTTTTTTATGTCCTGCTTCCCCTGTTGCCTCGTGTTTCTCCAACTTCACCTTTACATTGAAGCCCAACGCTTGTTCGAAAAGAACTCTACTGTTTCATACACCTTAGAAATGTCATCAGCCATGATGAGGAATGACCTAAAACAATAGCGAAGGAGGATTATATAAGTAACAACTCGACAGACAAATAACAAAAAGGTTGAAAGATGACCCAGCCCACTCTAAGATCCAAAGGTTATCCACCGCAAATTTCGTCGAAGAAATTTATGATCCTTACCTTTTGGGAGTCAAGGAGAAACAGCGAGGACTCACTCTCAGGCTGGTATTTCAAACACCGGATCCGAAATAATTTATGTCCATAAAAGAAATGAACAAAGCAAACATAACAATACCTAATTAGCAAGGCCTAATCGGAATACGATTTAGACAAAATAAATAGGTAACTACTAACATTCAAAGGTTTGAATTAAACAGCAATTACAAAAAGAGGTAGGGATGGGAAAATTTGAGGAAGATTCAAATAGGTTTCGGTTGGGTCTTTTTGAAATCTGTTCAGCCTAATAGTTTCCAAAGTTCATCTCTGTTGGTTGTAACTTAAATTCTGTATGCCCGACAAACAGTTTGCACGTCTGTGTTTAAAACTACAATCGTGGTCAAAAGTTTGTTGGAAAGGTTGCGGGCATCACTTCACTTCACACCAAATTCGATTTTTCTAAGTATTGGCTGAAGCATTTGGGAAATACCATGCTCTTGTGGCCCCCTTCCCCCATATTCAATGTTGGAGTTCTTCAGGTAAGAAAAGTCACTTTTTTTCCCTGGAAAATCACTAAGCACTTGGTTGAACCCAAAGAGGAACAAAATAGCGACATTTTCCTCGGAATGTATGGAGTACTGTTGAGGAGAACTGTGTACCATTGACTATGACTGTACCCTGATCCTCCTACACACAGGGTTCAATAATTATATGGAAAGAAACTTTCAAGTTAGACCCATATTGTCGACTCGGGGTTGAGTCTATGACCTCCCGCACGGTAGTGCGATGCTCCACCAAATAACTAACAGGTCAGAAGTGAGGTTATGGGTCACTATACATTCCAATTTATCTAACCTTCCAACAACTCTCCCACCACACAAGGTGCCTTGGAGTCGAAAGTTATAGAAATATTTATAGCCTTGGAAGGGTCGGGTTCAAATCTGAAATTAGAAAAACACATTTATGCCTTTCTCCCCTCCCACAGGATAGGACCTTGTAAGCTAGTGGGCTGCATACCCGCGCTCGTTTACTGGGCACTAGAATAAAAACAGACAATCCCAGATGGAGTAAAATGGCTAAGGGCAAAGGCCCAAAGCCGATTTAATCATTCAAACTTTCTTGAATTTATTACAAAAATAATTGCTCTATAAAATGTGTTGAGCCCAGTAAAGGTGAGGGCACAAAAACGCCAAAGCAGAATGATAACCATCATGCTGCCGCCCCACCCAAGGGAAATGCAGCCCACGAAATATACTAGCAAGGAGATATTCGAAAAACAAAATCTACCAAAGTAGAACTGCTGCCCATGCAAAACAGTTCGAAACATTGTGGAAAATAAAATAACAAGCTAAATATAACATGAACTGCTGCCCTTACCCTTCAGTTCAAGAGTCTATGGTACCGAGGGGGATTCCCCAATCACTCCGAGAAATCAAACAAACAAAATAAAAAACAATGAACCGAAACAAACAGCCGCCCTCGCCAATCTGTTCCCCCATCCCTGACTACTTAAATACAAATTATTAGCTAAATTTAACATGAACTGCAGCCCTTGCCAATCAGTTCAGATATCAAAAGCACAAAGGGGGATTCCCCAATATTAAAGGTTTGCGACAAAATAGATGGGGTCAAGAACCAGGACAAGAAATACATGTCGGTACTGGGAAGGGCGAACAGCTGCCCTTACCAATCTGTTCTCCGAACCCTGACTACTTACTCGATAAGCAAGCTACACCAAGATTATTAATGTCAAAAGTACAGAATAGCTGCAAACTAGTACAAGGAGCAAGGGGGACTGCTACCCGTGCTAATCAGAACCCCAAACTCCCTGAGAGCTTGGCAACTAAAAAATGATGAAACTGCTGCCCTTGCTAATCAGTCCCTTCACCTTTCAGACTTGCACATGGCTTCCCCTGCAAGCCATGCATGTTCTTAGACTAACAAGCTAAGATATAAGAGAAGGTATCCTAATATACAATGTACTTAAGGAAGGCTAGACCTCAAATGACCCAAAGCTCTGATCTGAGCGTCAGACATTCCCCATTCTGCAGCAAAAGAAGCAGCACCTATGCGAAAAATATGACCCTTGTAGCGTGAAGAGTCAAGCCCACAAGCCTTCAAGGAAAGAGAAAGGAGTTCTGCAAAAATGGTCCGTGAAACTGGGCTATTATCCGAATTAAGGAAAAGTGGGCCTGGTCGATTTCCCAAAAGTGATAAATAATCCAGTAGGAGTCGTACTGGGCAACAAGTATTATGGCGAAGCAAAATTGTAGAGAATGGACGCTAATTGTAGCTATGTTTAAAATTTCCGAAAGTGAGTTTGAGAGCCACCACACGCTTTGAAGAATCTACTAATTTGGCCAATTGATGAACCTGCTAGGGGGCACCCGCATCTTTAGGTGAATTGTATCTCCCCAATTCGAAGAAAGGCAAAAAAGGTGGTCAAGCACATGGCCTGAAATTGACACGTTGATACTGGGAAATAGCTAGCTTTGCCAAAGACTCAATGATTCTGTTGAGTACTGGAAGTGTGAATAGCCTAATGCAAAAAATTGGGAATAGCCTAATGCAAAAACATACGAGCTTACAGTAGACGGAGCATACTTTTTGTTGTACATATAAGCAATAAAAAGAGCCAATGTTTATGGGGCACGATGGGAAACGCCTTGCTAACAGAATGGAAAATCGCATTCCGAAATTGGTAAAATATTCTCCAAGCTCGCTGATAGGTCAGAATAGATGAAGGCTGGAGACTGGACTTAGCACGCATGGTGACAATAGACCCCAATTCTGAGACTGCAAACACCAGGGAATCTCTGAGGGCAAGGAGTCCATATGAGGTGGTGCAAGGTGCCTGAAAGTGTGGACCTGCAATCGAGATAAAGCATCAGCTAATCGGTTCCGAACTCCCTTTATGTGCTTAGCTTTAAACAAGATATTGTGATGTAAACAAATTGAAACTAACTTTCGAACAAAAGCCATCAGAACCCTGTCCTTGCAAGTTTGCTTGTTAATAACATAAACCAAGGATTCATGGTCAGTAAAAAACAATATGCACTGATTGCTCATAGCTGCACCCAAAGGTATAAGCTTAATACAATGGGGTAGAACTCAAGAATGGCAATATTCTGATATTGCCAATTAGAAGGCCAGTTCCCAAACCCTAAGGCACCTGAAGCATCAGTGAATAGACCTAACCTGGGTGAATTTAGCCATGTATCTTCAAGGAAGATGGACTTCCCATTAAAATTAGACAAGAAAGATAACCATAAATTTAAATCCTCCTTGACCTCTCTGTTAAGTCTGATATAATGATTAGGCATGCCAACACCCACAGTTAAGTCAATAAGCCGACGCAAACAGGGCTTGACCCGGCCATATAACTGAACATGCAAAATTTAAGAGGCCAACGAGTGATTGGATTTCTTTGAGGGTGACCTTTTTGCGACGACAAAACTCTGGTACCGGTGGTGGTCCTTCGGAGGTAGAGGGAACCAGGCCCATCGCGGCAGGTGAGACATCAGCAATGAGGTCGGTGACCTGAGTCGGAGATGAAGGCTGGCTGCCCCTTCCAGTAACTGAAACTTCCTGAAAGCCTGATGGTAGGGTAGGAACAATACTTGAGGGGTTCTCCGCTGGAGATAAACAACGTGACACTTCATCCGCTACTCTGTTAACCAGATTCTCGATTAACTGGGTGGACAGCAGGGCCTCCTGTTGTGACGGCTGAACTGTCGCTGATGTGCTGGGAGGGGTCCTGCGAAGTCACAACATGTTTTTGGTCTGCTCTTGACCGGGCTCCTCTCTTCCTGCTCAGCTGGGCAGGAAGGCCTTGTGTAGCAGAGCTACTAGCACGAACACTCTCCTGAGGGCTGGCACATTTTGGAGCCCCACCTGATGATGATGTCCTAGAGGCACGACCGCGAGACTTAACTTTAGGCATGATGAAAACCTGCAACTCAAACAAAGAGAAACTGGGCAGGAACAGAAAACAGTAGGGATGACTAGAGCTGACACATGGGCAAACAGAATCTAAATGCAAATAATCCTGGCAGGCCAAGCCCTGTCAAGACAACGAGTCGACAAGTGGGCAGGCCCATCAACGCCAGAAAGAAAAAGGATCCCAAGGGAAGTGCCGGCATAACTACATATGACCAGCTAACCCCCACGAAAACAGTGCCAGGATAACTACATATCACCAGCAAAACGTTGGCAAGGAAGCATAATTACATATGACTACTGCCAATTAAACTAGTCAAAACTACATATGACTAGAACAAGTAAACTGGGCCACATAGCTGGCCAAATGAAAGGCTTGCATACTACATATGACAAGCAAAAATGTATCAACACAAAACAAATGAATGCACGAAATAAGGGCAAGGCAAGATAGCATAACTAGACTACTGCCAATTAAACTAGTCACAACTACATGTGGCTAGAAAAGTGGGTAAGAAAATTTAAAAACAACCTGGCGGGCACAAAACCATGTCAAGACAGAAAGTCGACGCGTTGGTTGACCCTCGATGCCAGAAAAGAAAAACAAAGCTAGCATAACTACATATGACTAGCCAGAAGCCAGCATAATTACATATGCCTGGCCACAAAAGAACAAAGGTAGGATAACTACATATCACTAGCCAAAGCCAGCATAACTACATTTGCCTGGCCATAAAATAAAAAAGCTAGGATAACTACATATCACTAGCCACAAGCCAGCATAACTACATATGACAAGCAAAAATGTATCAACACAACACAAATTAATGCACAAAATAAGGGCAAGGCAAGGTAGCATAACTACATATGACCACTGCCAATTAGACTAGTCATAACTAAATGTGGTCAGCGGTCGGCCAAGATGGCGGACGTGAAATTCATAGCGTTTGCATAGTGCGGCCGCCGACGCCATGCAAGTGAACAGACGCCGTACCACGAAAGTTGGAAATCGCTAGCGGTGCGGGGATCGAAAATCTCGCTTAAGGCGCCGAACAAAAGAATGGCCTAAAATAAGTGCTTTAGGAACAACCTCTCCCATAAAGAAAGCTTACCGTTAATGTAAAAACGAAGTGTGATCCAGCGAGGAAAAACAAGAATGAATAAATGTGTGCCTGCTTTGTAGCCTGGCCAAAAGTCATCACGAGTGGGGCTCAATACATTAAGGTAACCAAACACCCTGTCCAGGCCCTGCCCGTGTCCTATGCTATTACATAACAAAACTGTTGCCTAACAATTCAAAGCACGTGCATTCCATGTTCACTCGCACAGTAGAAATTAACTGAATTCCTCGGGAAGAAAGCCATAAAAATTCTATTCGCATAGCAAATAATCTCTATCATTTCAGATAGGGTAAATTTAGTTAGTTAAAAATTCCAATGAACGCAAGTGATAGCGATGAGGATTGAGAAATTCACTCAAAGAAATTTCAAGGAGGAACTTTTATTCTGCTTTAAAAGAGACCTGCTTTTAAATTTCTAAATTTCTAAATCTTGAAGCATGTATTAATAGCCAGTTCAACTATGTTCTGGTCAAGAGATTAGATGTCATGCTCACCTAAGGTTAATAGTTGGTGGCTTTATAACCGTTCTTCCAAGAAGAGCTTGATTTTTATTCCAATTCTGATAGAGGTCTTTTCATTGCGAATTTAGCTGAATAAATCACTTACGCGGGTGCACTGTTTCATGAAGTTCACCACTAAACCTGAATTCTGAACAGTGACAGAGAGCGGAATAAATATAAACGTGGCACAAAAGGTTTAGCAAAACAATCAAGACAAAGGAAATCAAAACTCGGGTATTAAATACGTGGGGACTATTGGAGTGCTGAAGTAATTTCCTGCATTTCGCGCGAGATGTGCTCTATGGAGTGTGATTTCGGTCAAAATTGAATCTTGTATTTTGAAATTGAAATATGCAGTTTTGACATTCCAGTATTCAATTGTACAGTTCAAACATGCAGTCTGGAAATTCGAGTATTCAATTGTAAAGTTCAGAGATGCAGTTTTGACATTCCAATGTTCAATTGTGCAATTCAGAGATGCAGTTTTTACATTAGAGGAATTTTCAATTGTGCAAGTCAGCCTTGCAGTTTTATCATTCGAATTGTCAATTGTGGAACTCGATTTACATTCGCAGGATACACAATTGTGCCATTAGAATATTAAGTCTCATAAGATATGATTCCTGTCACAATTCGGTTATGGACTCGTGCTATTCAGACATAGAGTTACGGCATTCGAAACTGAATTGTGGTTTTACGATTTGCAATTACGACATAGAAACATTCGTTCGGCATGGCACTCAGTAACCCGTTTTTGAAGCAAAACCGAGTAGGACAAGGCATCACTCCTCACTGGGATAATTTCTTTCCCGTCAAAATCTAATGTATCCATCACCAACATGGCAGAGGGTGGAGGAGGGTCCTTTGATCGAGAGAGAGAGCCGTGTGTTTGTTACAAGCGGCAACCCGTTTCCTTCAGCATTATTCCAGTAATCCATCTTGCTTAAACCAACAAAGAAATCAACAAGGCACAGAGGACTGCGTTCAATTCGTTCCATCAAATTCAAATCACAATGTCCCACACACAACCCTAACTCGCCGAGATCGTGACGGTGTATCTGGGCAATCGAGAAGGGTATTAGAGAACTTCCAAGCTCTTTTTGCCCCCTATCCACAACGACCGAGACCTTCCGCAATCTCAAGTGTTCAAATATTACAGCCTCCAGCAAAAAAAAGTTGGGCAAGAGCAAGGTATATTTCAAACGTGAGACCTGGACACATGAGTTTTTCTGTTAATAGCCCGATAATTATTGTTGTTATGTGCCTTCGTCAATGTGTTTTATCTGGCTTTTTCATTTCTAAGGAAGCTGTCTACCAGAAGAAATTTCAGAAATTTTCGATGTTTTTGGGATCAACCAACAAAATAAAGGTTAGCACCGACTTTATCTCTCTCTCTTGCACGTTCCCTCTACAGTGAGACTACAAATGAAAAAAAAAAACAAAACAAAACAAGTAGAACGAGTTTCATGTTTACTGGCACGGTAATTTCCTGCATTTCGCGCGAGATGTGCTCTATGGAGTGTGATTTCGGTCAAAATTGAATCTTGTATTTTGTACTTGAATTGAAATATGCAGTTTTGACATTCCAGTCACACCCCATAAAGAAAATCCCTTTTCGAACAGTTGATAAATAACCTAGGTTAATGAAATTTACCTAGTTTGATTTATTTTCACCTGGTTTGATTTAAATGGACCTGAATTTAATTCAACCTGTAACATAGCCATGGGAATTCCCTTACACCTCCACGAAGTCAAAATGGGCTTTAGTAATTTGGTGAATAAATATGGTGCTGATGACAAGCCAAAACGAAAAACTGTGAACCGAAAATATTTAACTTCACCATCACCAAAATCCCAGGAGAAGGCTAAATATTTCCGGTGCTCCGGAAAAATTTCGACGTGATGATATCCAGACTTAAGATCGAACTTGAAAAGATAAAACCCTTTAGAGAAGATCTGAATGGCTACAGAAAGGTCTTCACTGCAAAACTTCCGTTTAAAGACATACAAATTGACATGCCTCAAATCAAGGATCAATCTCTTCTTGCCTGAAGATTGTACCGAAACGGAAAGTGGGTTAATTACGTCAGGCTGATGATCCAAAATCTCAACAGTTCTTAACAAATCAGAAATAGCCTCTGAAACAAAAGAAGGATCGTTCAGCGCAGAAGTATTGTTGGAACTAACTTTGGGAGGCGGGAGAGCTACGAATGGGATTTTATAACCATCACGTTCAACGCTTAAAACAAAACCTGAAGCGCCTAATTTTATCCACTCGTCATAACATAAAGCGAGACGACCACGCACCGAAGAAGTATTCAGTTGACCTGAGGTAAACTCATAATTTAACAGTGACTTTAATTCAACTACGACGTCTAAATCATTTGAATGTGAAATTTCATCATGGGAATTTTGTTGCCACCTTCTTTGGTGACGATGATATTACAGCCCGTCTCATTTGTCAAGCACTTTACATCACCGACAAGGTAACAGACTTGCGCGAATAAATCTCAAGCGGTTTTTACATTTTGCACAGACTGTATCTCTTCTGTTTGATGTTCCATAAAATACGAAAGTCGTCTCGATAGGCGGCTAGTCATTGAGCAGACTGAAACTTGGAAGAATTGAGAGGACACTGAGCCCTCCAATGTCCTGGCTTGTTACAAGCAAAACAGGATCCCGGTTTGGTCTGAGTTCTGGTCTTAATTGTTGCGATGGGTCTTGCACTGTCACTATAAAATTGAAAAAAAGAAAAATATATCGAAATTCAAACGAGGTGTCGGCCAAGAATGACTGTCCCACGTGATACACATCTCTTATATAGCCCTCCCTGGCAACCCGTAATGCACCTCGACTGGACTATTTCCAGTCACCACTGCTCCAGTGCCGCAGAAATATTTCATTTCCGGCTAATTAGTCAGTATACTCTCAAACGCCAGAAATTCCATTCGTCGTAACTTTTTATCGTTAGTTTTTATCATAAAATCAATTAAGTTACATAGAATTCATTTTATTGTTCTTTATTGTTGTTTCTTACATATTTCACTGAAAAGCCCCTTGAGGACGTGAAATAAACGCATGCATGCATGTATGTATGTATGTATGTATGTATGTAGGTAGGTATTTATGTACAGCATCCGTTCTCCATCGACTCAAACAACATGATGGATCTTTCGTCCGAGGTAACTGAGTGTAATTTATTTCAAATATCACAGAGAGTTTTCTAATGGGCTAATGTCGTGATTAATTCACTAATGTCGTGATTTTCCGTTATGTGCCTTCGTCAATGTGTTTTATCTGGCTTTTTCATTTCTTAGGAAGCTGTCTACCAGACGAAATTTCTGAAAATTTCCATGTTTTTGGGATCAACAAACCAAATGAAGGTTAGCACCGACTTTATCTCTCTCTCTTGCACGTTCCCTCTACAGTGAGACTACAAATGAAAAAAAACAAAACAAAACAAGTAGAACGAGTTTCACGTTTACTGGCCCGGTAATTTCCTCCATTTCGCGCGAGATGTGCTCTATGGAGTGTGATTTCGGTCAAAATTGAATCTTGTATTTTGAAATTGAAATACGCAGTTTTGACATTCCAGTATTCAATTGTACAGTTCAAACATGCAGTCTGGAAATTCGAGTATTCAATTGTAAAGTTCAGAGATGCAGCTTTGACATTCCAATGTTCAGTTGTGCAATTCAGAGATGCAGTTTTTACATTAGAGGAATTTTCAATTGTGCAAGTCAGCCTTGCAGTTTTATCATTCGAATTGTCAATTATGGAACTCGATTTACATTCGCAGGATACACAATTGTGCCATTAGAATATCAAGTCTCATAAGATATGATTCCTGTCACAATTCGGTTATGGACTTGTGCTATTCAGACATAGAGTTACGGCATTCGAAACTGAATTGTGGTTTTACGATTTGCAATTACGACATAGAAACATTCGTTCGGCATGGCACTCAGTAACCCGTTTTTGAAGCAAAACCGAGTAGGACTGGGCATCACTCCTCACTGGGATAATTTCTTTCCCGCCAAAATCTAATGTATCCATCACCAACATGGCAGAGGGTGGAGGAGGGTCCTTTGATCGAGAGAGAGAGCCATGTGTTTGTTACAAGAGGCAACCCGTTTCCTTCAGCATTATTCCAGCAATCCATCTTGCTTAAACCAACAAAGAAATCAACAAGGCAATTCGTTCCATCAAATTCAAATCACAATGTCCCACACACAACCCTAACTCGCCGAGATCGTGACGGTGTATCTGGGGAACCGAGAAGCGTATTAGAGAACTTCCAAGCTCTTTTTGCTCCCTATTTACAACGACCGAGACCTTCTGCAATCTCAAGTGTTCAAATATTACAACCTCCAGCAAAAACAAATTACGGTGTAATATTGTAAAACTAAAAAATAAAAGTAGCAAAATTCATAGAATGATCCTTATAAACGATAAAAAAGACAAAGAAATTTAAAAAAACAATGCAAATAAGATACTATATACATCTTTATCATCCATAAACGTCTTTAACGAAAATCAGTTTATGAAAGAAACCCTTTTACTATTTCACAGTTTTGAGAGATGATCCACTTTTGCGAGCGTTCAATAGTTGTCTTTGCTAAGTTGTTATCCAATATGCTGGTAAGTTCTTCTTCAAGATCCTTGTAGTAAGCTGCGAGAAAATCAAAGACTACTGTAATGAGCTTTACTTTATGACCTGGGTATAAGTTCTTAATACCTAGTTTTAAATCTATATATTTATCTTTCTTGTGTTTAGTTCTCATGGTGATTTTTCCTGGGTTGCATGTTTTTCCTTCTATGATGATCCATTCTTTATTCTTTTTGTCCAAAACACTGATATCCGGTCTATTTGCACCATTCATTGGACATTTTTCCAATTTCCAGGGTATGTCCCACAAGATCTTTGCCTCGTTATTCTCTTGGCTTGGTTGCAGATAAGATTGCTTGTACTACGGATTAGAATACTCAGATTCTTCTAATTTGTATCTTTCCAGTAAAGCATGGTAAACGGGGCGTAGCATTCTGTCGTGTCGAGCTTTATACAGTGACTGTGCTATGTGAGAACAGCCACACAGAACGTGTGATACTGTCTCCTGATCTTTAAAACAGAGTCAGCAGGACAAGTCGTCTACTTGTTCGTGTAACTTTTGTGATCTCTAGATCTTTGTGTTAAGGAGTTGCTGTCTAATGCTTGTATCTACTGACATGACCATATCCGGGATGTTTTTCCATTGTCTAAAGATGTCGTATAAATGGGCTGACAGGGTTTTCTTTAAGGTTTCACGTAGCCGGAGTTTTTTGCGAAGTAGACAGTTGTGGGTCCGGAGTACCCACACGATGGGCTTTAGCCCATCGCTTCTATGGGGGTCCGGGGGCATGCTCCCCCGGAAAATTTTTGAAAACTGAATGCCGGAAAATGCATTTCCTGGCATTTTGAGCCATGAAACTCAAACATTAGAGGGATGAATCAAGCTGCAATTATACTATGAAAACCATGTTACTCAAAGAAAGACGAAGCGACATTTCATTAATACAACCCTATAAACAAAAAGTTGAGTGATATTTTTTGCATCTTTTTGGTGGTTTTGCTGGAGCTAACGAGCCTGGCAAATATTGCCACTTGACAACTTGTAAACATGGCACATACTTTGAAGGACTATACCAGCAAAGGCTTCTGATTGCTTGTTAAATTAAGAAGCTGATTGGAGGATACTAATTGGCCAATGGCGTAAAGGATGTTTCGATCCTGTTTAGGTGTGAAGATGACACACATTCGTTCCATTGTGTAATTAGCGGGAAAATATGCTTGCGGAACTTGGTTGTAGTAATTTCGAAAATTGAAAATCACTCGAGCGGTTTAAGAGTGATGTAGTTTTTTTTCCGAAGAGGTCAGGAGTTCCGTAAAGCAGTGAGAGTTGATCAAGAGTGACGTTGGATAAAGATCCGTTGTCATGTTGAAGCGTAGAGATGCCCTCGAGAGGACGCGCACTTACGCGGGCAAGTAGGATTTAACTCCGAGGAGCGTTACGTTCAAGTGTTTAAATAAAGTCTACGAGTCCTCAGATTCTACGTTCGCTATAAATGATCAACTGAAAGGTTCGAAGTGAAAACGAAGGAGCGGTTAGTGAATGATCAGGGGCTAGTTTTGTTCCTCAGTTGAGTTGTGGTAAGAGATGCGTGAACGCAGGCTGAGCGTGTTGCTATTAGAACATCGTATGTAAATTTCCTTCTGGATTGAGAACAAACCTATTGAAAGTGTTTCTTTGTTTACAAGTTTTTTTATGATTGCGGCGTGATTAAAGGAAGTTTTGCGCGGACTACAAAGTCCTTGAGTGATTTTTCCTTCCGGTAAGATACAGTCGGTGGCTGTTTAAAGATATGGAAATCCAAAATGGGACAACAAATCATATTGTTCCTTCTTTGTTGCCACCGCAGCAAGATTTTTTCAAAACGAAATTCTCAAGCATAACGTTTTTAAACTGCCCTTGAGTCAGAAGTCTTTTATGTGTTTTCAGAAAAGATAGACACTGCAAATTTTTATTTGTATTGAGCCCAAGTAGTTTAGACCTCATAAACATCATCTCCTCTACATGTCTTGACTCTTCAAACAATGAAAGTAGCCGGCGAAACCTGACAGAGAAGCCGGCGAACTTCGCCGGCTGCCGTCTCTTATATACAACCCTGGCTGATACTTCTGAATCCTGCCAGTGTTGAGTCACAAACTTTCCGATCCATGGCTGTTTCATGACTTCATTTTTGCGTTTCTTCATACTTGCTTTATGGATGATCTGCTTTATTTTCCTGGGTTCTGTCTCCTTCACTATTGTTACGTTGTCAGTGCCTTCCAAGACTGTTGCTCCATCTTGAGTTCTAGTTCTTCTGCATATCTTTTGCCATCTTTGAATACTGACCGCAAGTTTCTCTTTTCTTTTTTGCTTTGGAATGATTTGACTAGTTTAATGTGTGGATCTACACTGTTATTTATGTAATGGGCTACTTTAAGCTTGGTATTCTTGTACACTGACTATTTCAATCAATCCTTTTCCTCCTTCTTCTGATGGTAGATACAATAATCTTGTCGATTCATACTTATCCTTTCCACTGCACTCATTGATTACATGTCTTGTTAATCGATCAAGTTCTTTAAGGTTGTTAAGACACCAGTCGGTTGACCACATGTAGTATTGTAAGATAGGCAATGCGTAGATGTTCGTTTGCGCGGACCTTCCGTGGGACTGACAGTGGGGAAGTCCAAACAGCCCATAGTCGGTTCTCGTACTCCTTGGCGGCTTCTTCTATAACTTTGTCTTCTAGATGTTGACTGTTTGATATTTTCCTAGGAATTTGTAGTGATCATCTTTGCTCAGAACTGGGATGGTACAGTTGTTACTTACAGGCAATGCAGTGATGTTGTTGCTGGTACTTAGTTTGCCTCTCTTCAAGTGTATGGCAGCGCACTTGTTTATCCCCCATTCCAGTCCAATGTCTGTGAACATCTTCTTTAGGTTGCTTGTAACGGACACAGCTTTTTGTTCAGAACGATGGTAAGTTTTTAAGTCATCAACGAAAAGCACATGTGTGATCTTTTGGTCTTGGGCATGGGACAACTTATATCCCTCTTCACTCCTCAGGTATCATGCAATAGGATTAAGTGTTAATGTAAATAGTCGCACACAAAAAGAATCCCCTTGCAGAATTCCTCTCTTTATTTTAATCGGACCAATGATCTCCTTGCCTAATTATTATCATTATCATTATGATTCCGCTGGTTCTAAACTTGTTCTTTCAAAAGGTTTTCTTACATAACAAAATGTTTCTTTCTTTCTTTCTTTCTTTTTGTTTTTATTTGTTTGGATATCGGTAATTATGTCATCTTTCAGTTTGTGTAAATTGACACCTCAAGGGATTTTCCCTGGATCCATTCAAAACAACGAATGATTTATACACCTGATGGGATTTTTTCCTGGACACATCAAAAGACCAAATGACTTATTACTGGGTTGCCTATGGCAAACCCAGTCGAGGTCTTCCTTTTGTTTGTTTGTCTTCTCTTTTTTCTTTTTTTTAGTTATTTTTTTTCCGTGTCGGTAAAAGTCTTGCCTGTCACTCCCCTGGTAAGTGGTGTCTTTGTGCATAGAGCCTTCTGCGCGTTTTTTCTTAGGATCGAGAGGGTAGTGGAACTGCGTAGATTTCTCTGGTGGACACAGTAGAATCATTAACTTAGCCTGCAATGGCGTCGAAAGTCATGTAACGCGAAGGGCGTTTTAGTGGATCCTTAAACAAAATATACCCTTATGGAGCTCAATAATGGAAAATCAGTTGGATAAACTAGGCAGGAATCTTAAAAGCGACGAGTACTGGACTTTGACAAAAATCTATCGCCCGTCGAGACGAAATCAAAGTGAGCTGTATTTACCTGAAGTACATGGTAGTTTGACACGATTGAGTTTCTTGTCTTCACGCACGCAATGAAATAGGAAGAGGTTATCGCCTCTAAGAGCAAATATGTTGTTTGTTTCAATAAATTTTTCGCTGGAAAAGGATTCTGTGGTATTTTCTGCCTTTGTGAATTATAATATCATGTTGTGTATTGAATTTTCGAGCTTAAGGTTGAAATGTGATATGGGAGAAGTTTTTTAGTATTGCTCTGTAAGCTGGAAGGGTTCACAAGCCTGTTGGAAGCGTGCTTGAGTTTCAACAAAATGAGCCCCAAAATCAGTGAAGAATTGTGACGCAGTTGAATAATAAAGTAGCTGCTATTTCCAAAATGATGGAATTACCTGGTGATAAATAACGTCGTACGCGTCTTGGAGAGTAAATTTTGACTTTGAATAAACAAGACTTGGGCGATTGTGATCTTTGTTTTGACTTCGCTCATTTCATTGTCAAACTTTATAACACTTGACAGAAAAAGAAACTTACAAAAACCCGGTATCTTGCCATCATTTGACACAGATACTTCACTGTTTGGCGAGTAAACATGCCGCGGTAACTTCATCACGGCGCCCGCTGAATTCCGGCGATGTCACTTTCGATTTTGCGATTTATTTGTGCAGCCAAAACGTACAATAACAAAATTGAACTTTGCAAAAATCCCCCAAAATGTTTGTTGCTGATCGCAACTTTTTATATTGTATATTCACGGTTCAAAATAATTGTTGTTTTCATGTCGTAAATATGTTATTCTCGAGCGATCGTCCTGGAAACTTCCTTCTGCTCTTTCTAAAAACTGTGTATCAATATTTATTTACTTTTGCATCAATATTTGTTTTTGCATAAAGCAAGCTAACAAAATCTGTACCTTGCTGAGTTCGCATTTGTTTGCGTTAATAGTATTTTCGGTCCGATGCTTCTGTTTTATGAGGGGTATATTATTTTGGTCTCCCATCCAAACACTAACCCCGCCCAACAGGGCTTAACTTCAGTGAACTTCGGTATTACAAAGCTGTCAGATGCTCAGAGGGCACGCTTAAACTTGTGGCCAAAAGAAGTTTATCAACATGTCAGCCCAGAAGCCAGTGTTTCTCACTTCCCATTTATTTTCTTCAATCTTTCTGGGTTCAGTACTTTGCTAGTAACCACATGTCTTCTCAGACTATTTACCCAAGACTTCTACCATGGCACTACAATGATAGACAATACCAAAACAATATCGTGCACTGTTAGAGCTACATATTACGCAAGGACAGGTCTGTTTCGTCGTACGAACGTGTGAGGACCTGTGAGCCAAAGGGCCTCGTCTGGTATGACTTCTTAATGACCGCCCAACTTGAAAAAAATTGTCTGGAACGGTGCACGTACCACAGGCAACCCAGTGTACCCTGACGGAGGGTCTAGTTCAGGGATTTTCCCTGGAATCATCCAAAAGAACGAATGATTATACACATAATGGTTTTTCTTTTCCTCGATCGATCCAGCTATGTGTGAAAAAGAAAGAATCAGCTCTAGTCTATAAAGAACTTGAAAAGGAGACGGAGTTGGAATTTAAAGTAAGAGCGCACTCACTAAATCCTATCCCTATTATTATTATTATTACTATTATTATTTTGATCCTGCAAGTTCTAATCTTGTTATTTCAAACGGGTATTTCACATATTACATATTTTATTTTTCAGTTTCTGTTAATAGAGACCTCATGGGATTTTTTTCCAGGATCCATCCAAAAGAACCAATGATTTAAACACATAATGGATCCAAAAACGCAGAAAAGAATTTTGCCGTTTGTTACAGAATACCATCTTTCAACCTTCTTGTTATTTGTTTGTAGAGTCGTTTCTTATATAATCCTCCTTCGCTATTGTTTTAGGTCATTCGTCATCATGGCTGATGCCATTTCTAAAGTACATGAAAGAGCCGTGAAAAGAAAACTTTAAGTTATGTGTAGTTCCTTGTCATACGAAGTGTTGCTCTTCTCCACCAAAGGCATTTCGTGGTGAGAGCCAACGTAGGTGACCATACCTCAGAAGGCGAAGGCTCATCTATAAAAAAATCGATACATTTTGCTTCATCCAAAATGTTGTCACTCCTGGAGAACGTTATCAGAGCCAAAAATAGAGGTTGATCCAAACATGCATCCGGCCAGAATACTTGACAAGCTGTGCATGAAAACAAAAAAACCAGCCCAAGTCTACGCGTACACGGAAACGGAGTTGGGCTTTAATGTAAGGGTTGGGTTGGAGAAACACAGGGCAACGGGGGAAGGAAGAAATAAAAAAAACACGCAAAAAAGAATGCTATTGTTTCAGGTCATTCCTCATCATGGCTGATAACATTTCAAAGGTATACGAAGTAGCCGTGAAAAGAAAACTAAGTGTGGAGTTCCTTGTCGAAAGAGCTGATGGTCCTCTCCACGAAAGGCATTTCGTGGTGAGGGCCACAGTAGGTGACCATACCTCAGAAGGCGAAGGCTCATCAATAAAAAATGGCGAAACATGCTGCTTCGACCAAAGTGTTGTTGCAGCTGGAGCCATCAGCTAACCCTAACCCAATAGAGATTGATCCAATACACCCGGTCCGAATACTTGACCAGAGGTGCATTAAAACGAAAAAAGCAGCGCCAGTATACGAGTACACTGAAAAAGAGTTGGGCTTCAGTTATCAGAAACAGCCCCACATTATAGTGTAGCCAATAGCATCAATAATAGGTAGATATGCCGTTACGAGTTAAAATTTTACAAACGGATAATTATCTTTGTATTTTCTTCTTACAGATTTCATCGTCATGGATTCTACTGAGATGACTGGCTACATCAACAATGTTTCTCCATTGAAAAGACTTTCAAGGCTGGAACTTACTTGGAAATGCGAGTTGTCCGAGCCATAACCAATTTAGACTTCCACGCCCATTCTGCACCTTTATTTGCACAACTGAATATTATATCCTTGATATTTTTAAAGCGAATTCTCTTTATATTGCAAAATTGATGTTGTCTTATCACTATTATTTGTTACCTTAATTCCCCTTTTCTAAATTTATTTCTGACAAAATTTTTTTGTCAAATTCATGTTATGATACCAGATTCTCAGCACAACTCTGGCCCCACATTTGTCTTCTCACAAATAGGTCTTCTCACCACTTTCCTTTTCCTTTTTTACTGAATTGATTGTAAACATGAGGTGAAATAAACATTCATTGATTGGTTGATTGAATGAAGTTTCAAACAGATGCAGGTGTTGTAAGGTCCGTTTGCTTCTCACCAAATAACTATAAGCATAACGACTTTGATAGGTAGGTGACCATACCTCAGAAGGCGAAGGCTCATCAATAAAAAAGGCGAAACATGCTGCTGCGACCAAAGTGTTGTCGCAGCTGGAGGTATCAGCTAACCCTAACCCAATAGAGATTGATCTAAACATGCACCCGGTCCGAATACTTGACCAGCTGTGCATGAAAACGAAAACAGCAGCGCCAGTATATTAGTACACTGAAAAAGAGTTGGGCTTTAATGTAAAGGTTAAATTGGAGAAACACAAGGCAATGGTGGAAGGAAGAAATAAAAAGAATGAAAAAAAAAAATGCTGCAGAGAATCTTCTGAAGATTATTCATTTGGCTTTCAGCCTTCCCCTGGTGTTCAGGTAAGAGTTGCTTTAATCATAATTCATAATGGATTAAAGAAAGGAAAGGAAAGAAACTTTAAAGTGCCAAGTCGCTTTAGCGCTGGAGCACTAACTGGGAACAGTGTAAACTGAAATTGACAATAGACGCAAATGAAGTAAAAAGTGTTTGGTTCAAATAACAAGTCTTGATGAAGCCGCAGCAATTTAACAATTTCGCAGAATTAGGAACTATGTGAGAGTGACCGACAGGTCTGATTAATGAACATTCTCATTACAAAATTCTAATAGAGCATTGACAGTGATGTATGTGCAAGAGTTTGCTTACTTTCCAGAGTAAAAACCTGAGTAAAACGCACTGGCTTTGTGATCTGAACGATAAGTTAAATCATTTCACCTCTGAAGCTATCGCCATTGACAAATACAAATGTCTTACATTAGACAGAGTAAAACCTGCAAGTATCACTCCCTGGAGAGAAAGGGTTATTAAGGACTGTTATTCACCAACAATTGATTTCTGAACCCACTGCTGACAACAGAACTTGCATTCATCATGAAAACAAATATGATGAATAATGAACAAGTTCAATCGAATGTATTTGAATCCGTATGCTTTTCTGATCTCACCTGTTTGCATGAGAATTGATCAGTTGAATAACATGTAAACAAAAGCTACATGGTCTTGGACAGCTTCAAAATGCACCCTTGTGAGTGAACTGCAACATTGTTTTACATGGGTGATACATGTGCCATAAAGACACAACTTCAGTCTTGCTAGCGCTTGTGACAATTAATTAATTTTGGTTTACGTATGTATAAACATCAGTCAGGAGCTGCCTTATTGCTGATTATTTGCATTGTGTTTTGTGGCTTTCAGAGAACACCAGAGCTCTTTGACACTGAATGCTCAGTCCAGAACAGCAAGCTATCAGATTGGTCTAGAAGTTCAGCATGCTTGTCAGTAAAGTCATTATCTTCAAATTCTGTTTCCAGCCAGAAGTCTTCAATGTCAAAGTGTGGAAGCCAAAGACAGTCACCTGGAAGGTCCACACCTGATACTGAAACAGTAATTGACGTTCAAGAGGATTTTAAATTTCATTATGTCAGATGACATACAAAAGTGCAATAAAGATAGCAAGTACCCAGATGAAAATATATTGCGAAGATTCATACGCGATGCTGCTGCTTGCCTACAAGGATTGGTGGGATCAGAAAGCATCACTTACTCAGACTTCATTGTAGCAGCAACGAAGATTTGTGACACTTTTCCTATTTTGTGGGACCCTCGACCAGCATCATTCCCACCAGCAAAGAAAATAATTTCCTCCTTGGGTAGGCCATCTGTTCATGATTTACAGCTTAGCTCTTAACCCATAATTCCCTAATGGTCCCAAATGACCAGCAAAATCATCTGGTGTTAGAGTAAAATCTATAAGTGTTACTCTTGGGGCTTAAAGGGTTAAATTTGTTTAGCCTTTGTTTTTTTAGAACCAATGATTGACAGTTGTCATTATAGCTATCTTTTTCTATCAGTGACAACCTCCATAATTGTTTACTCACTTACATTTGTGTACAAATTTTGTTGTGTAAGAGCTACGCCAATTTGGCTGGTTGATAACAGATGTATAACAGTCAATGTTATGCAATTGCCAGGGCACTGTCCTCTTCATGTTAAAGAAGCGCATCCAGAATCAACGTGGATACCAAAGGAGGAAAACAAAGGGGAAAATACAAGCAACCCATGAAGACAAAGAACTTACTAATGATGAATTGGAAGAACTCAATGCACTTCTGCTCAAAGATATCAGAGCAAAGAAACCAAATAAAGAAGCTATCAGGGAAATACAGGTGGCGACATTTACTTCCAGAAGTATAGTCACATTGACAAACTAGCCACAGACCGCACAGTGCTGTCAGAAATCTCTTCTTCCTACCCATTCTTTGCAATACATGAACATGAAGGCACAGTAAGTTTGAATTGTAAAATTAATAGTTGCAAAAAGTCATGCTCAGTGTTCGAGCTGTCATGTACTTTGCACATGTGGCACAAAACTTTGCATCCTTGTCCCAGTCTGAGGACTTAATCCTTCTGGTTGGTTGAAGAAGGGTATTTGAAAGTGGCCATAGTTGCAGGAGGTATTTGCAAATGTAGCAAGTATAGTATGGATTGTGACACAATTACATGGTGCTAATCATTTAGATGATAATGGGCCTTTGCTGAAACTGCACCTTAAATTAACACTGTCCTGAGAGAGCATGGCCTCTGGGTCTGATGATGAGAGAGATACGATCAGTACACACAAGTAGACTTGTCTCTGTGGTTTGCTTAGCTTTCATTTGTGGACTTATTGTCTCGTTGTGTGTGCAGTCCCTTTGTGATTTAGTCACAACCTTAAAGATGCTAGTTAAGGGTAGCCATACAGGCTCTCTGTAGTACTTTAGAATCAAGTAAGTGACCAGTACAGAGTACTTAACAAATGTCTTACTTGTGTATTTCATGTATTTCAGCTTATAAACTAACTGGAGCTAAGGTGCAAAAAAATTGGTGCAGAGTCTACAAGTCTGTCACACTTTTTGAAAAATTGGGAGGAAATATCCCCTGAACTTCTTAACTCTTTTAATAATGAAGAACTAGGTTCTGATGATGTAAATCTCTCCTCAGATATGTTTGTTTCAACATGGTAGTATTAAACTAATGTTTGATTCATAATGGTAATAGGACTGAGTGGAGTCCAATTTGGTCTGTTGAGTTATTGAAAAAAACACGTGACTGCAAAGTGGGAATCCAATTTGTTAATTACTAGTATGATCATTACTGTGAGGGAGACCAATTGGATGACACGAATGTTTGTTACCAATTAATCAAGACTATGAAAAATTTTAAGAATAGAAATACCCATATTGGCTAACAATTTTACAAACAGAATTATAAAAAAAGGACCTCATTTCAAAACTGCTGTAAGAGCATGCGCAGGTGATGCAGGCTGTCCAGTTACACAGGCATGACTTGTGCACTGTCCATCTAATTGCTCAAACCAGACAGCTGAGAACCAATCACGTTGGGGAATTTTGATTTAGGGGATGATTGCTATAACAGAACTTAAAACTTTTCACTGACAAATTGACCACTTATAGTATGCAAGAAATAAAATGAGTTCTCTTTGTGTTTTGCTAACAGATGAAGTTTGCAGGTTATTTTTGGAAAAAGGGCACCAGCGGATTTTAAAATGTTGCTGCCATCCCATTGCTAAATACCGTACATGTATCTTTCCACAGTTATGGTTATTACGATCTTTCATATCCAGTTTGAGTTCCTCCTGTTTTTATAGCAGTTTGATCACTATTGCATGGTTACATGTATCCTCACAAAGTAGACGAAATTATGGCAACACACCAAATTCCTACTGGATTGCAGTAAAGAAGTGTTCTCCAGTGTTTTAAAAGTAAGCAGCTCCGAAATGAAAATTGTCAGAAATAGTCAACAGCCTCATACATGTAAGTTAATAATTTATTGTTTGACTGATTCAAGTAACAAGCACTTCAAAGTTGGAGTTGCAGGCACTTCTGGAGGACACTGATTGGAGGTGATCTTAATTTTCTATCTAGGACTAGTCTGGGGCTGCATTCACCACATTCTTCACTCAAGTTTCTATGACATCAACTCTACTTGCAATAGTCACTGCTTACGAGCCAGAAGGCCGGCGCTTATCTCCGGTTTCTGTAGCATGAAGCGACTAGGAGTATTTCTACTCCCCCCTGAATGGGATGCTAGTCCAGTGCTGGAAATAACAGTCGGTCATCGGACATTGTCCGACCAAATTTTGAAAATGTCCGGCCAATTTCACATTATGATCGGACACGATGACCGAACATCTCACCAGCACATCTTGAGTTCTCTTCTTCAAGGTGTTGTCAGTCAATAAATTATGTCCGGTCCAATTTGTCAAATGTCCGACCAAAAGGAAGATTTGAAAGGACATATGTCCTGTGAATAAAGAAAAATTATTTCCAGCACTGCTAGTCCATCACAGGGTTACCCCCAGCATTTCGTCGGTACCCATTTATACACCTGGGACACCGTGAAAGTAGTGTCTTGCCCAAGAACACAACACAATGTCCCCGGCCAGGCCCTGAACCCGCACCACTCGATCCGGAGTCGAGCGCACTAACCATGAGGCCACCGTGCCTCCCACATACTAACCTTAAAATCACCCTGCATGGTGTCAGAGAGTGGCCAAGAATGAAAGCCATGTAAAGAGTGCTTGAAATCACGAGTGTAACTTTTGCAAATAGTAGGGATAAGGCACATCATTAGTTTTTACATCTTGCTTCCTCACAGCAAATCAAATGTTGAGGAAGTCATCAAGAAATCAAGTCATATGAAACAGCCACTGTTATGGATTACACAAGACAATGGAATGTTGGAACAAGCATTCATAGTAATCGATAAGAATTTTCTCCAAACTCCACCAGAAGTCCTATTTTCATTCCCTCTGCTGTCTAATTATTGCAGTCTATTATGCTTTTAATTTGTTTTATGACAAAAAGCAGGAAATCTTGTTTTGCTTTCTTTAGTCTGTATGATACTGCACCTTTTGCAGTCTCTTGCTTGGATGTTTGGTGACTCTATTCCAAACAGAGTGCGAAGAAAGGAAATCACAAGAATATGACCTTAAGAGTTCAGTGAAAGTTGTGTGTAAACAAACGACAAATTTAGTAATCATTACACATGTCTATTGAAAAATCACGAGCACAGCACAAAGTTGTTCAGTTAAGAACACATCTAAGAACTGAGTAAAACAAGTATTTGGTCGGTATAAATAATCTTGAACAAGGCAGGACTTTCTTCGCATGCTGAATCAGAATTGTGGACAATGTGTTTCAGCTCATTGTGTTAATTTTACAGTGTATGTATGCCTCCCGGTAATGTTGAAATTCTTTTAAGTGTGACTTTGTGGTAGAAAAGCAATTTACGTTTTGTTAATATAAGGGTTTTTGTTATACATGCCACAAACTGAGAAAAACAATGTTACACTGTGTCCTGTAATACACCTGTTGAGCAATGTGAAAACACTGAATAAAAAATTTGGACATTTTATGAACGCAGCTCTTCAGTGTGTCTTTCAAATTGCACCATGGTGTGTATTTTTTAACTGGCAAAGCCTGAATTAATAGCCCAGCCCAATACTGAGCGCTTATTTTAACAAACTCTCAAAATCAAGAAATTTTTAACTGGAACACTTCTTTTACGGTCAACATTACTTAATCACAAGTTTTGCAAGCCATGCATCAAGCAAAGTTTGACTGTATGGCATGAACTTGCTTTAAGACTATTTGCCGTGTTTTAGTATGTTTTTCATCTTGTAAAACAAGAGCATCTACAAGAGCATTAGTTTTTACTAACTCCATTTTTTTTTCCAGAGGACGTTAAAATAAGCTTTATTTAGCTTGAATTAAGAATTCTAGTTTTAGAGTGCTCGTGTTCTACCTTGTTTAAAATTGAGTAGGTTGTCGGTTATACTTGGAAAGCAGTAAACCCAAACCTCCTTTGAAGCAAAAAGAATGGCTTTATCCAACCATGCATTCTGATTGCAGCGGTAATAGTTTAAATATCGGAAAACAAACCAGGAGAAGAAAGCTCTTTATCCCAAACAGCATGACAACAAAGATGGAGTACATGTAAATGCCAGAATACCTTGCCACTATTGTGATTTACAGCCAATAATCTGAAGCAACTTACCTTGTTCCTGGTTGATTCATGGGCCTTTCGGCAAATTTTTCATCCTGGCGTTTCCCGAATGGAACTCCCTCCTTTTCAAAATGGCGGTTTAGTTACCAATCCCCACGGAGATTTAGCACCGTGTTTACCTTCGTTGTCTGCGATGCATGACGTATGCGTGAAATGCGCGAAAAATGCGCAGTAGCAATAGGCGCGAACGTCCAAATCTTACCCTGCTTGTCAGCTCTTGCGTGGTTATTCTACGTTAAAAAAAAAATCCTCATGTCTAAATAACTGCACCATTATAGATGGTTCTAGTCTACAATCCCAACCTTTTGGACCATAACTTGAAAAGGAGGCCAGCATTGCTGCCTCCCCACAAACCACCTAAAACAGTTCTGTTCAAGATGATGCTCAAATCACCCATCCGTGTCTCAACATTGTTTTATGGAGAGGGGGAGCCGTAATGTTATGTTTTCCTGCAACGAAAGTTTTTTACATGTGGACTAGGAAGTTAAAAATGGTCTCAACAATTTTGTCCAGGATTGCAGCTGCAATCGTAAAGAAACTAAATATTTTAAGCAAGAGCCGATACAACGTAGATTTGATTTTATTGGTGTACTATATTTCGGCTGGCCAATCCAGTCTTCTTCAGGTACAATGAGACTTTACATTGGATTGGAAGAAATGTGATGAAACATGGCAGTTACAACGAATTTGAACTCAAATACGAACAGCAGCGAAAAATAAAAATAAAAATAACAATAATAAACTTTTATCTAATACGTTTTTTCGCGGATATTAAGACCGCTGGGATCACTGGAAACTCGTAAGGAGCATACCCTGCTTGGCAGAGGAAAAGAAACCTCTGTACGGATACAAAAATTTGGTTTTATCAACGGAGTTGATAAGGTAAATTGGCCACCGTACAGAGATTCTAAAAGCTGACGTTTCGAGCGTTAGCCCTTCGTCAGAGCGAATCGAGGGATTATGGGTTACGTGTAGTTTTTATAGTAGAGTAGGAGCTACGCTATTGGTGGTAACATGGCAACGTGAAAATAGGAATATATTAGTTAAATGAAAAGCGTTCGTTAATACCGTGAGGATTAAGGGTGCCGATTTGAAAGATGAATTTTTGTTCCAGATTCTTGCGGCTTTCCGTCGTACCTAGATGTAGGGAAAGGCCGCAGACTGCCATGTGTTTTTTGGAGTGGTTAGGCAGATTAAAATGGCGAGCGACTGGCTTAGATGCATCCTTGTCATTCTTCTCAACATCGCGAAGGTGTTCGCGGAATCGGTCACCTAGTCGTCTACCTGTCTCACCAATGTATAATTTATTGCATAACGTACAGGTTATGCAATAAATGACATTTGCGGAGGTACATGTGAAACGATCGGTGATCTTAACAGATCGCTTAGGTCCCGATATCTTGCTAGTGTTAACAATGAAACGACAGGTATTGCATCGTGAGCGCGCGCATTTGAAAGTGCCGGGTTGCTCGTTAGTTTTGAGCGCGCTTCTAACTAAAAAGTTGCCTACGTTTTTGTCGCGCTTGAATGAAAGATGAATTTTTGTTCCAGATTCTTGCGGCTTTCCGTCGTACCTAGATGTAGGGAAAGGCCGCAGACTGCCATGTGTTTTTTGGAGTGGTTAGGCAGATTAAAATGGCGAGCGACTGGCTTAGATGCATCCTTGTCATTCTTCTCAACATCGCGAAGGTGTTCGCGGAATCGGTCACCTAGTCGTCTACCTGTCTCACCAATGTATAATTTATTGCATAACGTACAGGTTATGCAATAAATGACATTTGCGGAGGTACATGTGAAACGATCGGTGATCTTAACAGATCGCTTAGGTCCCGATATCTTGCTAGTGTTAACAATGAAACGACAGGTATTGCATCGTGAGCGCGCGCATTTGAAAGTGCCGGGTTGCTCGTTAGTTTTGAGCGCGCTTCTAACTAAAAAGTTGCCTACGTTTTTGTCGCGCTTGAATGAACAATGTCCAGAACTAAACTCACAATTGGTTTAAAACCCGCAATAACCAGTTTGAGTTTTAGTAACGCCTGCCCGATGGCGGAAGAGTGGAAGTCACGTTGCATTGGTGTCACGTCGCGCATGCGTATTAGAACATCGAGGAGAGTGCTGAGGAAATCTCTATAAACAGCATTTAAACTCTAGACCTTTATTCCGGTACTTTTAAAAGAGGAAAACCTTGCCTAATCTCGTCTTTTTTTAACTTTTCAGATTCTCTTGGCGGTAATAGTAACACCCTTCTGATTACCTGTTGTAATCCTGGGAACACAGACGTCGAAGAGACTATAAATACGCGGAGATACGCGGACCGCGCCAGAAAGATCAAAAACCGGGCAATCCTAAACCTCGACCCAGGGGCAGCTGAGCTTGCAGAGCTCAGACAAAAAGTAAGTTACAAATACTGAGCTTGTGTAAAGAGGGCCGCGAGAGAGACGAGGCTGAACGAAATACGTTGGGAAGAAGAAGCGTTTTCGCGCTTCACGAGTTTTCTACATGTGCTCTACTGTTAATTGTTAATTTCAGTTTACAGTGTCCCCAATTAGTGCTCCAGCGCTAGAACGACTAAACACTTAAATATAGTTGCTTTGCTCTCCTTTTCCTTTTTGCTTTGCCAGGAAGCGGTGGATTTCCATCTCTTATCCCCTAAGGTGGGAAATCGCAAAATGAGAGGGAAGTCCAGTTCTCTTTTAGGTATTCGTTTCTGATTCAGTAAATCAGGACGTAACGGATCGTTGCTCGCTGTCGTTTAATCTCTCGTTTCGCGAACAAGGAATTAAGAGACAACAACCCACTGTTTCCAGGGTATGCATGCTTTTTAAATGTGGGTTGCATACTTCCTTCCTCTTCCTTTAACATGAACTAACGTCAAAGATGCCGTCGTAAGCCTTATTTCTTTTTTTCTCAAAAAAAAGAAGTTTTTTCCGTAAGTAGAATATGCTTATGTTTCCATTAACGTTTCTTGAGAAAGGTTGGAATAATCTTTTAGTAGCGTTTGAGAGTAATACACATTTAAAATTCTGCAAAATATGTCACTGGCAGAAAAATCGAGCCTCTTCCGCCGTCTCCCGAAATCACAGAAAATGTGAATATTAGGCAAATTGTCAAAATATCTCAGGGCGAATATAACGATTCTTTTTTATTTTGTTATACCCTTTTCTAACAAGATTTTTAAATGTATTCACTCAATTTTGATTTTCACATTTCTTAGGTCCAGATGCTGCAAATGCAGGTTCAAGGGCGGCCAGTCACAGGAACGCAGCAAGGAGAAACTGGGTACCATGTTGTATTTACTTCAGTAACTGCTTTCATTGAAACTGGTATAAAGAGAGACATGCGCGGAATTTGGTCTCGTTCGTGATCTGCAAACTTATGAGTGGATGAATCTTTGCTGACGTCATTGTTAATATTTTGTGTTGTTAACAAACGAATATGTTTCCTGCTAACACAAATTGACGTCCAAAGACATTCCCAAGTTTAAGCATTTGCGGCTTGAAAACTAGCAAACTATTTGCCATCAAAAATGACAAAATATTTTGTGGTGAAGGCGTCTAAAGGCGCATGCATTTACAAAATTTCGAATTTTGAGGTCAAACTGCACCAAGATTAACTGGTGTCTCAGGCTAGAATTTCAGGGATGGCCGATTATACGATCCACTTTCGATATTAAGTGCTCAGATGGCGCCTGGTCTTTTAGAGGATTCATTATAAAACAATGAGCTCTTTTGCTAAAGCAAAATTAGTTAACAGAACATCCCACTTGATTCCTTCTCCTTTTCAAATTCTGATTCGGTTAGGCTTCACAGTTTTTTCGCTGCTGCCGAGTGAGTCATGCGAGCGATTAGAGAGAAAACTATAGCGGCAAAGCGACGAACAACTGGAAAGTTTGCTTACAGGCCTTTAAGGAAATTGCCATATGAAATAAGTGTTGAAGTTCAATGTTTGTTTTGAATTTGTTAGCCATGAAGTTTCATCCGGCGTACAGCAAATGGCGGAAAGGATCACTAATCTAGAGGTAGGGCCTTCAAGTGAAAACAACTTTACCGAAATCATCAGTATCAATCATGAACCCGCTGTTATGGTCAAGCTGTTAAGAGAAGGAATTGTGCGTTTTATTATAAAACAATCAAACTCTGCATGTTGTTGCCCTTCATGAACTTAACAATTTTGGATATAGAGGCATGGCCAAAAAGTCATGCAATGGTAATTAACCGTTCTTACCAAAAAAATGCCGACGTCAGCATTTTCTGGGGTTTACTTTTTCAAGTAGTTTCCTATCAAATGTATGGAAAATTTCAGGTCGCCTATTCAGAAATGTGTTATTATGATCCAGAAACCAGGAAAATGTCATTCATATTACGCTTCCCTAATTTTTATTATTAGTAAAGCTCACTAAACACCATTAAATTTTAGAGAAGCTTACACGAAAAATATTTCAAGGTGTAGACAGGCCAAACGTGAATCCTATTGGTCAAGATACGAAATTCAAAGACCTCATCTCATTCAATTTCTATTTGAAATTAGGGAGGGTTTTTAAAGAATTCTCTTGGGAAGGGCTGGTTTTCTATATAAGATTCTATTTGTTCTTCAAAATATGTTTGAGATTAGGCACTGACGGGTGACATTCTGTAACAAACGGCAATTTTTTTGTTTATTTTAATTCGTAAAGGTGACATTCTTGCGCAAAAATTGACTTCAGTTAGAGTCGTGTTCACAAGGTTATCTGGATAACCCCTGTGCATGGCATTAAATAATCTTTGTTTAAATTATGCGATGTGTTTTTCAAATTTTGCTTTTGAAGAGTTAGTTCTAAAAAGCTTCAGGGCTTCGCCTTTGATGAAGCCTTTCCTGACGCCTTGAGGGTGGCAGGAGTTAAAGTGCGTGTATTGGAAAGTCTCTGTCGGTTTAAGGTGTGTGCACACATCAAGAATAGAGTGCTTTTTGACCTTTTTGAATTTCTCGCCCTTGTCTACTTATATGTATCCAAGAATGTTATTTCAGTATCTGTTTTTCTCGTTGACATGGAATTTTCTTTTAAGGTAAGTGTTAGCATTTCTCTAACGACGTGAGTTGGAATCGGAGCTTTGTTTTCATAGAAGGTTTCGTATGTATTACACACAAGGCGATTTCTTCCTCCTGCGGGATGTTAGCGTAAAGGCTAGTAACGTGACTGTCCATTGAGACAAGGATTATTTCTTTTAATTTGAGACTTTCATTTTCTCTACGGAGTTTAAAAAATCTCTGGTATTTTTGAAGTATGATGTTTGTGTTTTAGGAATAGGATGAAGTAAGTGGTCAACAAATGATGAGATTCACTCAGTAGGGCTTTCGCAGCCTGATATGACAGGTCTCCCGACCGGGTAAGGTTTGCGAATCTTTGCTAGGGTGTAAAAACTAGAGATTCGTGGCAGGTTTGGTATCATAGGGTGTCATACGGTTTTCAGGAATGTTGTACGTGTGAGCTTAAGTACTAATTTAGATTTTTTACACAGTTTTGACCCAAAAACGACAAATTTAGCATGACAGTGCCCCTTGATAAAAGCACGCGACGTTTTTGAGCCACGGACGGAGATCAAATAACCGCGTCTGTTTGGATTCCACTCAGGAGTGGACACGACTTATGTACGCAACACAAAACGTCCCTAAATCTGAGTTAAGGGTGTTATAGTTGGGGTTACTTTTGGGTTGGGTTTATTATCTCTCATGCTATTAATTGGTCTCACATAAATACCACTTGTTATGCAGGCACAAAGTACATATTCAAATATGACTGATGAAGGTCACCGAAGTGATCGAAACGTTTCACTTTTTAAAAACTGTTTAATCAGTGTCAACGCTTCAATTTCGTTTTATATCATGCCTGATTACAACCACGGTATTTTTAATGCATCAGGTGCATTCCGGGTGAGCCGCAAGTTGTCATTGGCGAAGAGAAAACTTTTACCAACGATTACGTATTGGAGACCTTCAGCACACAACAGGATCTATACAACAAAACTATGTTTCCGTTAGTGGAGGAATTTTTCAACGGTTACAATGCGTCAGTGCTGGCTTATGGCCAAACTAGCTCTGGTAAAACGTATTCGATGGGAAACAGCTTTCGCCATGTGTGACGAAACCGATGAAATGAAAGGAGTGATTACACCACTAGCTACCGACACTGAGATGAATAGTTGTTTTAGTTTATACTAAAACAGTGAGATAATATGGCACAAAAAGATGACTTCAATTCATTTATTTCTGCAAAGATTACAATAAATTCGGGCGCAAATTCCGCGCAAATTGCTCGGAGGTAGAATAGCAATGGATATCCGGAGTTTGAGTAGCCAATCAAGGATTATTTCTTTTAATTTGAGACTTTCATTTTCTCTACGGAGTTTAAAAAATCTCTGGTATTTTTGAAGTATGATGTTTGTGTTTTAGGAATAGGATGAAGTAAGTGGTCAACAAATGATGAGATTCGCTCAGTAGGGCCTTCGCAGCCTGGGTAAGGTTTGCGAATCTTTGCTAGGGTGTAAAAACTAGAGATTCGTGGCAGGTTTGGTATCGTAGGGTGTCATAGGGTTTTCAGGAATAATGTACGTGTGAGCTTACGTACTAATTTAGATTTTTACCCAGCTTTGACCCAAAAACGACAAATTTAGCATGACAGTGCCCCTTCATAAAAGCACGCGACATTTTGAGCCACGGACGGAAATCAAATAACCGCGTCTGTTTGGATTCCACTCAGGAGTGGACACGACTTATGTACGCAACACAAAACGTCCCTAAATTTGAGTTAAGAGTGGTAGTTGGGGTTTACTTTTGGATTAGGTTTATTATCTCATGCTATTAATTGGTCTCACATAAATACCACTTGTTATGCAGGCACAAGGTTGTAAACTGCATGACTACCATTTGAACTATAAAACAATATGAACTGAAAGGCTCCGACAAATCGGTGAAATTTTCTGTAAAATGCGTCATAAATCCTTCATCATTTGATTTTTCGCCATAAATCAGACATTCTTTGCGCCATAGATTTTTTCGTCCGCGTTGCTTCAAGATCATTGAATTGACATTGCTATTGTCTGTTCCTTCTCAGGCTAAATTAGCAAGAGAAATTAGTTTAAGAAAGCTTAATGAACTCAAGGATCATTTCAGGTGGGTCCAGTTTATGAAACTAAAATAAAATTAGCTGAACCTGCGTTATTTTTCGTCGCATGTCAGCGTTTTGCTCACTATTTCTCATCTCCTAAGTTCCAAGCTGAACGCGGTCATTGGCGATTCTAGCCTTGTCGAGGAATTTCAAAGCAAACTCCACGAATTCGAAGTAAGTGTTAAGTTAACGTATATCAGTATAGAAAGAAATCAATTCATTGATTCATCCTTGACCAAAGCAAGGTTTTTACTTCGGTAACTTGAAATGTGTCTAGAAAGTCCAAGATATTTTCCGATGCTTTTCACCTAAGAGGTGGAAGTGAATCAGTTCAGTTCTAGCCACCTCTTTCTCCTTTGGTCCTCACAATTTTATCGTACGTATCAAAGTATGACTTCTTCCTCTTTTCTTCATCACTATCGTTGCTTATTGCTATGTGGAAGTATCATTACGTTTAACTAACGTTTACCCGTTCGCCTCTGGTTTTCAGGACAGTATCAACTCGGGCACTCATTTTGAGGATGCCGTCGACAAAGAAGAACAGGTTAGTGTGTACTAAGGTGCAAAAAGACAAACCCCTTAACTTCGTACTGGTTATCGAAAAATGAAAGTTGTGGCGGTATTCCTGAAAACTCTTGTAAATTGGCATGCTTGCCATGAAATTTCTGATAATACAGTGCTTAATAAATATTGCCTACAAAGCAGGGGTATTTTCTGGCGAGCGAACGCTGAAATATTGGATTGGTATGATCGAGAATAGCTTTAAACGAGTAACAAAATGTCTTTGATTTCGTTATTCCAAGGTAAATTTCATTTCAATTTCATTATTCCGCAGAATGAAGGTAGGTTCTGTCCAATGTTGACGTTTTAGCAGGAGGCATGGTCAAGACATGATTGGCTATGGATGAGCTGGCACACATTGTTCCGCCGGATGTATATGGGCATGGTAACAATTCCTGGAGATCTCTCGCTCCATTTCGTCTATCATTCTTAAGCAATTCACCTTTCTTACTTCATCACCTCATTCCCACAATATCTTCAAAACTATTGCTCTTGTAACTTTTCATCGCAGTAGCAACCTTAAAAACTACCTTGTTCGTGCCAAACTACACGATCCCACCGCGGAACAAAATCAACCTCGGGGTTTTTACCGATGTGGCAATAACTGTTCTACATGCACTATATTACTGATAGACAAACTAGTTGCACATTCCATGCCACAGGCGAAACAAGACATTACGCATAACATCAACTGCAATTTAACAAATGTCATCTACATGGTAGAGTGCAATCGTTGCCTTAAACAATTCATTGGAGAAACCAAACTAAGACTCAAAAAACCGTTTTAATCAGTACCGAAGACCAGTCGAGAAACCCACCAACTTCTCCAGACCTACCCAGTTTCAGAATACTTTCTCGCTAATAATCACACCACCAACGACATTTCACTTATTCCACTCGAGCTCATTCATTCCAATCGTGGCAGTGTACGCAAAGCAAAAGAAGCATATTTCTTAAACATAGTGAACACTCTTCAACCTTTAGGTCGGTGCTTCTGTTTCTGGTACAAACATCATGTGATGAGTATAAATACAGTTTCTTGCCTAGAACAATTGATGACTGAAACAGTTTACCACCAAATATCGTAAAATATGACCTTAATAAGTAATTTTAGGTATCTGTAAATGATTATATCTCTGCTCAAGTTTTAGTTCTACCGATTATTATTTATTTTATCATTGTTATACCACAATTATTTATTACCTTAGTTGCTCATATTTATTTACTCATTTTATCTTTGCACTGTAATTTCCTAGATGTCCTTACGTCCTTCACCAGGATCCGGTGCTTCTGCTTTGTTACGCTGGTCCTTGCTTAGAAAATTGCATTACCAAAAAGAATGTAGGTATGTATGTGTCGTAACACGCAACTTGAGGATCGCAGGTTGAAACGGTGCGAAAGAATATCAAAGACCAAGACTTAAAATATAAGAGGATATCTGTACGTTGTGGGGGAAATCAGGAAAACCCCTATGGATTTCTTGGTATCTTATCTTGTCATGTATCCACCATTGTCTCCACCATTTTAAAACTAACAATCTGGCTCACAAACGTGTGACACTTTGTGGGAGTTGCCACTGTTCAGCTGAGCAGTTAACCCAGAAGGCTTCTGGGTAGTTTTGAATGTGGCGGTTATTTCAAGGGATCAGAGTAAATAATTTTTCAAATACTTGATCAATTCTATTTAATAGGAAAGAAAGACCATGCCGGAAAGGATTCCTGCTCGTGTGGCTCTCAGAATTAGGAAACTTGTTCCGAAAGAGATCGACGATGGACGTAAAGAATGCATCAGGTGTATTTCCGGGACAGTCACAAGTTGTTACGGGCAAAGACAAAGCTGTCACTTACGATTTCGCGTTCCAAACCTTCAGTAAACAGAAGGATCTCTAAAACAAAACTATGGTTCCCTTAGCTGAGGGATATTTGAAGGGTTGCAATGCTACAGTTCTTGCTTAAGAACAAACTGGCTCTGGTAAAACGGACTCAATAGGAACAGCTTTCACCATGTGCAACGAAACCGATGAAACGAAAGGTGTGATTCCTCGACTCATCGAAACAATTTTCCAGTGGATAGAGGAAAGATAATATAAAAAGGAGTTCTTGTTAAAGGCCTCATTTTTAGAGGTATTGTAATGACATTGATTTTAAAAAGTTGATATAACTTCAGTGGGTCGTGCCGACGTATTAAACCTCTAGATCTCATACATGTACGTGCTTTAAGGAAGTGATAGGTTATGATCAATGGCGTCAAATGACATCTCACGCGTGACCTTTTGATTAACATGAAGGTCGGGGATTCAATTCAGCCTACTCCACCTTGTCTGGGCCTTTTTCCATTACTTGGACTGTAACACTGGAATGGACTACATGGGAATATTTTAATACTCCAATAGTCAAATTGACCTGCTCCCAACGCAGTGGCTTCATAGCTCAGTTGGTAGAGCATAATGTATTGCGCCAGCCTCGCAGAGGTCATGGATTCATATCCCGTTCTATAAAGTGACAATATTGCTTAAATTGTCCATTTAAGAGTAAGGATCACTTCTATCCAATAGTCAATCCTGCTGAAGAATAGGTTTCACATAGCCAAAGTTTAAATGTAAGCTTATCTGTACTTTGTACTTGCACTTGTTTATTTTCTTCAAATTCAAATTGCCTGTTCCTGTCTGACCTTGCAGCAATGATTTAACCTGAGTTTGATTTGATTCCCACCTTGGTCAGAGGTTTTCAACGTTGTGTGGGCCCATTTCGATTACTACATGTAGGGCTAACAATGTGATGGATTTCATGAGAATAAAGATAACGCTTTTAAAAATTCAATAGTTAACATAGCAGTTAATTCAATAGCTACGTGCAAAAGTTTGAGACTCTGGGTCGGACAGAGCAAATTAACAATGGCAGCCATCCAACTCAAAATGCGCAGTGTCTGGTCGTGCTCATGCCCCAGCGAACACGAGTGTCGCACCTCTGTTAGATCGTGCCCACTCCTCAGTGCATGTGAATATCCCATGTGTATGTTTGCACGTATAATGAGAAATTCAATTTTTGAGAATAAAAGGGGGAGTGGCAGAGAATTTACCCTCTTGGAAATGATAGGTGTTTTTCTAATTTAAGAGCGGAACCCGACCCTTCCAAGGGTACAAATATTTTTGTAACTTTCGACCCCAACACACCTTGTGTGGTGGGAGAGTTGTTGCAAGGTTAGATAAATTGGAATGTATAGTGACCCTTAACCTCACTTCTGACCTGTTAGCTATTTGTTGGAGCATCGCACTACCGTGCGGGAGGTCGTAGACTCAACACCAAGTCGACACTATGGGTCTCAAAACAATCTGCGTTGTGTTGACCGCGTTCAGAACATTGCTCTCACGTTTGCAGATTAGGGTTAGTTCAGTTAAAAATTCCAATGGACGTAAGAGGGTTGAGAAATTCGGTCAAATAAATTTCATAGTGGTTCTGTTATTCTGTTTTACAAGTGATCTGCTTCGAAATTTGGGAATTTCTAAATCTTTATGTATTATTAGCCAATTCAATTATGTCCTGGTCAAGAGATTAGATGTCATGCTCGCCTAGCGTTAACGGTTGGTGCCCTTATAACCGTTCTTCCAAGCAGAGCTTTCATTCTTATTCCATACACCCCTCTGAAAAGACAAAAAAATACATTTAAGTTTCTGAAATTGATGGGGACCTTCTACGGGATGGGTGACCTTGTAGAGATAACCATTGCCGTACGCTCCAAAGTTCACTCAGCTTTCCATCCATTCGTGGTGGGTAAAATGAGTACCAGTACTGGGGACAAGTTGTGTTGTGTATGCAACGGGATAGGAGTGGCGCCCACCCCTGCTGTGAGTTGCGGTAGACGCCGCAAGTTACGGTAGAAGCGCAAGAAAAAGGAGCCTTCGGGTTGCCTTCGACCTCGGTCCTTAACCCTGGTCGACCGCTTGTCTTGTCTTGTCTTTTGTTCTTTCCTCTTAACGGTCGAAAACATTTGGTTTGTATCTTACTGTCTTTGAAGTAGGAGTTTTAATTCCTCTTTTTCTTTCACATCATTACTACAATCATCACCTTCGTGATACCATCATAATCGGTAAAAAGGGTTGGAAACAGCGACAGATGTCTGTGTTGGCAGAGAAGAGGTATAATCTGTTTAAAACGATTTACATTGACCGACTTTTGTTTGAAACAGCACGGAAACTTATCAACAAGATGCAAGGCTAAGGACAGTTTCGTAACGTTAATAGTTGGCGCCCTCATAACCATTCTTCAAGCAGAGCTTTCATTCTTATTCCATACATCCCTCTGAACAGACAAAAATATATACTTAAGTTTCTGAAATTGATGTACAAGTTTGTGAATAAAATAAAATAAAAATAAAATTGTATGAGTTGTTTCCTCGTAACGTTCGAAAACATTTGATTTGTATCTTACTGTCCTTGAAGTAGGCGGTTTTATTCCTCCTTTTCTTTCACATCATTACTACCATCATCACCTTCGTGATACCATCATAATCGGTTAAAAGGGTTGGAAACAGCGACAGATGTCTGTGTTGGCAGAGAAGAGGGATCATCTGTTTAAAACCATTCCCATTAACCGACTTCTTTTTGAAACAGCAAATAAAGTTATCAACAAGATGCAAGGTTAAGTACAGTTTCCTAACGTTAATAGTTGGTGCCTTTATAACCATTCTTCCAAGCAGAGCTTTCATTCTTATTCCATACATCCCTCTGAACAGACAAAAATATATACTTAAGTTTCTGAAATTGATGTACAAGTTTGTGAATAAAAGAACACAAAAATCGTATGTGTTGTTTCCTCGTAACGTTCGAAAACATCTGATTTGTATTTTAGTGTCCTTGAAGTAGGCGTTTTAATTTCTCCTTTTCTTTCACATTACTACTACCATCATGACCTTCGTGATACCATCATAATCGGTAAAAAGGGTTGGAAACAGCGACAGATGTCTGTGTTGGCAGAGAAGAGGGATAATCTGTTTAAAACATTCACATTGACCGATATCTGTTTGAAACAGCACGCAAAGTTATCAACAAGATTGAAACAATATGGTTTTGGTAAAACGAACTCAATGAGAGCAGATTTTACCATGTGTTTACGTACTCGCTATGGGCCGGTCATTGTTTTTCTCCTTTTATAAATCAGTTATTATAACCCAATGCCTTAGTTTTGTCTAACCTT
>OX421453.1:1153555-1168555 GCA_949126865.1 Montipora capitata
TGAAAATACGCTTCAAAAAGTAATCTCAGACGCTTGAAAACCTGCTTTAAAAGGTTGTTTCAAACGCTTTAATAAAAGTCTTCAAAACGCGCCCTCGTTCGCTTGAAAACACGCTTTAAACGTTTTTCAAAATGATTGATAAACGTCTTTAAAATGCGCTGTCAGACGCTTGAAAAGACGCTTTAAAACGCGCTCTCAGACACTTAAAAGCACGCTTCAAGACTTTTTTCAAACGCCTTCAAAACGCGATCGCAGACAATTGAAAACACGCTTGAAAACGTTTTTTCCAACGTCTTCAAAACGCGCTTTAAGACGCTTGAAAACACGCTTCAAAACGTTTGCTTCAAACGCCTTTAAAACGCGCTCTCAGACGCTTGAAATCACACTTGAAAAAGTTTTTTTTCAAACGCCTTCAAAACGCGCTCTCAGATGCATGAAAACACGCTAGAAAAGGTTGTTTTTCAAAGGGTTTATTAAACGTCTGCAAAACACGCTCTCAGACGATTGAAACATGCTTCAAAAGGTTTTTTCAAATGCCTTTAAAACGCGCTCTCAGACGCTTGAAAACGGGCTTAAAAGGGTTTTTCAAACGCTTTAATAAACGTCTTCAAAATGAGCTATTGGCTGCTTGAAAACACGCTTCAAAACATTTTTTTTAAGGGCTATGTTAAACGTTTGCAAAACGCGAGATCAGACGCTTGAAAACACGCTTTTTTTCAAACTCTTCAAAACGCGCCCTGAGAAGTTTGAAAACACGCTTCAAAACGATTTTTTCAAAGCCCTCAAAACGCGCTCTTAGAGGATTGAAAACACGTTTCAAAATTTTAAAGGATTTCATAAACGCCATCAAAACGCGCTTGAAAACCTTTTTTGAAACGCCTTCAAAACAAGCTCTTAGATCCTTGAAAACACGCTTCAAAAGGTTTTTTCAAAAGACTTTAAACCTGCTCTCAGACGCTTGACGCTTCAAAACCTTTTTTTTTCACGCCTTCAACACGCGCTCGCAGACGCTTGAAAACAAGCTTCAAAAAGTTTTTTTCAAACGACTTCAAAAGGCGCTCTCAGACGCTTAAAAATACGTTTCAAAACTCCTTTTTAAACGCTTTCAAAACGCACTCTCAGAGTCTTGAGAACACGCTTCAAAATGCTTTTTTCAAACTCCTTCAAAACGCGCTCTCAGACGCTTGAAAACACGCTTCAAAACGTTTTTTTTCAAAGCCCTTCAAAGCCCGCTTCAAAACGCTTTTTTCAACGACCTTAAAAAAACGTCTTTAAAACGAGGCGCTCTCAGACGCTTAAAAATACGTTTCAAAACTCCTTTTTAAACGCTTTCAAAACGCACTCTCAGAGTCTTGAGAACACGCTTCAAAATGCTTTTTTCAAACTCCTTCAAAATGCGCTCTCGGACGCTTGAAAGCACGGTTCAAAACGCTTTTTCAAACCCTTCAAAACGCGCTCTTAGACGATTGAAAACACGTTTCAAATTTTTTTAAAATGATTTCATAAACGCCTTCAAAACGCGCTCTCAGACAATTGAAAACCCGCTACAAAATGCTTTTTTCAAACTCCTTCAAAAGGCTTTAATAACGTCTTTAAAACGCGCTCTCAGACACTTTAAAACACGCTTCAACATTTTCCTTAAACGGCTTCAAAACGCGCTCTCAGACGCTTCAAAACACTTTTTTCAAACGTCTTTAAAACGAACTCTCAGAAGTTTGAAAACACGCTTCAAAGGGTCTTTTTCAAACATCTCCAAAACGCGATGTCAGACGCTTCAAAGGACAGCTCAAAACGTTTTTTCAAACGCCTTCCAAACAAACTGTCAGATGCTTTAAAAAAGCTTTAAGACGTTTTTTTCAAAGGCTTTTATGAATGTCTTCAAAAAGCGCTCTCAGTAGCTTGAAAACGCGCTTCAAAACATTTTTTCAAACGAGTTCAAAACGCGCTCTCAGATGATTCAAAACACGCTTCAAAGTGCTTTTTCAAATGCCTTAAAAATGCACTCTCAGACGCTTGAGAACACGCTTTAAAATGTTTTTTTCAGACGCCTTCAAAACGCGCTCTCAGACGCTTGAAAGAACGTTTGAAAACGCTTTTTTCAACCGCCTTAAAAACACGCTCTCAGACGCTTGAAAACACGGTTCAAAACGTTTTTTTCAAAGGCTTTAATAAACTTCTTCAAAATGCGCTGTAAGACGCTTGAAAACACGTTCAAAACTTTTTTTTAAAAGACTTAATAAACGTCTTCAAAATGCACTCTCAGATTTTTGAAAACACGCTTCAACAATCTTTTTTGAAACGGCTTCAAAACGGGCTCTCAGACGCTTAAAATACGCTTGAACATTTTTTTTTCAAACGCCTTCACAACGCCCTCTCAGATTCTTGAAAACACGCTTCAACAATTTTTTTTTGAAACGGCTTCAAAACGCGCTCTCGGACGCTTAAAAACACGCTTCAAACCTTTTTTTAAAGGATTTCATAATTGGTTCAGAATTATTGGAATCAAGTTTTTGTGCTCCGTTAAAATAGTTTGCAATCTTCTAGAGGCTTATTGAAAGTAATGATATTGTTTGCAAATAATTATGTCTTTCTGTATTCAAATTTGCCAACAACAGACAAAACCTCTGGTTTGACGTTAATGACTAGATTACGTGATGATAAACATTATTTGTTGTGAGTGAATGCGTGTCCCTCGTAAAAGTGCCTTCAATAAATAGTTCCAAGAAAAGGTAGCATTTCTTGAAACCTTAACTTCGGTCGTTGTTTTTGTCGAGTCAAGACTTGTGCGCGAGCTTTTTTATCTGTTAGTTCAATCCATTTTGACATTTTTAATGTCAAATGTAATACCACTTTTTTCAAGCTACTTTTATTTTCTAGACGATTTTGAGGCTGGTTCGTCGGAATAAAAATGCCTCTCAATTCTTAATCAATAGAGTTGATTTTCTTACAAGCCTACTTGCTTGCTGCCACCATCAACACTGTTATGCATGATGAACCAATGGCACAATAAGTATTGTACTGGACCGTGTTTCTTTATTGAGATCTCAGTCAAAGTACAACACTAATCAATTAGTTCTTTTTAACATTTTGTAAAGGGTAATCAATGTTGAATTGTTTGGTTTTAACTAGTGGTAACAATCCTTTCTGAATGGAAAGATTTACAAGGGAACAGATTGGTCCCTTAGGGACAATAAAATGCAGAAAAACAAGTTTGTTGTGATCAGAGGGTAGTCATAAAACTAATTACATTTGATTGTCTCTCCTTTTTTCATCATGTTTTGGTTTAGTCATAATAGTTTTCGCACTCTTTTCACATTACTGTTTCCTCGCCTCATTCTTCTCGCCGGCTTCGCCGGTTCGCGTTTACCACCAATGTAATTCAGTAATTTTTCTTTCCATCTTCTCTTTTTTGGTTGTTAATATTTGTATTTTAATTTCTTCTTTCTGTGGCAAAAAATAAATTAAAAAAAAAAAAAGTGAGCCTGCTCGCAGGTTAATGTTAATTAGCAAGAGAGGTCTCTCAAATTAGCATGTGTTATTTTTCTTTGATAACTTCCTTCCTTGAGGATACTTCCTGGTGGTTTTCCAGAGACCATTCATTTCCTTACGTCCTGTTATTTAATTTAATCACTGGTGAAGAACTGGCGTCATAGGTTTTAAGAGCAAATTCCCACAAGAATCAAACAAAATCAAATTTCTTCGGCAAGGCTTGAAAACTCAATTTCGCTCTCCTTTTGCATATGGCTAGCCTCTAACAAGAATACAAGCAGCCTGTGTTTTTTTCCTCGGAATTGATTTGTCTTTCCGAGAAAAACAACATTTTCGATTTAACCTCCAGACTCAGTTTAGCGAGTCCCAACTGGGTTGAAAATTGACCATTTCCATTCCATTCGACACTACAGCTGTCCCCACTGTAAGTATATTATAAAAACGGAGCAATTGATCTTGAAGCGGGGAGAGAACAAATCAGTACCGAATATGAAAAGGACGTTGTGAGTAGACGGTTTGATCATGGCGGACACGATGGTATAGCAGTCGAAGCAGAAACTAAAGGAAACGCAAGGTCAATTTTTAGCGCAATGTGGCCACCATTTTTTTTAATGTAACATACTGCAAAGGATGAAGTTTTTTAGTCTTTTTACCGCAGTGTGGTACATCACGGTATTATTAATGATAGGTACATCCAGCAAATATGTGATAATAACTTGTGGCCTTTTTCTTCAATCCAAAATCGTGTTAAGATAGTTTCTTTCTAAACAACAACCTCTTCAGGACAGAATTCTGTCGCGGGCCTTAATATTTTAATGTTTGGAACAACACCGATAGTTCGCCTTGTAAGTACTTTAAGAATAACTAATCTTATCTTCAATCGTTTTTGAACAACACTTACTGTCTATACATTGAGTCTTCCAATCTCTCAACAGTGATTTGCGTCTGACAAATCGTTTCGTGAAAAACATTCGTGCGTGCTTGCACAATGTTCGTCAATTAACAAATTGTTTCCCAAATGAAATTGTAGGGTTAGGGTTAGGTTTAACCCTAAACTCTTAAGGATTAACCTTGTCATGAGGTAATTTAGTTACTTTACGACCTCTTTGTTAAAAAACAGACTTAAGACAAAGGCGGACAAAAGCTTTGTCTTAGTTTTCGAATAGGTGCTCAATGGCTAGATTGCACGGAATGTAACCTTTGACACTCCATGAAACCAGGAAAGATATTCCTAAGAAGTATCGAAATGATATATGAATAATACTCGTATTGAACTGTGGATATGTAGTCAGGTGAACTGCGAGGATCATAGCTTCACTTGATATTCTCAACAATAATGTTGAACCCCAAATGAAGATTTGCGATTACCGATACTTCTTAATTGTGACGTTACATTCCCATGTACCACGCCCTCGGCCGTTTTCTGCTTAACGTCATCAGTGATTGTGGGCAGTTGGTATGAAAAATCATCCAGGCCGGCAAAAGAATGGCACATTTATTCCAATTCATCGTGAAAAGTTAAAGAGAAAGGAGCGGGAGGCTGGAAAAGGTGGCTAATCGAGTAGTAGCTGAAAGTTTTGAAAACTCGACAATAAAATACAAAACTCGAGGAAGGTTTGTTTGAGTCAGCGAAGTTGCGTAAATTTAATGGGGCTAGTTTTTTTAAAGTGTTTTTATTACGTTACCAACTTCTTAGTTCAAAATGAATGCATGTTTTTTAAGTTCCTTTCGTTACTTTCATATTAGTTATTCAAAGTCGCCAATGATATTCTTTTAAACATGAACTCGCAACGCGTTACGATACTTGTCCTCACTACAACCTCTTGTGGTGTTTACGAAAACACTCCCAGGTATGTCTTTTTGAGAACAAACTTCTTTTGCGTTTTTTATCTCTGAACGCGACTTTGGGCGGGGCTCTCCTCAACTTGAAGGAAAAGATTTTTTAATTAATGATCCGTGTAAGGTGGATAGCAATTTCCTTTGTTATGCGGCAACGGGGCTTTCCCCACATAGGAATGTTATCATTTTTACACAGAAAATGCATAAACCTACAGGAAAGCCGTTAACGCAATAAAATTCATTTACAGCCCACTTTGAAAGGGTGTTTTTTTGTGTTAAAAGATTTTGACCAATCACAAGAGTTGAAAACAAAAGCCAAGAAACGTTTACAATTTTACATGTTCCCCACATACGATTTCTGTGGCATTCATTTAAACTGAGACCAGATGAGAGATGGAAGATGGTTGGAAAGTAAGGATGAATATAATACTCCTTTTATGAAGTTTTGTTAACTTTTGCTGTTTAAGCCAATCAGAAGTAAGTACAGACAATAGAAAAGTTATCACCTTTTTGCATACCAATTGAATTCCAACATGTTCGTTGCCGTTGTTGCTATCGTTCTTATCTGGACCGTTTCTTAAAAACCAGGGAAAACAAAGCAGAAAGTTTTAAAAATTCAGATTTAGGTTAATCCACCATAATGAGCCTTGTGTGACAAATATCCTTTGTATAATTATGAGTTGTTTTCGTTTGTCTACCCCCGCAACAGAAAAAAAAAAAACTTTCTGATATCTTAGCAACTCACTCGCCTTCTCCGCACGAGTTGAAGAAGTAACAAAAGGTAGAATAGTAGTGTGCTTTTGCCTCTTATTAGCAGAGGAAGTCTCGACCCTTTATTGAAAACTACTCTTGGGAATAGGAACACATGGAACATACTTTAGAAATCCTTTCGTTTTTACGGAGATTCTCATTAAAATTGTCAAACACCTGCAAAAATGTACTTGTCATTGTCTTTGTTGCTTCAAGCGCCAGACATACCGTTTTAAAATCATCACTCCGCGTATTCTTATTCCGGAATAGGGTCAATCGAACACACCCTAAATGAAGAAATTTACTTATCGATTGTGACTCGGAATATTTGGAAAAAGCCGACTGCTTCCTTGCAGGAGTCGAACCTACGAACGGCTTCCGAGGACTAGTTTGGATGCTCTTCAACTGAGCTATAGGAGACTCGTGTGAACCAAGCCATCACTAAGGGTGGCTCTAACCAGTTTCAACACTTTGAAGAGACACTCTCTTTAGAGACATTAGCACTACACACTGTATCACGTAACAGCAGGTACCATATGAAACACCGATCATTGCTGAAGAGGATACGGTCATTACTATGACGTAATAAGTTACTTTGGCAACGGGAAAGCCCAGCAAAAATACTAAAGGTTTGGCTTTAGTTGCTCATATATCCAAAACAAATTCAGTGATCCCCATTTTTTTTTCATTGCTGGAAAGTGATCAAAACGCCTAAATGAGACTTTCTGCAAAGTTTAAAAAAATTCTGTACAGCAGAATCAGAGCCACCTTAAAAAAGTCACAGATTTAAAGTGGCTCTGAACCTGCTGTGCAAAAGTTTTTTAAACTTTACACAAAGTTTCATCTTGGCCTTCTGACCACTTTCCATCAATAAATCTCGTTTTTGAGATATGGTCAACTAAAGACAAAATTAGGGCTTTTCCGCTGCCACAGTGACTAATGACGTCACAAAAATAACCGCGTCTTGTTCAGTTAGTGGTTGTTAATGGTACCATAACATTGCTAATACATGATACAGCGTTGTAGTGCCAATCCTTCTAATAAGAACGGTACTTGAAAGCTTTGAAACTAGTTCGTTCCTTGGCAGGAATAAGGAGAAGCTTTATCTTGCCAAACATTGGTCCGTGAAACAAATTGCGAACCCTCTTCCAAGCACATACGAAAGTCGCTCTATCTATGGAAAATGGAGCATATTCGCTATTTTACAGGAAGACATGTAAGCTTCTTTTTCTCACGAATTTTGCATTCCCGCAAAGGGATGGCTTTTGTATGTTCTTTCGTCGGATTTCTTCCCTAATCGTTAAGACATCGTGCAACACTTACAGCAATGTTTTGTTTTGTTTCCTTTTCCTTTTCCTTTTTCCTTCCTTTCTTTGGGGTCTTCAGAAATGCGGTATCCGTTAATTTTTAGCGTGATATTTCGGAAATTGTAGTCCGAAAAGCTCGCAATTGTGCCATGATCAAACCCTACCGAAAGCGGTTATCGTGTGTTTTGGTTCACGGTATTCGCGCGTAAATTACGTCACGGAGTTATCAGACTTCCAGTTGCTTCATGGGGAAATTGGAAACTCTGCAACTTTCCTCCTTGATGTGAGATAACGCTATGCAAGCGCGATTCATTTTAACAGTCGTTTGCTGGAGGATGAGTGACAAGTGTGAAGTCGTTGCGATAGTCTCTATGGATCTCTCCAAAGCGTTTGATGTTATTCAGTATCCACTCCTTCTTTCCGAGCTCAGGGCCTATGGCATGGATGACGCTGGTTGCGCTCTTCTCTGGTAGATCTCAGAGAGTTAAGGTCGATGACACCTATTCTTCCTGGGATAGCGTTACACGTGGGGTGCCACGGGGGATTGTGTTAGGTCCAATGTTATCCAACATTTTTATTAACGATATCTTCTTCCATTTCAAAAGGGCCAGTATGAATGTTTATCCTGACGATCATCAGGTCTACTTCTCCCATGTCGATCCAGGGACTTTAGATGCATGCGTAGTTCATAACGTCTGAGTGACCAAGCAAGCTGTGGTACCATCACAATTGGATGTTACGTAATGAGATCAAGCACCAAGGCCGGGTCCTCGGCGATACTGATTATACTTTTTCCTTGCCAGTAAGGAATACTTGACAGATTTTTGGAATAAAATAGCTCGGTTATTCCAGTCATATATCCAACGTGTGCAAAAAAATCAATAATCAATTCAATGTTATGTTGCGCTTTTTAAAACGTATACCCAGAGACACTTTAGTAAGCTTTACAATATTTTACCACATTTTTACTACAGCTCTATTGTCGGCATTTTTGCGGGGAACGCAATACGGATAAGGTGGGAGCGTTAAACAAGAGCCTGCTTAAATTTATCTTATTACTTTATGAAAATCTCTTTTCATGTGTGGAGTTTAACTGGTTTAATAATGGAGGTAATCACGATAAGCCAATGAAAATGCAAAGTACTTAAAAAAAACCTTATTTTCCCCCAGATACGTTTCAAGCGATTCGCTTAAGAGTTCGCCAAGAAAGTGCTCTGAACAGAATGAAAACACTGCTGTTGCGGGTAATAAAAAACGTAAGGAAAATGCACCCTGAAAAAACAGCTACAACTGAATGTGCGCCAGAATCGAATAATCCCAGCCTCGGTTTTTCGGTTTTGCCTCAGGGATGAAAATTCCTTTGCAAAAGGCATATTATGAAGAATCAACGGAAAGCGGAAAAAAAAAAAGGAAGTTCTCGTGCGCACAATTTGTGATAATTTCTCATTTTTCTTCACGCCAAAAAACATTAGTAATTCACCTTTTCGTTGGTCAGCTTTCGGCGTGGTCTTTTCCACGGCTTGTTTTGCTGTTTCAAAATTTGCGATCTGGAGAGCCAACACACCGTCGTCGTTTGGCGCACTGGATACCATTTCAGGAAATGATGTGGTGGCGCTACTTACTCCAGCTGTGGCTGTGTCTTTACTTCTGGTTAAATTCGCACTGGAAGCCAGCCTCGTCCGCCATTGTCTTCCTTTATCTTCTTTGGTTTCACGTTCTGTATACTTCATTGCTAAGACCTGGTCGTGTGTTGTGCAGCGCGCACAAGGACAATTACTATACGGGCAGACTCTTTTGTGCCCTTTCAGTAGCTCTATTTTGCCATGAAGTCTGCACTTCCCTCAAGTCCTTCCAGACATAGTTATGTTTAATGGCGAAGTGACGCCTATGCAATACGCGTTTTCAAAGCTCACATTGTTTGCTGGTAAGGACCTCTTTATATAGACCTATAGTGTTTGTCGTGAAATGCCTTAATTTGTGGCCATCTTTGGCACGTGCGTTGACCCACTTGACAAAGGGATACCTAATTTGTTGTGAATGGGCCTAAATTTTCTAATACCGTTTCTAATTATCAGCAGTTGTGCCCAATTACAAAAACATCACCCTTTCTCTTCCCTGTTGTTGTTTGATGATGAAGTGAAGTTTTATTGCATCATTCCTAGCTTACAGCTGAATTTAACGATGCCTTGGCATTTCAATCGTAAGGGCGGTTGTTATCATTACGGGCATTCTTACCCAATGCAGAATAGAGTTCAAGTCATTGCTACGTATCTAGCCACCTTATCCACAGCCATTACCGCCGAAATTTGCCAAGTTTCATACAACTGTGTTACCAAGTATGTGGAACTGTTCCAACAAAAAGCAACTTTGAGCCAAATTGTCAGTAACAATATGCCTCCAAGGAAAATTGTGGTGGATGGAGGCCTACCTTGAAGCTCTTGTGAGATTCTACCCCACAATTTATCTTCGAGAACTACAAGAGGTACTCGTAAACGATTTCCAGCTTGGTCCACACGAGGTTCCCTCGATAGCAGCTATAGCCAGGTTATTTACGAAGCTGAAAATAACGCTCAAGAAATGTGTTCACGTCGCTAAGGAACGAATGTCGCTACTGTCCTCAAGTATATTTTCAGTTGAGGAGAACCATTGATCCAAGCCGTGTTTATTTTTTCGACGAAACTCATTTTAACTTTGAAACTGATGAGCGCGATTACGGGAGAACAGATTCAGGGTTGACATGTCCATCGTTCCGGGAGAAAGGGAGAGCTCGGGCTGGTAAATATTCTACGTTGGCTGTTTGTGGATTCACTGAAGGAGTGATTCAAGCAATTCCGGTTACAGGAACCTTGACTGCTGAATTAGTGACTGAAATAATTGAAAATCAGGTTCTCCCACTTTTACCAGTTTTAGCTTTTTGGTTGCAGATAATGCAAGCGTACACAATGAAGTTGCCTTGTGCCGCATATTAGCCAGAAAGAACATAACTCTGGTCAAACTACCCGCTTACAGCTATGATTTAAATCCCATGGAAATGGTCTTTGGACTTGTTAAGGCAATTGCTCGTTTTTCTCCTGGCTTTTTAACAACAAATCCTATGTTGGCAATTACAAACGCATTCGAACAAGTTCGCCCTATAAACGTCAGAAATTTTTACAAAAGATCGTGGGGTGTTTTCGTGTAAATAGTCTAAGTAACAGAAAAACAATAGGTCTAATTAGGAGGTAGTGTTACACAATAACTATTATTCTCTGTTTCACGGGTCAAGTAAAATCACTCTGGCTCCTGTAAGCTAGCTACTCTGAAATTCGAGAGAAAATAAAGTGTATGTATATATGTATATAAGTATGCTGTACTGACAACGGTAATTCGCGCGCACAGAGTAACGTAGGGAAGAACGTATCAGCTCAGTTTGAGCCGCTAAATGTCCGTCATTGGACGTAGGCCATCCCCATTTTCCTCCACAACACGGTGCGAGTGTTTTACAAAACTATGCAAGTCGTCCTTCCATCCCGTCCTAGGTCTTCCTCGGTTCCTTGTGTTTCCCCGAAGCGTCCAGAACGTAATGCGGGTTGTCCAATGGTTGTCTGTTCTTCTAGCCACACGACCAGCCCAGTTCCATTTTGAGTTAACTTATCGTTTCCATGGTATCTCGTACTTTGGTTTTTACGGTCTGGCCACGTGATGTTTATCATGATTCTTTCACGAGCTCCCTGCATAGTTCTGAGTTTCAAGGTTTGTTGTTTCGTAAGATTCCAGGTTTCTGATACGTCGCTTCTTTTACTCATAGCTTTCTGGATTATTGGAAACACTCCCTAATTCCATTTACCTTGAAAGATAAACACTTTTTGTTGCATGGGTAATAGAAATATCGAGGTCGTTCTGTTTAAACTGGTGCATGCCGCCAAGAGGTGGTTACTACAATAAAGAAAATCGTTCAGTTGACACCCAGAGCATGTGTACTGGTAAATATTGTAATCGTGAGCTAACGTATAGTCATGTTTTAATATTAAAACTGTCGCAATATATCCTACAACAGTCATTTCTGTGTTTTAGGGGTTCGCTAACATTCAGCAATTGTTTTCTGTCATCTACCCCTTTGCACCATACTTTTCCAAAAATGTCAATGCACCCTCCATGCATTTCAAGGGAGTTTAGTTGCTCTGCATTGGTACACCCTCCCCACACAATTGCAATAAGGCCATATAAGACGTAAGGTAGAATGACTTTAAAGTACAAGTCCAGTAAGGCATTCTTACCTAGAAAGGAACTACGTTTTAACAGGTTTAGTTTGTTTAAAGAGTTCTTTTTCACGTCATTAAGATGGCGTGACCACGTAAGACGGTATCTATAGTGACACCTACAAGTCTGATATATCCATTCAATCCGATCTTTCCCTATAATTACTGAATTTAGAGGCCCAATGAACTGCGTTGTCGTTAACAACATAGCTTCACATTTTGTCGAGTGAGGGGATAAGTTATTTTCCGAACATCAATTGTATAATTCTACTAGAGCATGGTTCAAAAGAGTAACGGCATCATCAACAGTATCTCCACTACAATACAGGGTGGTGTCATCTTCATACATAAGTGTGGTGCCGGAGAGAACTGCAGTTGGTATGTCGTTTGTATACAGTGTAAACAATGTTGTGCCCAGGACGGACCCTTGTGGAATCCCACAATTGACCTTTGCGATATCGGACTGCTGACCATTCACTATTGTTGAATGTGTTTCAATATGCACAGGCTCACCACATAAGTTTATAGTAGTCAATTCACTTTTAATCAAAATCTAGAACTATTGATGAAGGAACCTAATGGAAAATTGATTGACATATTGTAACATCGTTCCTGTTTTAAAAATCGTCTCTTCATAAAGCGATCATTTGTAATCATCTGGCACACTGTCTATTCTCTAATCAGGTTAATTATGAGAAACTATAACGTTCTTCAAGTCTTATCAATCACAAGTAAAAAAACAAATCATAATAAAAAAATAGTTGAACTATGACATGTCCTTTAATAATATCTGATCAGTTGTACGTAATCTTTCAGATACTGAGGGTCCGTCTAATGCGCCGAGGCCTGGCTGCTGTCTTGAGTGCGATTGATGTCTTAGGTGTGACTGCTGCGGTTTTCTCAGCATTGACAGGAGAGGACGGTTGGGTCGGCCCAGCTGGTGTTGGCTGATCCTCAGGACTTCTATAAGGTGTTGTATCTGGTACTTCCTTGGGATCAGAGTTCTCCTTGGTTTGCCTAAGGTGGTAAAGATTTCTTCTACAGGTGTCTCCATCGGGTGTTTCCACCTTATATGATCTTTCGTCAAGTTTCGATGATGCGTGGGTAGGTCACGAGCATGGTTGTAGTATTTAGACTGTTGAAATTGTCGGCCATTCAGTTGTTGGATATCTCGCTCACTCTGTAGGGCTCTGGGATAGAGGAGAGTCTTCGTTGTGGGAAGGAGTGTTCTTGTTCTCCTATTTATTAGGCGTTGAGCAGGATTTGATTCCATTCCTTGTGTGGGAGTATTGCGGTAATCAAGAATTGCGATGTATGGATCTGTTCTGGCACTCAAGGCTTTGTGTAGGAGGTTCTTTGCTGTTTTCACTGCTGATTCCACTTTACCGTTGTCTTTGCTGTTCCCAGGAGAGCTCGTTCTGTGTTCAAAGTCCCAATCGTTTGCGAATTTACGAAACTCTGATGACACGAATTGAGGACCATTGTCGCTGATCAAACGATCAGGGTAACCATAGCGAGCAAAATGGTTCTTCAGCTTTAACATTTGATTCATTATTTGCTCTCAAGCCATGTTCTATTTTTATTTACAATTCGTCTTCTTATCAGATGGATATTCTTAGTTTTATTGATTGTCATTTTAGAATTTAACGCACATTGTATTTTTAGCTTTCACATTTCTATGTACACTTTCTATTATATTGCCTCAGTTTTGTAAGAATTTTTAGATAGAGGGCCACAAGTTTATTAGTTTCCTCAACTATTCCGTGCCACCCTCTTTAAATAAAGTGTATTATTATTATTATTATTATTATTATTATTATTATTATTATTATTATTATTATTATTATTATTAAAACTACAGCTGATGAGGTGGTACTTGTGAGGCGTTCAGTCTCCCAGAAATTGCTGTAATAATCTACTGTGATCATGTACTCTTTCTTGTTGAGTTCAAAAAGGTCTACTGCTAATTGCTTCCAAGGTCGACTGTGGTGTCTGGTCTCATATTTGCGACAGGCCTCAAAGGTTGCGATCATTTCCTTTAATTCGGCGTTGACGTTAGGCGGCCAGAATATGGTTTTCCGTGCTCTTCGTAAACAGCTTCCTGTACGAAGGTGTAAGGCATGTAGCTTTCGTTTCATGTCTTTTCGTAGGCTGACAGGAAGACGATTCGTTGCCTTCGGAATATCACACAGTCATGTACTGACAATTCATCCCTCACGCTAAAGTAGGGAGTGGTCTGTTCTGGTTGTTGACTGCTATCGTCTGTCCAACCCCGCAAGATGATAATTTTCAGGGCTTGCAGGATCTCGTCATCCTCAGTTGCCGGCTGTATTTCTCGGAGTCTAGATGTGGACACAGGGAGGAACGCGGCGGCGTTGATGTTCTCAAATACTGGAACGGTAGTCACAAGACGCTTCATTTCTCTAAACGCGTTCTCTTGCTCTTCCGTCCAGTTAAACTCTGTGTCTTGTCGTGTGAGGAGGCATATAGGCTCCATGTGGTCTGCTAGGCGAAGTAGGAACTTTGACAAATCCGTTAAGCCTCTGCACGCCTTCAACGTCTTTTGGTCGAGGCATCTCGAAGACGGCTTTAGCTTTGTCAGTGTCTATCTTGAGGCCTTGTTTGGTAAAGAGGTGACCCATAAATGGTACTTCAGTAATCCGCAGTTTCAATTTGTTCTTGTTGAGGGCAATTCCACTCTCTCTGCGTCTGAGTAATAATGCCTCTAATTTGCGATCGTGGTCACGACGAGCTTCATCTTCGGTATCACCAGCTCCATATATGAGGATGTCGTCAGTGATGTAACGGCCCTGTATTAAGCGGCCAGTTTTTAAAGTCCCGATTTTTCGCTTATACAAACGCTGTATTTGTTACCTGTATTAGGCGGCCACCTCTATTAAGCGGCCATGGCCACACTGTGGCAGTCCCATGTTTGTCTTTCTTTGTTATTTTTACCTGTATTAAGCAGCCACCCCTTGTCATTTTATGTGGAGTTTTATTGTGTTTACAATGCAATCCATCATCACTATAAAGAAATATCATTTGCAAAGCTACTGTAAACTGACAATCGTCGTTAACACTGCAGATGTCCGCAATGTGCTTAAGTAGAGTGCAAAATCACAAACGCAAAAATATGATTGTTTTGAAGATATGCTTCACTCTTCAGCTAGAAATTCCTCTGAATGAATAGCCTTTAAACCGAAAAGGTATTTCTAGGCCATAACCTCCACCTCTGTTAACTCGCTTGCCCTTTTACCGTAACTTTCCCTTTGTTTGTAGGCCGTTTCAAAAATTTGGTTAGCCACAATGCCATCAACTTAGGTAAATGTCCAATCACTTCATAATCGTCCATCATTTCATTAGGGTGAGCATATGGC
>OX421453.1:1181055-1198555 GCA_949126865.1 Montipora capitata
CTTGAAGCTAACACCGACTTTTGAATTTTTATCAAGACTTCTTTACTCTTCCTTCCCACTAAAACCCTAACAGTTCTCTCGAGTCCTTTGGAGTATCCTCCCATTACATCTAGGATGATACTGTGCTGCTACATGTATGTGGTATCCTTTGAACTGTTGAAGCGCAGAATATCAAGCCAGAATATGTGCTACTGACTCTTGCGCTTTGCTGCAGATTCTTCATTGCAGGTCACGCTCCATAGCAGTTATTGTGTTTTTACTCTGATAGATTCATGTATTGAGCATCTGCTCATACAGCTCATAGGTACTTGCAATCACATGTGTTGGACAGCACTTCCACGTTTGTACTAAGCCAGTCAAAACACCCGTTACTCATCACTTATATGTATAATTACTATTATTATTAATATTATTATTATTATTATTATTATTATTATTATTATTATTATTATTATTATTATTATTATTATTATCAGGCCAAAAAAACTTCGGCTTGTCCGCCCTGCGAGAAGAGTACTCTCATATATCGGATGAGTGGATTTCCAAAAGCACTTGTCCTAGGGAACGAGTAGAGGTTCCCGAAAAAAAAGTTCTTTTCTACTGCAGTCTGAGTTCCCAATTATCTCTGGACTTCGTAAACGAGCTCGAGGTTCGGTAAAAACTGGGATCCGCATTCCATATATGGAAATAACAACCTCGTTTACGACAAGGCTTCCTTAACACTTAAACAAGGCAATTACCGCTGTGGCAAGATAAGTGTAGTTATGGTAAATTTTGTGATCATCAGATGATTTCCTTGAAAACAGCCTCAGAATGTTGCCGCAAGTTTAATGCCTCATAGATGTGGTGCATTTTCTCAAATCGTGTATTGTACATAAAGAATGTCAGTGATCCGTGACGTGTGTGTATGAAATGGTGTTCTATTAAAAAGTGCAAAGAACAATAGAAATTGAAATAACCGTTAAAATAAAAACTTGAGATTTGGTACAAAACAGATTATACAATTTCTACGTCTTTTAATGATATTTTGTTATCCACTTTAGTAATTTTTTGGTCGAGTGAATGTAACTTTCGAACAACCAAAATCTGAACATTACTCATCCAATGCATGGACAAGTGGAATTTAAAGGTTAAATGCAGTTTAACTGAGTTAACAACTATAGTGTAGGAGTAACTGCAGTCAATTGTTGTCAGTGATTTTGTTATAGTTGCGAATGTGTTGGATTCCTAGTGCTTTTTGTGATACATCTTATTCATTGGTGTGGCGGGAAGCAGGAGCATTTGGTGTGGAGCGTTTAGTGGTATAGCGGGTGCCTGTCTTCTTGAGGGCGTGGGAGCTCATGGCTGGTTTGTCAGGTTTTGCCAGCCATCCGTGCAGTCTCCATCTTGGAGCTAGCTGCCAATAGTGAAAGCTCCAGGATGGCTCAGGCACCCAACCTCCACTTAGTGATGCAGCTGTTAATTATTATTATTATTATTATTATTATTATTATTATTATTATTATTATTATTATTATTATTATAAATTGGTGTCACCAGCGCGATTTTGATTGGCTATAAGCACGCAGCTAATTCTTGCTTGCTCTGTTTCTTTTACGTCACACCTACAGACAATAGTTTTATGCATGCAGAGGTGACATCACCTAACACACCAACCAGCAGAGAAGAGGAAACAAGACTCTGCCAACTGCAGAAACATTCTTGGATTTGCCGCTTATCGAAAGAAATGGATGAGTCAGTCCTCTTGTCTTTACAAGTGCAGCTCAGGAAAATGCATAATAAAACAATTATTGGAGTCGGTTTTCGCATTATAGCGGTAATTATCAAGGCTTCAGTTTCATATTTTTCAACACCCTAAGAGAAATTTTGTATCTCCGTGCAGCCATGCGATATCCTCTATTTACTGTACCCCACAAATATTGATGTGAAGACATGAAAATCATTAATAATTTATTATTATAAAGTGAATGTTAGCCTAACACATCGTTTCTCACTGGCATTGTGCCAGAAACTATCACTGCACTTCACTTGCACCAAGATTATGTCATGATAAAGCCTTGGTTGCAGTCCTTTAAGTTTAAACTTTGACATGTTGAGTTAAATTCTCCTCACTTGGCAAGCTTTAAATAGCAATCCATATACTATCCATACTATGAAAATTTTACTAAGATCAAGAACAGTAAGCTGACCTTTTCAAAATTATGCTGAGCCCCAGTGAACACTTTTAAACATCTTTCAAGAGGAGCGAATGGACGAATATCCCACATACGAACTGGGGAAGGATAAACAAAAAAATTATTAGTATTTACATGTACTGTGTAGTCTGTGTTACCACCATGGACGGTCCTAAGCCCGACTGAGAAAGGAGGAAGGTTGGGCGTAGGGTTAGCACCCCTAACCCGTAAAAACTACATTGCTGTATGCTGCTTCGGAAACAAAAATGATAAATCAACAAACTCCACAAGTTCTGCAAGGTCTGCAAGTTTATGCTTTCAAACTTGCGTGCTGAGTTTTAAACCAACATTTACAAAGTCATTTTTTTGCTCATAGGAGCACTTTCAGCAAACAGTACCAGAGATGTATCCAGGTTTTCATATTTTGGGGTCCCCTGGACCCCTTTTTGAAAAATTTGGGGAACCATTGCAAAATTTTGGGGGTCCAGCTAATTAATATTCGATCTATTGTCTCTTAATTGCTGTTGCAGTACCCTTTCAGGTTTCCAAATTGCACAAAAATAAAGTCTTATGCGCCCCCTTGAATATGTACTTAAAACAAAACGATCACTAATTTCTTTGAAACTGTTATGCCCGTTGATTCATCGATCAAAATGTATGGGCTTTCAAAGCTCCATCGACAACATCTGAAAACGCCGCGAGGAATCCGTACGCTGTAGGAACTGTTAGCTCCAGTTGATAAATGATCTAGATCTCCACAGCAATAAAAAAAATCAGATCTGAATCTCAGTTTTCCATAAAAAAAGAGCATCATTTATTTTAAAAACACTTGAGGTGTAAGTTGGGAACAAAAGAGTAAACAAATATAGGCGATTGATACACAGTTCATCGTCGGCACGTGCTGCCTTGACTTGGCCATGGCCAATGTTAATAATCAAGCGACTGATTACATTCAAGTTTCACGTCCAACAATTTATTTTTAACACTAACTCTGAAAAAGTTGCATAATTTGCAAAGCAGAGAAGTTATGTGCAAAACAAGAACCGAGACAATGACACGTGCGCGCCCGGAATTCATATCGACAGGGTCGCACAAAACAAAAATTTAACATATTTCACTGTTGGGATTCTCTGTCATTTCACTCACGATAAGCAAACCAATGCTTGAAATTCGCTTGGGAAGCATGCAACAAACTGAACTTCGACTGAAATGTTTAATTATCACTGGCGGCAGATCGAAAGTGTCGCTGATTGTCTCGATTAAAAACAGCTCAGATCATGTCACACAACACGTGGGAATTCAAAACTTAACTCCTCAAGCTGGACATAATTGTTGACAAATGAAATCATTCGACTACCAAAATCTGAAAATAACAGCTTACCTTGAAATTTAAGGCATTGGCTCATTTCTCCATTGCGAGAAATGGGAATGTTCAATTTCCTTGTGAAATACGCCGTTCAAATGTTTTTCCTGGTGTTTGTAATTTTTCTGCGTCCAATTGGACCCTTTGTTCCATATTCTATGCGTCCAAAAGGAAAACGAGTGCATCCCAGGATGCAATGACAAACTCTGGATACATCACTACAATACATAACATGCTCTCATTTTTACAAACCTGTGTTATCCATTGCATTGGAAAGTATGAAAGAGCCATCAGGACTGAGGCGCAGTCCAGTGACTGTGTCTGTATGTCCAGACATCTTGTACAAGACATCATTTTTCCTAAGATCCCACACCTTTCCAGATAATATTAAAAGAATGCCATTAGGAAAAACACAGTCCAAGGTCTAAAATGTACAGTATGTTTACAGTTTATGAAACCCCATTAGTAACATAGTTCTCCATAAGAAAAAAGATTTTGAAGAAAATAAATAAAAGCATTCTAACAGCTAACAACAAGAAGGCAATAAGAATGACTGCGTCAATAGTACATGTACCTTGATTTCATTATCTATTCCACCTGAAATTATTTGATCACTGGTATCATTGAATGACACTGCTGTAACCTGAAAATGAAAGTCATTAAATTACAGGTAATATTTTTTCCTGTTCACCCAGCTTCCTTAAATGTTTACTGACAAATTTATTTCTTCACTAACCATGACAGCTTGCAATAATTATTGTTGTACAGAAAAATGATATTAATTTTAAACATTAGAAAGAAAAGTGCAAAGGAAGTGACTGATGTAAGCATGTAGCCCAGGCCTAGTATTCTCCTTGGGCTATGAAAGCCCTTGGCCTGTAATAAAAGATGCTCAGCCGCAGTATGTTACAGTGTATAACCCAATCTCGTACCCAGAGTCCTCGGGCTTCTTGGTCAGCGGGTGAGCGCCCGGAGGGACTCTGGGATAATCGACTTGAACTATATTTTTGATTGGCCGCTTGCGTAACAATGACAGTCCGACAGGAAGTCGGTAAGTAATTCGGAAGCCCCAGAATTTGGAGGGAGATTCAAAATCTAAAACTAGTTTCAGTGCTGTTTGTTTTTTTCTACCTCAGAAATATATAAATCACAAAAATAAAAAACCACGAGGTTTGAATGATGTCTTATACCGTACGGGAATTTTCCCACGCTGCTAAAAAGTGATTACTGTTACTGTTGCAAAAGTACCGTGGGAAAACATTATATCGGTCTCTTTGAGGAGAAATCCGTGGAATAAGGTCTTGTCGAAGCCATTCAGAATTACGGAACTATCAAATCGTAGTAGAAGGGGACATTTGTGTCGTTTTCACAAAAATTTGTCGATCGTGTTGCTTGCACGATGGCATTCTGAAAGATGGAATGTACGCTGAAACACTAAAATACACTTACCGAAAGCATCAGGTTTCATCTTCACTTACTCTTACAGCAAGCCAATGATCATTTCTCCAGTTTCTTTGTGTGTAAGGCTAAAATTCTTGTTTCTCGAACACTTTCAACTCGCCATTTCTACTGTTTACCGTTTTCTCTTTTCTGTTTCCGGTTAAACTCAAGCATACGTAATAAGACCGGAACCCACGTTTTCTGGGAAAATGGAGTCGATTATCCCAGAGTCTCTCCGGGCGCTCACCCGCTGGCCAAAAAGCCCGAGGACTCTGGGTACGAGATTGTGTATAACCCTATTTCATCTTTACCTGGGATGAGATTGTTTGTCAGCCTACTGTATAAAGGTGCCTCTGACAGCTGCTATCAGTCCATAATTAGCATTAATTTTGATCTCACACACCCACCCAACCTATGCTTGAATGTGAATGGAGGACAGATCACAAGACTAGGGATGCCCCCCCCCCCCCCCCCCCACTCTTCATCAACAGTGTGTGAGGGTTCTTTAACCCATTGACTCCTAGGCGTGAGACTTAAGTTTACAGATTTTACTCTGTCTAGTACCCAGACGATTTTACTTGTCAATGGTGGGCAGTTTAGGAGTCAACGGCCTACACACTGTAACAACCTCTACATCCACTGAAAAACTATGTCCGACAGCATTGATTAACATGAAAGGATGTGAGATGGGACCTACATTGTAAGGTTTATACTACACTGTAGTCCTCATATGAGAAGAGTTGAAAGGCTAACCATTTGCAGACGAAATTACAAGTTACAACAGTTATTGCTGTTGGTTTGACCAGAGTTTGAACCCATGATCTCCCGTATGAAAGCCATATGCTTACCAGACTTGCTGCTCTCCTGAATCCCATTCTTTTTCTAATGCAGTAACTACCCCCTGCACCGGTTTTAAAATACCATTTGCCAGAAAAGTTAAAAATCAAATATCTGATAACTTTTTAAAAATTAATTATCTGATTATTATGCCTTGTCTAAGGCGTAGAATAGTATTATTAATATTAATTATTATAACTTTCAGATAGTACCCTTTGGCAAACACCTAATACACACTGCAGCTCAGTATACAGTGTGTGATGTTTGGTTATCCCTCTTCATTATCTGAAATGTTGCGGTTAAAACCAATAAAATTTATGTAAAACGTAAATCCTTTCAGCTTACTTGATAGATGTTCTGAAATGTCTGTGTACAACCTCGTTTTCTTGTATCCCATAACTGGAATTTAACAACAGTAATATATACTGTAAAAATGAATGAACATTGTGGGGTTTAGCACCAAATCTTCAAGCGAGAGCACAATTGGCCTACATGTAATAACTTTTACTTTTAAGCATACAATAATTAGTCAGAAATACTGTGATTCTATTTCAGATAGAGAATGATGCGGCCATAAATGTGTACCTTAACTGTACAGTCATCAGCTCCACTAACGATGTACTGTGGACCTCTTCTTGAAGGAAAACAACTGTTTACAAATGAGCTATGACCCTTCAGCTTTTTTATTCTTGCCCCTGTTTCAAAGTCCCAAATTCCTAAAGTCTTGTCTGTCGAGGCTGTAAACATTGTACTAATGAAAAAGATTGCAACAAAGAGACAGGAATGATATTTAAATACATGCAAGTAATTCACTTGCTTCTTATTTAATAAACTGTGTATTTTTTAAAAGACTTTTGAATAAAGACGTGCAAAGCAGCAGCTGACCTGAGCCTCTGAGCTCAGAACCACTTTTACTTCTGTTTGGAAAGAATAAGTGGGTCCTTCAACATCCTCATGTACAAAGTTAAGTTGGAGTGGCGCATGGTACCTCCAAAATCTTGGCACTAGCAAACGCTTCATCCGATCTTGAAATCTCGACAGCCTTTGTGAAGCGTCTCAAAGTCTTGTTTATATTGCATTTACTCCTTTTATTTTGGTGTGAGGTCTTGGATGTTTTGGTCTCGGTCTCAGATTTGCAGCCAAGGGTCTCATCGTCTAGGTCAGTCTAGGCGAATCTCGGATTTTAGCATTCATCACCCCTTTAAGTACACGACTGTTTTGAAATGGCCTGGGTCTAGAGCTACACTGAATAATTAATACTCATTTGAAAAGACTGGAGAGTCCACTCAACCATACATTTTGCAAGTTATTTCAAAGACCATAAACAATTTTAACAAGACCTCACAAAAGGGGTTTAGCCTGGTACAGCTGGTCTGAAGTACTCATGCAACTGACCTGATCTGATGAAATTAGTTGGTCAGCAAACTTGTTGTTACCTACTGTATGAAAGAGGGGTACAGAACTGTACAAAATTGGACACTAAAATAACTTGTGTTTAACCTTTGTCATCTTATAATACTGATAGCTGTAACAAAATGCAACATACAACCAAGTCTTGAAGCCCTACCTTCCATCCAAAGAAAAATGAAGTTCCATGACAGCTCCTGTGTGACCTTTAAGTCCAGCAAAATTTTCACAATCCCCATATACATTCCAAAGATCTGGAGAGAAAAAAAAGCAGTAAAAAATGAGACAGTTCTAAAATGAACTTACTCCTATTCCTTCATTCAGACCATGAAGATTTTCCAGACGCTTAACCCTTTCCAGTCCGAGGGGGCCCCCAATGACTAGTAAAACCTCCTGATGTCAGACAGAGTAAAATGTGTCACTCTTAAGCGGGAAAGGGTTAAAGTAGGCAAAAGAATAAATCAGGCCAATTTTGTGGATAAAAATAATTATTAAAAACTGAACTACGGATATCAGATTTCCAGCATTTTCATTGGCTTGCCAGATACAGGCTATCAGTTCAGTACCTAATGTGGTCAAGGAAGGTATCAGCAAAAGAGCAAGCTGAAAACATTTTTGCAGATCTCAGAAAAAATGGCAGGCAAAAGCCGTTTTGGACCAGAATAGACAGAAATCAATGTCTTGGTCGACAATATTACCTGCAGGAACACCATGGAGTTTTTAATAAAACAATTATTCTACTCAGGCTTGCTGGATATACATGTAAGATGATTATAACCAATTATGCGCTACGTGCCTCGTTGGTTATCTACAGTACATGTATCACTTCATATCCAGCGTGCCCTCGTAGAATAAATATTGTTAATTAATTGTCTCCAATAATCAATGGCTATTGCCTTAAGAGGATTGAAATCTCCATCCCAATATATTTTTGAATACAATCATACATGTATGTACATATATTTAGGAAACTTTAATGAAAGAAATGTATGTACCAGTAATGTTTTACCATCTATCTTCCGTCCATAACCCACATTTCAAATATACAGTCATTTCTTTCATGCGAACAAACAACAAACTGACTTGTTCCCAACTGACACAAAACTTGTCCAGTTAAGTGTTAAGGATCACTTCCACCTTTCTACCTAAGTTCCTTCCCTGTGAAAGTTTAGCTTACCATAGCCCCACATTGCAAGTTTCTCAACACCCAAACCACACAAAGTTTACACTGGAACAGAATGATGCTTGCGAAAGTAACTGTAGACAACAACAATAATATGTTGTCTTAAGCTGCGTTTATCATCTAAAATGATGACCAGATCTCTCACTTTATCACAACATCCCAAAATTGTATTGTCCAAAGAAAAACAATCAAAGACAGAATTTTTAACAAGATAAGCAATCTCGTCCCCAGAGTCCACTTTTCTTTTGGTCAGCACCGAGAACATGGACTCTGCCACTTCCAATTCATGCGCAGTCATAGTGAAGGTCCATTTTTGTAACCGTTGATAACGACTGTTGTTTCAAATTTCTGAGTGTGCATAGACAAGCCGAAAGTCTGTGATTTGAGGACTTCCTGCCTTGGAAGTGGCCAGAGTCTGTGTTCTTGGTGCCAACCAACAGAGAAGTGGATTCTGGAGATGAGATTGCAAGATAAGAGGAAAATAAAACTGGACAATGTCTGTTTTACCAGGATTCCAAAAGAGCATAATACTGTAAGTGTTCCAATCCAGGACATTGATACAATTTTGCAAAATTCAAGTGCAAGAGAAAAATCGTTAGGATTTATCGTACAAAGTGTTAACATAAAATATCTCAAGTGTGGAATGAAATAACTTTCCATGCAATCATTTCAGAGTGTAAATCGCTCTACTACATGTACATGATGAATTGAAAGGACGACTTGGCATCTGCTGACTGAGAACATTTTACTGAGAATGTCACCATATTAGCTCTACATGTATCTTTTCCTAAATCTTCCAACATTTCTATCAGCTTAACCACAGTGTACCAACAGGCTGTCCTTTTGCCATAAAGAAGAAGAATTCAAAAAGACTTTGTGGAATTTTTTTTCATCACACACAGGAGAAATTTTTAAGCAATAGTTTGTATTCTAGTGTCTGCAGTCTGGTAACACAAAATCAATACAAGTGATAAAAGAAGACTTTGAATCTTTTTAATCCTTTTATTCTTGGTTCAGGACGTATTATATTATAGAGTAGATTTGATTGTTTGCTAATGTCTTTTCACGTGAAGGGCTAATCGTCCAGTAATTCTGGGCTATATAGCTAATTGTCTTTTAGTGAATTGTTTGACATTTGTTGAATTGTGCGACACCTCATTTACTTACAAATAAGTCGTTAGAGCAGATTTGGTTGTTGTGAGAGAACACTGCTTCAACTACAATAGTTGATATCTTGGAATGATTTCCGTACAGGTCCCTACTTCATTATGCATGCAGAATAAATTAATTATTCATTCGCGCTATTGTTTGGTAGAACAATACGTATACCCAAGAGAACCGAATATATACATGGGTAATTTGTACTTACGGGATGAATAAAAACGGATCTCATTTTTTCTCTCCCTCCCTCTCTCTCTTCTTTCCCTTCATCGCCCACACCGTTACTCGTTTTTGTCCCAGCTCTCCCCTTTCTACCCCTTCGTCTTGTTCTTATTTCCAGATCCCGCTCCGCTTTTTCTGCCATTTTATCCCACGATATGTCACTCGCAGCTTGCCTTGAACTCCGACCCACTGTAAACCTCTGGATTACTTGTCCCTGTTCTTTACCACTGAGCTAACGTGTCAAGTTGCTAATTCACACCTTGAAAATGATATTTATTTTGAATTCTGGCTGACTATTTACATAACAATGATACGTAATTATATACACGTGCCGCGCCGAGCACCTACAATCGAACTTACACTTGTAGGTTACCGTTAAGAGATCCCTGTTTTACTACTCTTGAAACAACCCATCCCTTTAATAATGCAAACCGTAACCCTAATTACGACTAAAGGCACTGTTTAGGCTTAAGGTTAGTCCCTGTGATAGTTTTAGGTTTTCAAGTAGTGCTGCTGAACTGTGACCTGCTTTTCCTTCATGCCCCGTGCTTGCGGCACACTTATAAGTTCACTGCGTGGAAGAGTATACCACGCTTAAAGTCTGATTGGTGCATCTTTCATGGGAAACTTTCATGCACGAGTTCATTGCAATTAAAATCGTTTCATATTTCCCTTCTTTTGAAGCAAACTTGTGTCTTCGTAAAAATCAAGATGGCTACCGAAGTAAAAGGGTCACAGCAATGGGAGATTTGATCATTTGGAAATTGTCCCTGATATATAGCCTTTCCAGAGTTGTGCATAGAGTGGTGCAAAGAAAACAATTTACTTTCGTCTTCCGTGTCCAAAACCTGTGCCTGTGCCGCATCGGGAGATGGATCTCTTTCGCGATGCTCAAGAAAAAACTGCAATGGATAGCCTTCAATCCGCCAGAACACATATTAATTTTCTTACCGTAAACTTTCCTTGAAAAAATATTAGCCCTAGCTACCTGTGGCCGGAAAGTTTACAACTGCCTACAAGACAAGGGCTAACATCATCTCACCGCAGTTAACCATCGCCTAAACTTCGTCGACCCAGACAAACGAGCCCACAGCAGGGCATTGAAAAGACATGATGGGGAGTGAAACGAAGTATGCCTCGTACGTACGGGAACATCCATGGATCTCTACCAAAGCTATTTACTTGGAAGTATCATTGAGCACATTGCCGATCTCTACAAAGAGCGATAAATCGCAAAATCCCTCTAAATGCACCGTTCGTGATCCTAAATACAGGAAAGGAAGAAAATATACACTTTGCAGTGTCTCGGCGAATTTTTAAGCAGACAGGAAGAACAATTCACGATAAAAAGAGCAGGTAGCCATTAAATTTCTTATGACAGTACTTTTATTTGGTTTGTTTGTTATGTTTGCAAATCTGAACCCTATTACAACGATTGCTTGAAATCCACTTCTTGCGCTTATTCTAAAACTGAAAAATGGGTAAAATTGCATGAAAAGTGCTGAAATTGCAGGAAAAACTGTTCGATTTTCCGTATTTCAGACAGAAGTTCGACCGACTTTTTTTAAGTCCATATAGACTTAGAAAAAAAACCTCTAAAAAGAAAGAACAAAGCGCCACAGTCGCAAAGGACGTCTATTGTTATCGCTATTGTTTTCTTGAAACAAAGGAGTGTATGCATAATGAAGTAGGGACCTGTGCGGAAATCTTGCCATAATTTCTCTCTAGCTGTTCCATCCCTTATTTTTCCTCCTTCTCCTCCTTGTCCATGTGGTCTTTGCACATCCTGATTTACATTTTACTTTAGTTGCTAAGCTAGAGCCACCATATATTTGTCATTACTGTAGTCAAAATAGCTACTACTAATTGCTTTTTATTAACATTATTTACTGTAGCAATTTTTCTGTTTTCAGGTACGACATGAAAAGATTTGTCAAGGGCAGAAAAAGAGAAAGCCATTTGATTCATCAAGACAAAGAACATCTGAGCTCCCAAAAGATGTTTCAAGGACCCCTACCAAGTCCCAGTCTGAGCTACAATCTCAGACAAAAATAAAGGGGACACTTCACGCTGCGTAGCAGATTACCCCTTCCCCCTATTCAATGTTGCAAAGAGAACGGCGTTTTTCCAGGAGCCCGACAGTTTTTACGCCATCAACATTGTCACGGGGGAGGGGGGTTCAAACATGCTTTGGTGTCACGATCTTTTTGACCGGGATTGTGTTGATTACAGAACTGTAGAAAGTTCTACAGAGATCTCGTTGCGGTTTGGGTGTAAAGATATGGATGTGCCACGTTTGTCCTCGCGTCATTTGGGTGAGTGCTCCTATGCTTTGGATGAGGAAGATGTGTCTAATTGTTGCCGAATATGTTCTGGAACATGTTTTCTGTGTAGTTGCAGATGTATTTAGGGAGAGATTGCGACTGCACGATACAGGACTTAGCTGAAAGGCGATGAAAATGGTTTGTCGGTGGTGGATTGATAATAACACACGTGCTCGTGTGTTTATTTGAGTCAAGTTAAGGGAATGTCAATTCGAAAAACGGCACTACATTGTAATGTTTCACGTGGAGTTGTTTGGAGAATAATCCAGCGACAGCGCGAGAAAGAATCCTGAACCGCTGTAAAAGCAAGACTTCAACTTTACAACGCGGACGTCCGAGAAAACTGACAGGTAGACAGGGGCGTTTACTTCTGAGATGCTTGGCCAAATTGCGCGATGAAGATGGCAAGCGATTAGATGCTGTCATTACGAGTCGTGGCCGTCGTATACGATATTAACAAACGATTTCTGTAGAACCAACAACTATCTTTTGATTATTTCAAAGTTTCTAGAAAGACAAGCCGTATCACTGCAATATCAGGGCATATAACAGAGTACATTGGGATAAACTATGGTGATTGAACAGAGTTCTCTGTACTGTAATTTGTACTCAGAGTCACTTCAATGGAAATTCACCCGCTAAGCTACAATATATGTTTTGTTACAAAGCCATAGTCTGTTTACAACAACGGTTATAATCATAAGCAACTCAAACATCCATATTTTTTGTCCTGTGTTCTTTAGTGTACGCGCCGTAACAGTGGGACCAAACAGGCGACTTATCATAAATCCGAATACGGTTAACCACCTACGATTAACCATTTGCATTCCTAATTTCCCGACAAGCCGAAGTGTTGTATTGTCGTTTATGCCATTGAACAAAAATTGTCAACACAAAGTTTCAGTTCACTGCACTTTTGTGCGTATTTCTCCCGTTTCAGTGAAATGGTGAGTCTTGCAATTGGTTAACCGTACTTTAGCATAATTAATCAGCTATGAAGTGCGGATTATTTATAATGACGGTTAACCACTTTGGCTGTTTGCAACATGAAGAGTTTTCAGGGTTGTTCAGTTTTCAACTGAATAAACGATTTTACCTATCATGTAAAATAGCATCACAAGTAAACCAATCACTCTAAACCTCCTGCTCTTCAGTACTAGCGCTATGAAATGGTTAATCGTTCGTCTATCAAATGGTTAATCGTTCCTTTCTTCCTATATGTTGTTAATCGTTCGTCTACTTGGCACTTGTTTACCGTAGTTGCGAGTTTCGGAAGCAAACTTCATTTCATAGTGCCTTCACTGTTTACTAAAATCTGCCCTTTTTTGAGAAGGCCCGAGTATAAATTCCGCGAAACGTCACGAGGTACACACTTCTCAATTGCCTTCTACCAAGAACACCGCTGCCCTCCATAGATTATATCTCAATATCTCAGTGCCCAAAATGTACCCATTTCGACACAAGAAGTATCACAACACCGTTACATTTTCAACTGTCTGAACAGAAATGATCTTTTAGTGTTCATCAAAGAACGAGTTAGGAAGTCTCCACTTCGCACACAATTAACAACAACGTGTACAAGAATTGACAACTGTAAATAAACTCTCTTAACCTAATTAAAAGTGAGACCTCCTTGACGAGAAATTATTTCCCTCAAGTTGTTCATTTATTTGAACTACTGGCCTCTTCATACTTGTTAAATATATCTATCAAAATTCAATCATTTCCATAATATGCATACACCCCACTTGTACAGGCACTTCACACAAATAGCTCCCATGACCTTTTCATTCAATTACTAACTACAGCTCGCGTGACACGCAGCTACACACAATCTCAGACAAAAATAAAGGGGACACTTCACGCTGCGTAGCAGATTACCCCTTCCCCCTATTCAATGTTGCAAGGAGAACGGCGTTTTTCCAGGAGCCCGACAGTTTTTACGCCATCAACATTGTCACGGGGGAGGGGGGTTCAAACATGCTTTGGTGTCACGATCTTTTTGACCGGGATTGTAGCATCTCGTGCAAAGAAGGTAATTTGATATAGCGTAAAGTGTTCATTTATTCTAACATTTCAATGAATTTCTCTATATCTGGGTGCATGCCAGAGGTATATTGTGGGCTTAAATCTTAAGTTTCCTGACAAGAATGAAGTAAATTATGTGATACTCAAGGTGTTACAAAGAATTTTTTTTAGATGAACACTTCAAGGAAGAAACTTTTCTGACTTATTCAGATATGCTCTAACACAACCAGTCAGACAACAACAATGACACTTGAGTTTAATGATGAACTAACGCTGTGTGTGGAAGTATTACTGGTAGCCTGCACTTGACAAAAAGTGTTCTCAACAGTCTGTTTTGTATATAATATTATAACAGGCTCACAGAGCAAAAACAAGAAACAAAGAATCTGGAAAATAAATACAACAAATAACAGTCAAAATATAGTAGAGAGAAAACAAATTTGAAGTGAAAAACAGGGAAGCAGAGAAAAGTGCGAGATGAGGTGGTTCAAAAGAGATTTCAGTTAATTTTAAAGGGAGCAATAATTTACTCTGTAGAACAAACATGAGTTGTTAATTACTATTTCAATACAAAGGCTTGATTAATCTTTTTCTGAGAGAAAGTGAAAGGAACTAATACAAAATTTTAATATTAGAATATTTAATAATAATGTTATTGGTATTAAAGCAAAAATAACTGTTACAATTAAACTTGAAAAAAATGTTAGCTAATCCAAAATCCAACAAGATTTAATGTTCTTAAAAGTCAAACTGGAGACAGAAGCATGAAGAATTCATTTCAAACATAAAAGCTGCGAGGAATGTAACAATGGCTCAGAAAGCTGGTAAACCACTTCCACCTCCACCCCGTGCAGCTGTTAACCCAGGCTACATACAGTGTCCTCACTGCAGTCGACGTTTCAATGAGCATGCCGCCGAAAGACACATTACATTTTGTAAAGAGCAAAAGAGTCGCTTAGGCAACACTTCATCTGCAAAATCAGCCAGTCTGGTGAAAAGGCAACAGGTATTAATTACCAATTGGGCAATTTCTCAGGGTTCAAGTGGGCAGAATTGTGAAAATTATGTGGCTTGATTAGTTCTGGGAGTGCACAACTTTTCTTTCCTGACTTGGGTGCTTGACAAATACTTAACAAATACTTTGCATTGTTTTTATTAGTTTTATGTCTTGGCTGCTTTGAAACCTGTTCCTAATCTCTTAACTATTATTAGTGTTTGACCTTTTAGCAATCCATTTGTAAAGCATCTTTGTGTATTTTGCTTACTTTAAAGTAAGATCAAAAGACAATAAAAACTTTATTGTTTTAGTATAAACCACCTCTTCCTGGAAAGAAAAGTTCCACAGGGTCAGCAGCAGGAAAATCCAGACAAGCATCTTCAAAAGAGAAACAAGAACAAAATTTAATGTCTACTGGTGTTAGAGCTGGTAAGAGAAAGCTAGCCTGAGCAAACATTTGAATCTGATCCCAAATAAATGTTAAACGTGGGTGCAAATCTGCTGAGTTTTAACTCAGCCGATTTGCACTTGATCTTGGTTTAAAAACCAAGATTTGATGTGCAAACTAGTAATGAAGTAGTACATTCAATTAAATGCCACTTGTGAGACATCTCTGCCTTTGGCCAAAACTCTGTGTACTGGGGGGGGGAGGGGGGGACTTTGCCCATGAAGGGGTGGGGATTTAAATGGAATCCCTAAAGGCGACCAATCTGGGCATTGCCCAGGCTTTTGAGCCCTAAAAGAAACCATATTTAAAAAATATTCAGGGATTAGGAAGGCAAAATACATGTACATAAATCAGAGTTCGTATGGGTTATAGAAAACCTGGGAAGTCGTGGAATTTAAGAATTTCATTTTTCAGGCCTGGAAAGTCATGGAATTTTATGGTCGGTCATGGAAAATTATAATTACAAATGGTAAATTGATCATTGCAGTGTCAAAGCAATGATAAAATGAAATAAAGATGAGTTCTATCAAACAATCGGAAGTTTGGCGGACAGAGGATGTTAATGTATTCAAGTTTTATCTGAGTAATATCCTAAAATAAGGATCGTTTTGAAGAAACTTTAAACTAGAGAAGGTCATGGAAAAGGTCATGGAAATTCATGGAATTTGAAGTGCTTAAAAGAGTATGAACCCTGGGTGTCAGGGTGGCTTAGTGGTTTTCTATCAGGCCTCCCACCACTGCAAGCCAGGGTTCAATTCTGGCCCTGGCCAGCATGTGGGCTGAGTTTCAGTCGATCTCAACCTGATTCGAGGGTTTTTCTCCGGGTACTCCAGTTTTCCTCCCTCATCAAAATCGACTCACAGCTAATTAACATCTAGCTGTGGTGCTGTGCTCCGACATCAAACATGGACTGTATAGCGGCAGCCAGAGGCGCCTTTGTATGCTTTCAGCCCAATGGCGTGAGCCGCGCCCTTCGCAATTCAGTCCTTGACTTCAAGTAAGGGTGATTAACACTAGCAATATTTATTTACGTTTAATTGGGCCTATATGGCCCCTGACTGTCAAAAGTCATAGGTCATTTCGTAAAAGTATGGGCCATTGAAGTCATGGGGTCACAGGGCCAAATGATGAGATAGGGCGCAGCTCTTTACAACCTCCAATTTCATTGGATCCCTTGTTTTGGTCCGTTCTTTTCTCAGCCAATCCCGAGAGTCATAATGATTGTAATACCTGCATACTGACCCCAAATGATAGGGAATACAGAAATGATAAGTGCAATTCATGATTTCATTAATTATAAATACAGGGGTAATGTTTGGTCACGCATTCGACTACTGGCGTGATTTTGATTTTTCTGTCCGAATTGAATAATTTTTTGACGAGTGCTTATTCATTTGTCCAAACTAAACTTTACATATATTGGAAGACCTATCCTTATATGGTTAGAATCTAAAATCTTTTGGAATTCCGAGATACGGCACATGGTCAAAATGTCAATTCTTTTCACCCACCGTCGCACTCTTCGTCTGAGAACACTCTACTTTTGTTACCAAATAATTAGATTAATCCAACTTTCCTGTAATTGTGCTTTTTTGGACAATGAAGAGTTATGCAAAAAGTTGGTTGTATTACAACTTTTCTGCATTCAATAAATGCGACTCGCGAAGCGAATGAAAATGGTCGATTTTCAGCCCGGTTGGGATTCGCTAACTTGATGCCAAGACGTGAAATCGAAAATGTCGTTTTTCTCGGAAATACCGAAATATTTAGGGAAAGAAAACGCATGGCTTTTTTACTTTTACTGAGGCCTACTTATACACAAAAGTAGGGCGAATTCAAATTTTCAAGTCTTAGCATATCAACTATATTTGAATTTTGTGGGCATTTGCTCTTAATAGGCCTTTTGCAACTAACGA
>OX421453.1:1203555-1246055 GCA_949126865.1 Montipora capitata
TTACTGGCCCGGTAATTTCCTCCATTTCGCGCGAGATGTGCTCTATGGAGTGTGATTTCGGTCAAAATTGAATCTTGTATTTTGAAATTGAAATACGCAGTTTTGACATTCCAGTATTCAATTGTACAGTTCAAACATGCAGTCTGGAAATTCGAGTATTCAATTGTAAAGTTCAGAGATGCAGCTTTGACATTCCAATGTTCAGTTGTGCAATTCAGAGATGCAGTTTTTACATTAGAGGAATTTTCAATTGTGCAAGTCAGCCTTGCAGTTTTATCATTCGAATTGTCAATTATGGAACTCGATTTACATTCGCAGGATACACAATTGTGCCATTAGAATATCAAGTCTCATAAGATATGATTCCTGTCACAATTCGGTTATGGACTTGTGCTATTCAGACATAGAGTTACGGCATTCGAAACTGAATTGTGGTTTTACGATTTGCAATTACGACATAGAAACATTCGCTCGGCATGGCACTCAGTAACCCGTTTTTGAAGCAAAACCGAGTAGGACTGGGCATCACTCCTCACTGGGATAATTTCTTTCCCGCCAAAATCTAATGTATCCATCACCAACATGGCAGAGGGTGGAGGAGGGTCCTTTGATCGAGAGAGAGAGCCATGTGTTTGTTACAAGAGGCAACCCGTTTCCTTCAGCATTATTCCAGCAATCCATCTTGCTTAAGCCAACAAAGAAATCAACAAGGCAATTCGTTCCATCAAATTCAAATCACAATGTCCCACACACAACCCTAACTCGCCGAGATCGTGACGGTGTATCTGGGGAACCGAGAAGCCGAGGGGGGAGGGGGGGGGTTGCGCTCTTGACGCAATCTCTGGGGGCCCCCCAGGAGCTCATCTGGAGCGTGCAACTTCCAAAGAGCGTCTGTGAAACGGCGTTTTCACAAGTAGGTTTATTTTTAGACTAGCCCTTTTCCGCGAATAAGGTCTAAAAACAAAGGCAGTTCCGGTTCGGTGACCCTATGACGTCAGCTTAATTTCTTGTAATTGGTCATCGGGCTCCTGTGGAAGTCTCATTCTCGGAAAATTCAATATAAAAATAAATCGGTCTGTGAAAACGCCGTTACACGAACACAGTAGAGTTGTAGGCTCCGGGTCATGGGTTCCTGGGCCCCCTCTCTCTAGAATTTCTGAATCCACCCCTGGGACATTACAAAATAATCAACGTGAGAACATGTGAGCCAAAGGACTACTGCTGGCACAACGTCAAATGGTCTAATAACCTCCCACTTGAAAAAAATAACTGGAATGCTGCTGTTGAATACCACCCAACTCCGTGCCTTCTATTTTTAGGCAACCTAGTTTACGCTCTCGGAGCGTCTAGTTACAACGGCACACTTTCAGTAACCTTAACCATTTATAGTTATTATGTGGCATGCTCCTATTTTGAGGATAGGTTTTCAGCGCAAGTAGCTGTAAACAAGGCTCTTAATGATGTAGCTGTTTAGAGTTCAGGGTGTCAAGTTCCTATTTGTTTCTCCTTTTTTCTGTTATTAATTGGTCCTTCCTTTTTTAGCTTTGTTTGGTGCAAAATACAGTATTTGTTGGTAAACAATTCTAATAGCAACTTGCTTAATGGCTGTAATTAGCATCACCTTGCACCTGACAGAAACAGTATAATTATATTATCCAAGATGTCGCCAGTTCAAGCCATGTCTTCTGAGGACAGTGTATCTTAAAAGCTTGCAGATTCTGTAGCGGCTTTTGTTTTTGTCTGGCCTCATAGGATATCCTACTTACGTGAACAGCTTCATATTTCTTCGCCCATTTCTTTCACTCTTTTCTCGGCTTGACATAATTGAGTATTGTCAAAGAAAGTTGTGATCTCCTGTCCTCAACTAAAATTAATTTCTCCCTCAAAACCTTACTGACTGAAGAATCAATTTGAGTGCAGTTTTCCCACTTGCATACCTATACTGGTACGGAATAGCAGAGCTGCATTCACATGAAGATAGAATTGAAATCACATACTCTTTGCAGAACCAAAGAATGCCTCTGTTCATTGTTTCACCAGGTAGCTGATGAGCTGGATAAATTTATGCCACTCACCCTGGAAATGGAAGATATGGTGAGTTCCAGAGGACAAAAAGAAGAAACAGTGACTTTACTTCGGAAAATATCGAGGAATATTTTTTACTCAATAGTTTCTTGCACTCTTGACCAGCTAGAAAAATTGATTTTACCAAGTGGTAATAAATGTGGGCTCATTGAGGCTGAAAATTCCGGGAAAATTGACCAAAGGTGTCAGTATTTTGTGCTTTCATGGTTGATACTGTCAGTACTGACAGCGATGAAGTGATTTTCTCAAATGACGTTCGTTGGTGTCCCTAAATTAACGCACGGCACGAATTTTCACTTCTTTTGGAAGGCCACAAAGTTCATTTACCTACACTCAAAACACCTTCCGCACGGGATGTTGACTTTTCACCCGATTCTCCAATATTTTGCACCAGCAAGGAAGAGTTCATCTTTGTTAGAGGAGCGTTTGCTGGTCGAAAGTCTTTTCATTTATTTCATGCGGCACAAATTCCCGAAAAAGAACAACAGTGTATTTCCCCATGCTCCCGTTTTGTGCGGCCTTGATCTTCTCACAGTTAATTAGCGTGCATCTGTAATTCAACGAGTCACCAACGAGTCACCATTTTTAAGAAAGCTTTTTTGATGAGAAATATGCACAATTGAACCACGATGATAAAATAGTCAGAAAGGGCAGTAAACACAGAAGGTGAATCGATTGTTTTGGACACTATAGTAGGGAAAATAGCCATTTTTGAGGCAAATGTGCATGGTGACGTTGTCAATGCACTGAGAAAAAATATCCTGCTAAATTTAATTAAAATACAGTGGTGACTCGTGCACACTAACACAATGTCGTTGTTTTCTTCTCTAACCTAACCGTAACCATATTTCAGATCATGACGCTCTTCTTAGCTAAATCTAAACAATTTCGCTTCTTTTATCATTGTGGATATATACCAAAAGAAATTCGAACACTGTACATCAAACTCAGTTACGAAAAAAGACGTTACGCAGCGCTATTGTACCGGTTATGAAGGCGACTGTAAAGTTGTGTCACTCATGACCCGGTCAGCACGTCCTATAAATAGTTTAAATTCCTCACAAATACAGTCTGTGACAAAATTCGTTGGAACAGTACACGACTATACAGATCTGAAGCTTTCGCAGCTCACTCTCCCCTCACAATGTTGTTTTCACGAGAGTTTCTGAGCCCATTTGCCAAAAGAACATTGTGGGAGGGAAAGGTATTGTAAAGTGTTTCAACAATTTTGTCCGGGACTGTAGTTTTAAATCTATATATTTATCTTTCTTGTGTTTAGTTCTCATGGTGATTTTTCCTGGGTTGCATGTTTTTCCTTCTATGATGATCCATTCTTTATTCTTTTTGTCCAAAACACTGATATTCGGTCTATTTGCGCCATTCATTGGACATTTTTCCAATTTCCAGGGTATGTCCCACAAGATCTTTGCCTCGTTATTCTCTTGGCTTGGTTGCAGATAAGATTTCTTGTACCACGGATTAGAATACCCAGATTCTTCAAATCTGTATCTTTCCAGTAAAGCATGGTAAACGGGGCGTAGCATTCTGTCGTGTCGAGCTTTATACAGTGACTGTGCTATGTGAGAACAGCCACACAGAACGTGTGATACTGTCTCCTGATCTTTAAATCAGAGTCGGCAGGACAAGTCGTCTACTTGTTCGTGTAACTTTTGTGATCTATAGATCTTTGTGTTAAGGAGTTGCTGTCTAATGCTTGTATTTACTGACATGACTATATCCGGGATGTTTTTCCATTGTCTAAAGATGTCGTATGAATGGGCTGATACTTCTGAATCCTGCCAGTGTTGAGTCACAAACTTTCCGATCCATGGCTGTTGCATGACTTCATTTTTGCGTTTCTTCATACTTGCTTTATGGATGATCTGTTTTATTTTCCTGGGTTCTGTCTCGTTCACTATTGTTACGTTGTCAGTGCCTTCCAAGACTGTTGCTCCATCTTCAAAGTAGCAATTGAGTTCTAGTTCTTCTGCATATCTTTTGCCATCTTTGAATACTGACCGCAAGTTTCTCTTTTCTTTTTTGTTTTGGAATGATTTGACTAGTTTAATGTGTGGATCTACACTGTTATTTATGTAATGGGCTACTTTAAGCTTGGTATTCTTGTACACTGACTATTTCAATCAATCCTTTTCCTCCTTCTTCTGATGGTAGATACAATAATCTTGTCGATTCATACTTATGCTTTCCACTGCACTCATTGATTACATGTCTTGTTAATCGATCGAGTTCTTTAAGGTTGTTAAGACACCAGTCGGTTGACCACATGTAGTATTGTAAGATAGGCAATGCGTAGATGTTCGTTTGCGCGGACCTTGCGTGGGACTGACAGTGGGGAAGTCCAAACAGCCCATAGTCGGTTCTCGTACTCCTTGGCGGCTTCTTCTATAACTTTGTCTTCTAGATGTTGACTGTTTGATATTTTCCTAGGAATTTGTAGTGATCATCTTTGCTCAGAACTGGGATGGTACAGTTGTTACTTACAGGCAATGCAGTGCTCTTGTTGCTGGTACTTAGTTTCCCTTTCTTCAAGTGTATGGCAGCGCACTTGTTTATCCCCCATTCCAGTCCAATGTCTGTGAACATCTTCTTTAGGTTGCTTGTAACGGACACAGCTTTTTGTTCTGAACGATGTTAAGTTTTTAAGTCATCAACGAAAAGCACATGTGTGATCTTTTGGTCTTGGGCATGCGACAATTTATATCCCTCTGTACTCCTCAGGTACCATGCAATAGGATTAAGTGTTAATGTAAATGGTCGCACACAAAAAGAATCCCCTTGCAGAATTCCTCTCTTTATTTTAATCGGACCGATGATCTCCTTGCCTAATTATTATTATCATTATCATTATCATTTGATTCTGCAGGTTCTAAACTTGTTCTTTCAGTAGGTTTTCTTACAAAACAATGTTTCTTTCTTTCTTTCTTTTTGTTTTTATTTGTTTGGATATCGATAATTGTCATCTTTCAGTTTGTGTAAATTGACACCTCCAAGGGATTTTTCCTGGATCCATTCAAAACAACGAATGATTTATACACCTGATAGGATTTTTTCCTGACCAAATGACCAAATGACTTATTCAGGGATTTTTCCCTGGATGCATCCAAAAGAACGAATGATTATACACATAATGGTTTTTCTTTTCCTCGATTCATCCAGCTAAGTGTGAAAAAGAAAGAATCAGCTCCAGTCTATAAAGAACTTGAAAAGGAGACGGAGTTGGAATTTAAAGTAAGAGCGCACTCACTGAACCCTATCCCTATTATTATTATTATTATTATTATTATTATTATTATTATTATTATTATTATTATTATTATTATTACTATTATTATTTTTGATCCTGCAGGTTCTAATCTTGTTATTTCAAAAGGTTTTTTCACATATTACATGTTTTATTTTTCAGTTTCTGTTAATAGAGACCTCATGAGATTTTTTTCCAGGATTCATCCAAAAGAACCAATGATTTAAACACATAATGGACCCAAAAACGCAGAAAAGAATTTTGCCGTTTGTTACAGAATACCATCTTTCAACCTTCTTGTTATTTGTTTGTAGAGTCGTTTCTTATATAATCCCCCTTCGCTATTGTTTTAGGTCATTCGTCATCATGGCTGATGCCATTTCTAAAGTACATGAAAGAGCCGCGAAAAGAAAACTTTATGTGTAGTTCCTTGTCGTACGAAGTGTTGCTCTTCTCCACCAAAGGCATTTCGTGGTGAGAGTCAACGTAGGTAACCATACCTTCGAAGGCGAGGGCTCATCTATAAAAAAATCGATACATGTCGCTTCATCCAAAATGTTGTCACTCCTGGAGAATGTTATCAGAGCCAAAAATAGAGGTTGATCCAAACATGCATCCGATCAGAATACTTGACAAGCTGTGCATGAAAACAAAAAAACCAGCCCAAGTCTATGCGTACACGGAAACGGAGTTGGGCTTTAATGTAAGGGTTGGGTTGGAGAAACACAGGGCAACGGGGGAAGGAAGAAATAAAAAAACACGCAAAAAAGAATGCTATTGTTTCAGGTCATTCCTCATCATGGCTGATAACATTTCAAAGGCATACGAAGCAGCCGTGAAAAGAAAACTAAATGTGGAGTTCCTTGTCGAAAGAGCTGATGGTCCTCTCCACGAAAGGCATTTCGTGGTGAGGGCCACAGTAGGTGACCATACCTCAGAAGGCGAAGGCTCATCAATAAAAAATGGCAAAACATGCTGCTTCGACCAAAGTGTTGTCGCAGCTGGAGGCATCAGCTAACCCTAACCCAATAGAGATTGATCCAAACATGCACCTGGTCCGAATACTTGACCAGAGGTGCATTAAAACGAAAAAAGCAGCGCCAGTATACGAGTACACTGAAAAAGAGTTGGGCTTCAGTTATCAGCAACAGCCCCACATTATAGTGTAGCCAATAGCATCAGTAATAGGTAGATATCCCTTTACGAGTTAAAATTTTACAAACGGATAATTATCTTTGTATTTTCTTCTTACAGATTTCATCCTCATGGATTCTACTGAGATGACTGGCTACATTCACAATGTTTCTTCATTGAAAAGACTTTCAAGGCTGGAACTTACTTGGAAATGCGAGTTTTCCGAGCCATATAACCAATTTAGACTTCCACGCCCATTCTGCACCTTTATTTGCACAACTGAATATTATATCCTATATATTTTTAAAGTGAATTCTCTTTATATTGCAAAATTGATGTTTTCTTATCACTATTATTTGTTACCTTAATTCCCCTTTTCTAAATTTATTTCTGACAAATAGTCAAATTCATATTATGATACCAGATTCTCAGCACAACCCTGGCCCCACATTTGTCGGACAAATATCAAACGATTCACCATACTTTACCATGGCCAAAAATATGGAATGCTTTACCACCCTCAGTTATCTCTTCTCCCAGTTGATAGTCTTTCAAAATAAAGTTTCTTGATTTTCTTCAATAATAAATCAAAATCTGTCTTTCAAGCACTGTCTCGCCAAGTCAATTGAATTCCCATGAATCAATAAGGGGGCTTCTTAGTATGAGCTCTAAGGGGTTCTTTTTAGGTCTTCTCGCCACATTCCTTTTCCTTTTTTACTGAATTGATTGTAAACATGAGGTGAAATAAACATTCATTGATTGGTTGATTGAATGAAGTTTCAAACAGATGCAGGTGTTGTAAGGTCCGTTTGCTTCTCACCAAATAACTATAAGCATAACGACTTTGATAGGTAGGTGACCATACCTCAGAAGGCGAAGGCTCATCAATAAAAAAGGCGAAACATGCTGCTGCGACCAAAGTGTTGTCGCAGCTGGAGGTATCAGCCAACCCTAACCCAATAGAGATTGATCTAAACATGCACCCGGTCCGAATTCCTGACCAGCTGTGCATGAAAACGAAAAAAGCAGCGCCAGTATATGAATACACTGAAAAAGAGTTGGGCTTTAATGGAAAGGTTACATTGGAGAAACACAAGGCAATGGTGGAAGGAAGAAATAAAAAGAATGAAAAAAAAAAAAAACGCTGCAGAGAATAATCTGAAGATCATTGGCTTTCAGCCTTCCCCTGGTGTTGAGGTAAGAGTTGCTTTAATCATAATTCATAATGGATTAAAGAAAGGAAAGAAAAGAAACTTAAAGTGTCAAGTCGCTTTAGCGCTGGAGCACTAACTGGGAACAGTGTAAACTGAAATTGACAATGGATGCAAATGAAGTAAAAAGTGTTTGGTTCAAATAACTAGTCTTGATGAAGCCGCAGCAATTTAACAATTTCGCAAAATTAGGAACTAGGTGAGAGTGACCGACAGGTCTGATTAATGAACATTGTCATTACAGAATTCTAACAGAGCATTGACAGTGATGTATGTGTAAGAGTTTGCTTACTTTCCAGAGTAAAAACCTGAGTAAAACACACTGGCTTTGTGATCTGAACGATAAATTAAATCATTTCACCTCTGAAGCTATCGCCATTGACAAATACAAATGTCTTGCATTAGACAGAGTAAAATGTGCAAGTATCACTCTCCGGAGAGAAAGGGTTAAGGACTGTTATTCATCAACAATTGATTTCTGAACCCACTGCTGACAACAGAACTTGCATTCATCATGAAAACAAACATGATGAGTAATGAACAAGTTCAATCAAATGTATTTGAATCTGTATACTTTTCTGATCTCACCTGTTTGCATAATTGATCAGTTGAATAACATGTAAACAAAAGCTACATGGTCTTGGTCAGCTTCAAAATGCACCCTTGTGAGCGAACTGCAACATTGTTAAATACATAGGTGATACATGTGCCATAAAGACACAACTTCAGTCTTGCTAGCGCTTGTGACTTAGGCTATCAATTAATTAATTTTGTTTTATGTATGTATAAACATCAGTCAGGAGCTGCCTTATTGCTGATTATTTGCATTGTGTTTTGTGGCTTTCAGAGGACACCAGAGCTCTTTGAGACTGAATGCTCAGTCCAGCACAGCAAGCTATCAGATTGGTCTAGAAGTTCAGCATCCTTGTCAGTAAAGTCATCATCTTCAAATTCTGTTTCCAGCCAGAAGTCTTCAATGTCAAAGTGTGGAAGCCAAAGACAGTCACCTGGAAGGTCCACACCTGATACTGAAACAGTAATTGACGTTCAAGAGGATTTTAAATTTCATTATGTCAGATGACATACAAAAGTGCAATAAAGATAGCAAGTACCCAGATGAAAATATTTTGCGAAGATTCATACGCAATGCTGCTGCTTGCCTACAAGGATTGGTGGGATCATAAAGCATCAGTTACTGAGACTTCATTGTAGCAGCAACGAAGATTTGTGACACTTTTCCTATTTTACAGGACCCTCGACCAGCATCATTCCCACCAGCAAAGAAAATAATTTCCTTATTGGGTAGGCCATCTGTTCATGATTTACAACTTAGCTTTTAACCCATAATTCATCATAGCTATCTTTTTCTATCAGTGACAACCTCCATAATTGTTTACTTGCTTACATTTGTGTACAAATTTTGTTGTGTAAGAGCTACGCCAATTTGGCTGGTTGATAACGGATGTATAACAGTCAACGTTATGCAATTGCCAGGGCACTGTCCTCTTCATGTTAAAGAAGCGCATCCAGAATCAACGTGGATACCAAAGGAGGAAAACAAAGGAGAAAAGACAAGCAACCCATGAAGACAAAGAACTTACTAATAATGAATTGGAAGTACTCAATGCAATGCACTTCTGCTCAAAGATATCAAAGCAAAGAAACCAAACAAAGAAGCTATCAGGGAAATACAGGTGGCAACATTTACTTCCAGAAGTAGTCACATTGACAAACTAGCCACAGACCGCACAGTGCTGTCAGAAATCTCTTCTTCCTACCCATTCTTTGCAATACATGAACATGAAGGCACAGTAAGTTTGAATTGTAAAATTAATAGTTGCAAAAAGTCATGCTCAGTGTTAATTCTAACTTCTTATCCACTTGGGGTATTGAATTGACTGTCATGTACTTTGCACATGTGGCACAAAACTTTGCATCCTTGTCCCAGTCTGAGGACTTGATCCTTCTCGTTGGGGGAAGAAGGGTATTTGCAAGTTGGCATAGTTGCAGGAGGTGGTTGCAAATGTAGCAAGTATAGTATGGATTGTGACACAATTAATTATATGGTGCTAATCATTTAGATGACAATTGGCCTTTGCTGAAACTGCACCTTAAATTAACACTGTCCTGAGAGAGCATGGCCTCTGGGTCTGATGATGAAAAAGATACGATCAGTACACACAAGTAGACTTGTCTCTGTGGTTTGGTCCGCTTTCATTTGTGGACTTATTCTCTCATTGTGTGTGCAGTCCCTTTGTGATTTATTCACAACCTTAAAGATGCTAGTTACTGTAAGGGTAGCCATACAGGCTCTCTGTAGTACTTTGGAATCAAGTAAGTGCCAAGTACAGAGTACTTAACAAATGTCTTACTTGTGTATTTCATGTATTTCAGCTTATAAACGAACTGGGGCTAAGGTGCAAAAAAATTGGTGCAGAGTCTACAAGTCTGTCACATTTTTGAAAAATTGGGAGGAAATATCCCCTGAACTTCTTCACTCTTTTGATAATGAAGAACTAGGTCCTGATGATGTAAATCTCTCCTCAGATATGTTTGTCTCAACATGGTAGTATTAAACTAATGTTTGATTCATAATGGTAATAGGACTGAGTGGAGTCCAATTTGGTCTGTTGAGTTATTGAAAAAACCACGTGACTGCAAAGTGGGAATCCAATTTGTTAATTACTAGTATGATCATTACTGTGAGGGAGACCAAATTGGATGACACGAATGTTTGTTACCAATTAATCAAGACTATGAAAAATTTTAAGAATAGAAATACCCATATTGGCTAACAATTTCACAAACAGAATTATAAAAAAAAGGGCCTCATTTCAAAACTGTTGTAAGAGCATGCAGAGGTGATGCATGCTGTCCAAGTTACACAGGCATGACATGTGCACTGTCCATTTAATTGCTCAAACCAGACAGCTGAGAACCAATCACGTTGGGGAATTTTGATTTAGGGGATGATTGCTATAACAGAACTTAAAACTTTTCACTGACAAATTGACGACTTATAGTATGCAAGAAATAAAATGAGTTCTCTTTGTGTTTTGCTAACAGATGAAGTTTGCGGGTTATTTTTGGAAAAAGGCACCAGCGGATTTTAAAATGTTGCTGCCATCCCATTGCTAAATACCGTACATGTATCTTTCCACAGTTATGGTTATTACGATCTTTCATATCCAGTTTGAGTTCCTCCTGTTTTTATAGCAGTTTGACCACTATTGCATGGTTACATGTATCCTCACAAAGTAGACGAAATTATGGCAACACACCAAATTCCTACTGGATTGCAGTAAAGAAGTGTTCTCCAGGGTTTTAAAAGTTAGCAGCTCTGAAATGAAAATTGTCAGAAATAGTCAACAGCCTCATACATGTAAGTTAATAATTTATTGTTTGACTGATTCAAGTAACAAGCACTTCAAAGTTGGAGTTGCAGGCACTTCTGGAGGACACTGATTGGAGGTGATCTTAATTTTCTATCTAGGACTAGTCTGGGGCTGCATTCACCACATTCTTCACTCAAGTTTCTATGACATCAACTCTACTTGCAATAGTCACTGCTTACGAGCCAGAAGGCCGGCACTTATCTCCATTTTCTGTAGCATGAAGCGACTAGGGTTACCCCCAGCATTTCGTCGGTACCCATTTATACACCTGGGACACTGTGAGAGTAAAGTGTCTTGCCCAAGAACACAACACAATGTCCCCGGCCAGGCCCTGAACCCGCACCACTCGATCCGGAGTCGAGCGCACTAACCATGAGGCCACCGCACCTCCCACATACTTGCAATATTAACCTTAAAATCACCCTGCATGGTGTCAGAGAGTGGCCAAGAATGAAAGCCATTTAAAGAGTGCTTGAAATCACGAGTGTAACTTTTGCAAATAGTAGGGATAAGGCACATCATTAGTTTTTACATCTTGCTTCCTTAGGGCAAATCAAATGTTGAGGAAGTCATCTAGAAATCAAGTCATATGAAACAGTCACTGTTATGGATTACACAAGACAATGGAATGTTGGAACAAGCATCCATAGTAATCGATAAGAATTTTCTCCAAATTCCACCAGAAGTCCTATTTTCATTCCCTCTGCTGTCTAATTGCAGTCTATTATGCTTTTAATTTGTTTTATGACAAAAAGCAGGAAATCTTGTTTTGCTTTCTTTAAGAATTCATTTTAGGTGTTTGTATGATACTGCACCTTTTGCAGTCTCTTGCTTGGATGTTTGGTGACTCTATTCCAAACAGAGTGCGAAGAAAGGAAATCACAAGAATATGACCTTAAGAGTTCAGTGAAAGTTGTGTGTAAACAAACCACAAATTTAGTAATCATTACAATGTCTATTGAAAAATCACGAGCACAGCACATAAAGTTGTTCAGTTAAGAACACATCTAAGAACTGAGTAAAACAAGTATTTGGTCGATATAAATAATCTTGAACAAGGCAGGACTTTCTTCGCATGCTGAATCAGAATTGTGGACAATGTGTTTCAGCTCATTGTGTTAATTTTACAGTGTACAGGGTTTGTACACTTTTTCAGACCAAAAATTAAAGGACTTTTCAAGGACTTTCAAGGGCCAAATTTTGAAATTTCAAGGACCTCTTTTTTATTTACGTCGAAGAATTTACCCATGGAAATACTCTGACAGTACAATTCTTGCTCATTTTCCGTAACGTAGATGCGTGAAAATAATGCAAAGGCACTGGTAACCATTCTCAACCCCGCAGCTCGTCGCATTTTTATGACATGCTGACTTGAGTGGCTGATTATTTTTACTGAAGTTATGCGGGTCAGAAAAAAATCAAGGACTTTCAAGGACCAGGAATGAAGAGCAGAGATTTTCAAGGACTTTCAAGGCCTTGAAAATATACTCTCAAAATTCAAGGGTTTTCAAGACCGTACGAACCCTGAGTGTATGTATGCCTCCCACTAATGTTGAAATTCTTTTAAGTGCGACTTTGTGGTAGAGAAGCAATTTACGTTTTGTTAATATAAGGGTTTTTGTTTTTCTTAGTTTGTGGCATGTATAACAATGTTACACTGTGTCCTGTAATACACCTGTTGAGCAATGTGAAAACACTGAATAAAAAATTTGGACATTTTATGAACGCAGCTCTTCAGTGTGTCTTTCAAATTGCACCATGGTGTGTATTTTTTAACTGGCAAAGCCTGAATTAATAGCCCAGCCCAATACTGAGCGCTTATTTTAACACAAACTCTCAAAATCAAGAAATTTTTAACTGGAACACTTCTTTTACGGTCAACATTACTTAATCACAAGTTTTGCAAGCCTTGCATCAAGCAAAGTTTGACTGTATGGCAGGAACTTGCTTTAAGACTATTTGCCGTGTTTTAGTATGTTTTTCATCTTGTAAAACAAGAGCATCTACAAGAGCATTAGTTTTTTCCAGAGGACGTTAAAATAAGCTTTATTTAGCTTGAATTAAGAATTCTAGTTTTAGAGTGCTCGTGTTCTACCTTGTTTAAAATTGAGTAGGTTGTCGGTTATACTTGGAAAGCAGTAAACCCAAACCTCCTTTGAAGCAAAAAGAATGGCTTTATCCAATCATGCATTTCTGATTGCAGCGGTAATAGTTTAAATATCGGAAAACAAACCAGGAGAAGAAAGCTCTTTATCCCAAACAGCAGAGATATGTCCAGAAATGCACACAACAACAAAAATTGCAAAAAAGAGATAATGTTGGCGAATTTGGCAAATATGGCGAAAATGACAATTTTGCCACAATCGCCAACGAGGCAAAACACAAAGCAGTGAAGGGGCCCCATAAAAGTTGGCGAAAGCGGCGAATTTGGCAAATATGGCGAAAATGACAATTTTGCCACAATCGCCAACGAGGCAAAGCACAAAGCAGTGAAGGGGGCCCATAAAAGTTGGCGAAAGCGGCGAATTTGGCAAATGTGTGGTTCCAGAAAATATCCATACCCCCACCACGGAGGGAATTGGAAGTTCCAGGGGGGTGGGGGTCAAAGGCCCAGGAAATTCCAGAGGGGAGGGGGGGGGGGGTTTGAGGCGAAATTCACATCCAGATGGAAGGCAATCAATCAACTCACTTCATACGTTAGAAGGTGCCGCTCACCAACTTTCGTGGGACGTTCTGAAGTTTTAAGTAGTTAAACTATGATACTTCTATTAGTGCTGTTGCCAAAGAAGGTTTTCCTTTTTCCTAATAGTGCTTTGGAAGCAAACCAGCACCAAATAAAACCGTGAAATAAAGACGATTTGGAAAAGGAGTCGCCATTACTTATTACCAGTCTCCAAAGAGTAGTAGTAGTTGTCCGTGATGGACTGGTAACTTGCCAATGAATGTTCTTGCTGGATACTTATTGTACGAGAATCACTGCATTTGTGAAGCATCTTTTATACATTAGAGGCTGTCATTTGGCGAGATGAGTGCAGAAAACTTGCTATTAACTCCTTAGTCTCTCTTTTTCTCTTCTTCATTACATAATTTTGTAAAAAATGCATCATTAAATGTGCTTGCGATTGTGTCCATTTCAAGTGCGCGAACTTAATTTTTCACACATTTTGTAAACAGCTCAAAAAATTGTTTAGTTCCAACTAGTATGGTAGTAGCCCCCTTCGAATACTGGCAATACTGCATTTTACGTTTTAGACCAGCTTCTGTATACATAAAAATAAAAAAGTTAAGGTTATGTATTTAGGGTAATTTGCAACATCTCAAATACGTGCCTGACGCTAGATACATGGCCTCTTGTTTGTTTTTTTTGCTTTGAAGAACATAATTTCCCGGGGGTATAGGCGGTGTACGACATTTTTTGGAATTTCCAGGGAGGACGGGGGGTTACCGTGTCCTCGCTAATATGGAAAGTCAGAAGGGGTGGGAGCTTCTATATGAAATTCCCTCCGTGGTGGGGGTATGGATATTTTCTGGAACTACACAATATGGCGAAAATGACAATTTTGCCACAATCGCCAACGAGGCAAAGCACAAAGCAGTATAGGGGCCCCATAAAAGTTGGCGAAAACGGCGAATTTGGCAAATATGGCGAAAATGACAATTTTGCCACAATCGCCAACGAGGCAAAGCACAAAGCAGTATAGGGGCCCCATAAAAGTTGGCGAAAACGGCGAATTTGGCAAATATGGCGAAAATGACAATTTTGCCACAATCGCCAACGAGGCAAAGCACAAAGCAGTATAGGGGCCCCATAAAAGTTGGCGAAAACGGCGAATTTGGCAAATATGGCGAAAATGACAATTTTGCCACAATCGCCAACGAGGCAAAGCACAAAGCAGTATAGGGGCCCCATAAAAGTTGGCGAAAACGGCAAATTTGGCAAATATGGCGAAAATGACAATTTTGCCACAATCGCCAGCGAGGCAAAACACAAAGCAGTGAAGGGGGCCCATAAAAGTTGGCGAAAGCGGCGAATTTGGCAAATATGGCGAAAATGACAATTTTGCCACAATCGCCAACGAGGCAAAACACAAAGCAGTGAAGGGGGCCCATAAAAGTTGGCGAAAGCGGCGAATTTGGCAAATACGGCGAAAATGACAATTTTGCCACAATCGCCAACAAGGCAAAGCACAAAGCAGTGAAGGGGGCCCATAAAAGTTGGCAAAAGCGGCGAATTTGGGAAATATGGCGAAAATGACAATTTTGCCACAATCGCCAACGAGGCAAAGCACAAAGCAATGAAGCAATGAGGGGGCCCATAAAAGTTGGCGAATGTGGCGAACAAAATTAATGAAAGAAGAATTCGATCTCCAGTGCTGTTTCAAATGTTTGACCTCGAATTACAAAAGTTTATTTCTTGAATTTTAATGATTTTAGAAAATTAACAACCAGCATGAAGAACAAGGGAAAGAGGAATTTGGCAAAATAGGGAGATATGGCAACGGGACGTGGCTCCAAATAACAAAGTCATGGCAAGGTTGTCATTTGTGACTGCGCTGGAACAATTTAATTACTGACATATATAACTGCCTTGTACTCTGACAATTCATGTAAGAATGACTTCACCAAGGGGTACTAAGAGTTTCAAAGCAGTTATGTGAATCTTACCAATGTCCGCTTGCAAGGAATTAGATTCAATAAACCACACACAAAATATGTCCTTGTCGTATGATCCATTACTTGAAAGTAAGCATTGCGTGAAGATGCATGTCGTGCCTGTGAATTTTATAGTAGCTTTTCACGAATCTTGCCATCAGTCGAAATTGAAATCCTTTTACCACAACTGTAGAAGAATGTCGACACCCAGTAGAACAGAAGTTGCAAAATTAAAATTCTCCACAAGACGATAAACATTTCCTGAATTGTGATCCGCCGGAAATACCGAAGCGTTCTTTTAGACGGCATCTTATGAAATTGACATATACGTCGTGTTAAGTCACTGTAGTGTAACTGCTAACTGAGCCCCAAGTCTCCTCGTTCGTCGTCTGAGTACATACATACATACATACATAAATACTTTATTCGTCCCAAATGGGCTTTTCAGAATAAAGTCAAGGGATTACTAATGCTATATACAAGTAAATTAATTAACTAATTAACTAGTAAATGACATAATCGAACCGATTAATTATTAATTAATTAATGAAATAAAAACAAAAGTGGAGCAATTAAGTCACTAAAAAATTCGAGAGAAGGCTTCTCCTCAGGCAACGTTTGAAGTCCTGTGGTGTTGGTTTCAACTTAAGAGTCGAATCTAGTGAGTTCCAGAGTTTGACTCTCCTGAAGTGGAAAGTTCAAAGGCATATTTAACATCTGGGAGTTCCTCGTTGTACGCCTTGTGATCATGGCTCTTTGAATATATTTAGGAAATAAAGAGGCTGGAGCGTACCCTGACATACATTTGAAGGCCATTCTTGCGTGGCGATAATACAACTGCTGTCTTACAGGTAGCCACTTTAGATCTTTAAGGATAGGGGAAATATGGTCGTATTTCCTTGAGCTGCTAACGATACGAGCCGCGAAATTCTGTACAGCCTGGATCCTACTTAAGTTGTACTCAGAGGTGTTGCTCTAAACATTACAACAATAATATAGCTTGCTAAAAACTAAGGCATTAACTATAATAGTTAAGGTGGTTGGGTCAAAAGCATGTTTAACTCGATTAATCTGGCCTAGGCGCACCATGCAAACGGACACTGTTAAAGCTATGTGATCGTTATATGTCAAGCAGAGATCCAGGACAACTCCCAGATCCTTAGCAACGGTAGCCCGTGTAATTTCTTTTCCCAACAAATTTAGACGAAAATCCTCTACTTTGCTGACCATCGCTCTGGTGCCAAAGATAATTAAAAGAGTTTTACTAGGGTTTATAAGGAGTTGATTTCTAAAAGTCCAGTTACTAATTCTGCTTAAGTCTTCATTTAATTTGGTAATCTCGCTATAATGAACTGCCACCGCGGCCGCAATCCCGCATACAAAAATTTGGTTTTATCAACGGAGTTGATAATGTAAATTGGACACCGTATAGAGATTCTCTGTACGGTGGTCAGTTTACATTATCAACTCCGTTGATAAAACAAAATTTTTGTATACTACCTCCCCACCGACGCAGCACCATAGTTTCTTTAGAAACTACCCCCCGCAATCAAGGGCAAGACGATCTCTTGGAAACGAGCGCTTAGGCTTAAACAGTAAACGAGTGCTTTCTTCACACTACCTAGTGAAAAGTGTTGTACGTTATGCGAACCAAAAAATGAAAGCTAGAATTACGTGGTGATATTAAAGAGTAACCTCGTCTACGAGAGTGAATTTTTGACTTTGCAGAAACAATGGTCAACCTTTGTGTTGAATTCGCACATTTCTTGTCCACTTTTATGACACTGAAAGAAAACAAAAACGCAAACTAACAAACAACAATCCGATGTGTTGCCGCAAGCAGTATAATGAATTGCCAACGCGGTCCACAATCCCGTAGTCGATGACTGAAAATTGTTCAAGGGCATGACGATCTCTTGAAAAGTGAAGTTAACCGAACCGCAAAATGAAAGTTACAATTTTACGAGAGTGCTAAAGCCTGATCACTGAAATGAGCGCTTAGGCGTAATCAGTAAACGTGTGCTTTCTTCAAACCGTTAAGTGAAAGCTAAAATTTTACAATAGTGCTTAGGCCTAATCACTGAAACAAGCGCTTACACTTTTGAAATATTGCTATAATGAACTGCCACCGCGGTCCGCAATCCCGTAGTCGATGAATGAAAATTGTCCAAGGGCAAGACGATCTCGTGAAAAGTGTCGTTAACCGAACCGCAAAATGAAAGCTAAAATTTTACGAGAGTGCTTAGGCCTAATAATCTGTAAAGTGGAGAAGCGAAAGCCGCCGGTGTGTTAGGTGAGAGGGAAAACAAAGCTGAAAAGCCTATTCAAATCGTCGTGTCATTTAACAGCAACACCGGAAAATAACTGGGTGAAACACGAAAATAAAGAGGTGTAATGGAAGCGTGCTTGAATTTCGACGAATTATCCCCAAAATCAGCAACTTATGACGCTGATGAATAATAAAGCAGTCGCTTTTTCCATAACGATAGAATTACCTGGTGATAAATAACCTCGTCATGGAGAGTGAATTTTTGGCTTCGCAGAAACAATGGTTAACCTCCGAGAGTTGGACGTTTGGACGTTTGTGTTGAATTCGCACATTTCTTGTCCAACGAGTGCTTTCTTCGAACCGCAAAATGAAAGCTAAAATTTTACGAGAGTGCTTAAGCCTAATCATTTAAAGGAGCGCTTACACTTTTGACATATGGCTATAATGAACTGTCACCGCGGTGCGCAATCTCGTAGTCGATGAATGAAAATTGTGCAAGGGCGATCTCGTGAAAAGTGTAGTTAACCGAACCGCAAAATGAAAGCAAAAAGTTTACGAGAGTGCTTAGGCCTAATCACTGAAACGAGCGCTTAGGCTTAATCAGGAAGCGAGTGGTATTTCCTGCAGTTAACCGAACCGTAAAATGAAAGTTAATTAACCGAATTGTAAAATGATTTGATCAACGCGCGATAAGAACGAGAGATACATATCAACAAGGAGATTGATCACGCTTTAAGAAACATCATTGTTTGTGCTCGATCATCGTGCTTTATGAACGAGAAATACATATACATGAATGTCCCTCGCTCTTTTTGTTTGGCGCCTCAGACGGGAGAAATACTGCGTATCCACAAAGCTCGGCGTCTCTTATGCGTATCTGCGTACCCGCGTATCCACCCAATTTAGTGTAAAGCTTCGACGTGGCAGGGTATTCGGTGAAGCCGTTGATTTCACCGATAGGCTTTTTTTTTCTCTTGTGATTTATTCACCCATTTTTTTATTTTCACTTCACGTTTCTTTGAGGGTCACCTCGCAGCTCTTACAAGGTCTCACCTGATTGGAGACCACCCTAACCCTTAACAAAAGAACAAATAACAGAAACAATGGACCCTAGGCCTAAAACAAAAGGGTTAGGTTTTAGGCCTATGGTCCATTGTTTCTGTTATTTGTTCTTTTGTTAAGGGTTAGGGTGGTCTCCAATCAGGTGAGACCTTGTAAGAGCTGCGAGGCTACCGTTCTTTGAAGAAATTATGTCGGTATGAAAAGTGGAGAAGCGGAAGCCGCGAGTGTGTTAGATGAAAGAGAAAGCAAAGCTGAAAAGCCGTTTTGAATTGTCATGTCATTTAACGGGCGCACCGGAAAATAAGTGGGTGAAAGACGAAAATAAACAAGTCTGTTGGAAGCGTGCTTGAATTGCGACAAATGAGCCCCAAAATCAGCAAGAATTTGTGACGCTGATGAATGAAAATGGTTTAAGGGCATTCGTGAAAAGTGTAGTTAACCGAACCGTAAAGTGACAGCTGTAATTGCCGAATTTGTCGAAATCGCCAATGTTCACCCGCGTAGTATAAATAACAATGGATGAAGTAATTTGACGAAATTGGTAAAACATCGCCAAAATTGACGATTTTGTCCAAATGCCAATGTTCACCCAAGAGGTGTAAATACCAATGGATGAACTAATTTGACGCAATTGGCAAAACATCGCCAAAATTGCCGAATTTGTCAAAATCGCCAAAATCGCCAATGTTCACCCGTCTGGTGTGAATACCAATGGTGAACTAATTTGACGAAATTGGCAAAACATCGCCAAAATTGCCGAATTTGTCAAAATCGCCAAAATCGCCAATGTTCACCCGTGTGGTGTGAATACCAATGGTAAGCTAATTTGACGAAATTGGCAAAACATCGCCAAAATTGCCGAATTTGTCAAAATCGCCAAAATCGCCAAAATCGCCAATGTTCACCCGTGTGGTGTGAATACCAATGGTGAACTAATTTGACACAATTGGCAAAACATCGCCAAAATTGCCGAATTTGTCAAAATCGCCAAAATCGCCAATGTTCACCCGTCTGGTGTGAATACCAATGGTGAACTAATTTGACGAAATTGGCAAAACATCGCCAAAATTGCCGAATTTGTCAAAATCGCCAAAATCGCCAATGTTCACCCGTGTGGTGTGAATACCAATGGATGAACTAATTTGACGAAATTGGCAAAACATTGCCAAAATTGCCGAATTTGTCAAAATCGCCAAAATCGCCAATGTTCACCCGTGTGGTGTGAATACCAATGGATGAACTAATTTGACGAAATTGGCAAAACATTGCCAAAATTGCCGAATTTGTCAAAATCGCCAAAATCGCCAAAATCGTCAATGTTCACCCGTGTGGTGTGAATACCAATGGTAAGCTAATTTGACGAAATTGGCAAAACATCGCCAAAATTGCCGAATTTGTCAAAATCGCCAAAATCGCCAAAATCGCCAATGCTCACCCGTGTGGTGTGAATACCAATGGTGAACTAATTTGACGAAATTGGCAAAACATCGCCAAAATTGCCGAATTTGTCAAAATCGCCAAAATCGCCAAAATCGCCAATGCTCACCCGTGTGGTGTGAATACCAATGGTGAACTAATTTGACGAAATTGGCAAAACATCGCCAAAATTGCCGAATTTGTCAAAATCGCCAAAATCGCCAAAATCGCCAATGTTCACCCGTGTGGTGTGAATACCAATGGATGAACTAATTTGACGAAATTGGCAAAACATCGCCAAAATTGCCGAATTTGTCAAAATCGCAAAAATCGCCAATGTTCACCCGTGTGGTGTGAATACCAATGGATGAACTAATTTGACGAAATTGGCAAAACATTGCCAAAATTGCCGAATTTGTCAAAATCGCCAAAATCGCCAAAATCGCCAATGTTCACCTGTGAGGTGTAAATACCAATGGATGAACTAATTTGACGAAATTGGCAAAACATCGCCAAAATTGCCGAATTTGTCAAAATCGCCAAAATCGCCAATGTTCACCCGTGTGGTGTGAATACCAATGGATGAACTAATTTGACGAAATTGGCAAAACATTGCCAAAATTGCCGAATTTGTCAAAATCGCCAAAATCGCCAATGTTCACCTGTGAGGTGTAAATACCAATGGATGAACTAATTTGACGAAATTGGCAAAACATCGCCAAAATTGCCGAATTTGTCAAAATCGCCAAAATCGCCAATGTTCACCCGTGTGGTGTGAATACCAATGGATGAACTAATTTGACGAAATTGGCAAAACATTGCCAAAATTGCCGAATTTGTCAAAATCGCCAAAATCGCCAATGTTCACCTGTGAGGTGTAAATACCAATGGATGAACTAATTTGACGAAATTGGCAAAACATCGCCGAAATTGCCGAATTTGTCAAAATCGCCAATGTTCACCCGTGTGGTGTGAATACCAGTGGATGAACTAATTTGACGAAATTGGCAAAACATTGCCAAAATTGCCGAATTTGTCAAAATCGCCAAAACTCGCCAATGTTCACCCGCGTGGTGTCAATACCAATGGATGAACTAATTTGACGAAATTGGCAAAATATCGCCAAAATCACTAATTTTGCCAAGATTGTCAATCTTGCAGCTCTTTCGCCAAATCTGCAATTTTTGTCATCGTGTGCATTTCTGGACATAAGTGAAACAGCATGACAACAAAGATGGAGTACATGTAAATGCCAGAATACCTTGCCACTATTGTGATTTACAGCCAATAATCTGAAGCAACTTACCTTGTTCCTGGTTGATTCATGGGCCTTTCGGCAAATTTTTCATCCTGGCGTTTCCCGAATGGAACTCCCTCCTTTTCAAAATGGCGGTTTAGTTACCAATCCCCACGCAGATTTAGCACCGTGTTTACCGTCGTTGTCTGCGATGCATGACGTATGCGTGAAATGCGCGAAAAATGCGCAGTAGCAATAGGCGCGAACGTCCAAATCTTACCCTGCTTGTCAGCTCTTGCGTGTTTATTCCACGTTAAAAAAAAAAATCGTCATGTCTAAATAACTGCACCATTATAGATGGTTCTAGTCTAGAATCCCAACCTTTTGGACCATAACTTGAAAAGGAGGCCAGCATTGCTGCCTCCCCACAAACCACTTAAAACAGTTCTGTTCAAGATGATCCTCAAATCACCCATCCGTGTCTCAACATTGTTTTATGGAGAGGGGGAGCCGTAATGTTACGTTTTCCTGCACAAAAGTTTTTTACATGTGGACTAGGAGGTTAAAAATGGTCTCAATTTTGTCCAGGATTGCAGCTGCAATCGTAAAGAAACTAAATATTTTAAGCAAGAGCCGATACAACGTAGATTTGATTTTAGTGGTGTACTATATTTCGGCTGGCCAAGCCAGCCTTCTTCAGGTAGAATGAGAGTTTACATTGGATTGGAAAAAATGTGATAAAACATGGCACTTACAACGAATTTGAATTCAAATACGAACAGTAGCGGAAAAATAAAAATAAAAATAATAAACTTAAATCTAATACGTTTCTTCGCGGATATTAAGACCACTGGGATCACTGGAAACTCGTAAAGAGCATACCCTGCTTGGCAGAGGAAAAGAAACCTCTGTGCGGATCTCCTTGATGTCGTCCAGAACTAAACTCATAATTGGTTTAAAACTCGCAATAACCAGTTGGAGTTTTAGTAACGCCTGCCCGATGGCGGAAGAGTGGAAGTCACGTTGCATTGGTGTCACGTCGCTCATGCGTAATAGAACATCGAGGAGAGTGCTTAGGAAATCTCTATAAACAGCATTTATTAACTCAAGACCTTTATTCCGGTAAATTTAAAAGAAGAAAACCTTGCCTAATCTCGTCTTTTGTTAACTTTTCAGATTCTCTCGGTGGTTATAGGAAAACGCTATTACTTGCCTGTGTAAGTCCCGGTAACACAGACGTAGAAGAGACCATGAATACCATGCGATACGCGGACCGCGCCAGAAAGATAAAAAAACCGGGCATCATGAACCTCGACCCAGGGGCAGCTGAGCTTGCAGAGCTCAGACAAAAAGTAAGTTACAAATACTGAGCTTGTGTAAAGAGGGCCGCGAGAGAGACGAGGCTGAACGAAATACGTTGGGAAGAAGAAGCGTTTTCGCGCTTCACGAGTTTTCGACATGTGCGCTACTGTTAATTGTTAATTTCAGTTTACGGTGTCCCCAATTAGTGCTCCAGCGCTAGAACGACTAAACACTTAAATAAAGTTGCTTTCCTTTCCTTTTCCTTTTCCTTTTTGCTTTGCCAGGAAGCGGTGGGTTTCCATCTCTCATCCCCTAAGGTGGGAAAACGCAAAATGAGAGAGAAGTCCAGTTCTCTTTCAGGTATTCGTCTCTGATTCAGTGAATCAGGACGTAACGGATTGTTGATCGCTGTCGTTTAATCTCTCGTTTCGCTAACAAGGAATTAAGAGACAACAATTCACTGTTTCAAGGGTATGCATGCTTTTTAAATGTGGGTTGCATACTTCCTTCCTCATCCTTAACATGAACTAACGTCAAAGATGCCGTCCTAAGCCTTATTTCTTTTTTCTCAAAAAAAAGTAGAATATGCTTATGTTTTCATTAACGTTTCTTGAGAAAGGTTGGAATAATCTTTTAGTAGCGTTTGAGAGTAATGCACATTTAAAATTCTGCAAAATATGTCACTGGCCGAAAAATCGAGCCCCTTCGTCTCCCGAAATCGCAGAAAATGCGAATATTAGGCAAATTGTCAAAATATCTCAGGGCGAATATAACGATTCTTTTTTATTTTGTTATACCTTTTTTTAACAAGATTTTTAAATGCATTCACTCAATTTTTATTTTCACATTTCTTAGGTCCAGATGCTGCAAATGCAAGTTCAAGGGCAGCCAGTCACAGGAACGCAGCAAGGAGAAACTGGGTACCATATTGTATTACTTCAGTAACTGCTTTCATTGAAACTGGTATAAAGAGAGACATGCGCGAAATTTGGTCTCGTTCGTGATCTGCAAACTTATGAGTGGATGAATCTTTTCTGACGTCATTGTTAATATTTTGTGTTGTTAACAAACGAATATGTTTCCTGCTAACACAAATTGACGTCCAAAGACCTTCCCAAGTTTAAGCATTTGCGGCTTGAAAACTAGCAAACTATTTGCCATCAAAAATGACAAAATATTTTGTGGTGAAGGCGTCTAAAGGCGCATACATTTACAAAATTTCGAATTTTGAAGTCAAACTGCATCAAGATTAACTGGTGTCTCAGGCTAGAATTTCAGGGAGGGCCGATTATACGATCCACTTTCGATATTCAGTGCTCAGCCTGGTCTTGGGAGGATTAATTATAAAACAATGAGCTCTTTTGCTGAAGCAAAATTAGTTAAAAGAACATACCACTTGATTCCTTCTCCTTTTTAAATTCTGATTCGGTTAGGCTTCACAGTTTTTCACTGCTGCTGAGTAAGTCATGCGAGCGATTAGAGAGAAAACTACAGCGGAAAAGCGGCGAAGAACTGGAAAGTTTGCTTACAGAGCTTTAAGGAAATTGCCATATGAAATAAGTGTTGAAGTTTAATGTTTGTTTTGAATTTGTTAGCCCTGAAGTTTTCATCCGGCGTAGAACAAATGGCCGCAAGGATCGCTAAACTAGAGGTAGACGGCGGAAGAGCCCTAGACAGGGAGCTGTTCAAAGTATGTATGTATGTATGTAGGGCCTTCAAGCGAAAACGAAGTTGCCGAAATCATCAGTATCAGTCATGAACCCGCCGTTATAGTCAGGCTGTTAAGAGAAGGAATTGTGCGCTTTATTATAAAACAATCAAACTCTGCCTGTTGTTGGCCTTCATGAAGTCAACAATTTCGGATGGAGAGGCACGGCCAAAAAGTCATGCAATGATAATTAACGGTTCTTACCAAAAAATGCTGACTGCAGCATTTTCTGGGGTTCACTTTTTCAAGTAGTTTCCTTTGAAATGTTTGGAAAATTTTCGGTCACAGTAGTGGTGTAGGCTATTTCACCGCACTTTTGACGGTTGGAAAGGGAGCGTTCTGATTGGTCGATTCAAATGTTGGCGGGAAATTCAAATTTGGTTGCGCGGGACACGTACGTTAGGGGGGACATTAAAACCATGAAGTCACAGACACGTGACACTCGGCGGACTCTCAGGAAACAGGTTGGGGTGTTTTGCGTAACCATGCTGGATACAAAGATAACGGCCGGGAAATTCAAAATTCAAACAATAACGTCCCATGGGTCGAAAGAGGGATGACGTCATAGAGCTCCAGGCCCCTCACGGTCAGAAAAAACACCAGAGACCCAGGCACCTCACGGTTCAAGCGAAAAAACAAGACAGGATCGTTTCTTTCCGAATCAAACGGTTTAATGAGATAGCTATATACAAACGGGAAATCATGAAATTGAAATGTTGAAAAACGAAGGTAAAAAAAGTGGAGAGGGTACATCCCTATAAGGGCAACCACTCTCCTCACAAAAAACGGTTTCATTTATACAAATATTTACAATAGAGGGCTCACAAAAACAAACAAAGTAGCGTTCCGTCTTGTTCGTAACGTTCCGTACAGTATCTATTCAAACATCTCTGAGCTTACAGCAGTAAACAAACAAACCTTGCCAACCATAACCAACCATTTTAATCAACAACTAAAACTGAAATGACATGCACAGTATTCTCAACAAACAAACAAACCTTGCCAACCATAACCAACCATTTTAATCAACAACTAAAACTGAAATGACATGCACAGTATTCTCTTTCACAACATTTTTTCCGTTTTACTGATCATCTTCACACCCTCTCTCTTCAGTTTAGAGTAACAGCAAAATTCTTACTCACTAAAAAACTTCAAGCTAAAGCGTAGTCAATTCGCTTACTCGACTGCCATTTCACAGTCAAACAAAGCAGCTCACGACTGCACATCCATTTCACACAAAACGCCTATCAATGTGATTGTTGAAACATGCCAGAATCTCTGTCAACGACTTCTTCGTTTTTTAGCGAGTTTTACAAATAATTATGTGAGGCAGCGAAGTATGCATTAAGAAGGAAACCATTTACCTGAAAGCGAATCGTCGTCAATAAGTGATTTGTCTCTCGCTCTATTTCTCTCAGCTTTTAACGGTGTTCTTCATTGAAATTTTTCTGTTCTTCTAGATCTCCTTCCTCGGCTTCTCTCGAGACTTTCTTTGCTTAAATTTCTCCAATTTCGTCGCCTCTTCTCTCGTGCTCTTTTCTGCTCTTAACCTTTATTCCCGTACCGTTGCTTGTCACTAATGTGATTTCCCGCCAGAAAAACGCCGGTTGCCAAATGCAATGCTGCCATGCGATTTCCCGCCAAGAAAAAAGAAATTGCCCAACACTCCCGTCCTGGTTTTAACGTAGTTCGCTTTGTGATTCCTCATCGTATACATCTCGTATCAGAAGGATCAACAATACGTAGTATTTAGGATTTGAATCTAAAAATTGGGTGAGTTCATCGAGAGAAGGATGAGGCCCAGGCCCCTCACGGTCGGAAAAAACACCAGAAGAAAAAAATCAAAGTGCAACTGTCGTTACTCGTGGATATGAAAGTTACCGTGATTGTAATTGGCAGGCTGAAGTTTTCTTTATGCATTAGCATTGATAGCTGGATAATTGTGTAACAGCACGGTGGACTCTCATATGCAACTAGATACCCAAAATAATGCATGTATGTGAGGTAATCCCGTTTGCTGAAATTCAACCCTGTGAAATACGTAGACCATTTCTCCAATAGGCATAAGATTACTGTTTAACACATCCTCTATAAAGAGCTGTACCATGTGTTCAAAGTTCGTTGCACAGATGACAGGGTAATTTTGAATAAGGTTTCATTTTTGTTGCCAGGGCATATTGTTAATGTCATCAGGTTTAGCAAGTAGAGCAGATCTATTCAGTAATATTAACACTTTTTGTGCCAGTTATACATTCCTCCAACAAACCTTGCAAATATTTATCACTATATTTGATACTGTTACACTTAGAAACAGATGATCTGAGCCATAACTGATCATAGCAAGTGCATACATATTCAGGGCCATGTGTTATCTCATCACGAAAAAGACTGAATCACTTTTGACATGGAATGTCTAATAGAGTCTTGACCTTGGCAAATTTCAGTTTGGTTTAGCCTTGAGCTCTGCATAGCTTTCCTTAAATGGTTTTATGCTTTTCTGTTTAGGTTTCTGATATGTTCTGGATTGCTTTTCTTTTCGTATTCCCTTGCTGCTTCAATATTTTCAGATCTTTTTTGGCGTTTTGCACTGTTTTTCTTTTCCCTGAACTCTTCAAGTGATTTTGTCTCTTCCGCTTGATAGATTCTCTCATGTAAGCTCTTTTTTGCCACTGCTTTGTAGAAATTATTACTGACACTCACATCATTTTTGGCCATCGTTAATTAATCGATTATTACCAGGCTCTGAATAATTGTTGACATTGGTAACACCGCTGATTTCATAACCTGAAAGACTGTCATTATAATAATCTAACTGAAGTGCTGAAGCATAGTGTCTTCCATCTAGATGTCCAATGTTCACAGTAATTCCCTGTTGTCCGCTTATAGGACTGATAACAGTTGCTGGTGCCCAACCCTCAATGGATTCATTTATACGTATAGTAACATTTAATACATTGCAAACTGCTTGCATAATAAGTGCATCATACCATGTATGTTGCTCTGACAACAAACGCACAATTGCTCTGTAATGGGTCCAATAAATTTTTGACGGTTGTTTCTGATGGATTCAACTCCAGCAGCATTTACATTCATGTGATAGGAAGGATCATTGTTTAACTGGTGGGCAACAGAAGAAAAGAATCATGAACCATCTGAGGTACATTCTACTGCCTTCAATCCTTTTTGAGCTAATCGAGCCTGCAACAGTGCTATAGAAGGATTTCTCAGTATTGTATGTGCTGTATGTGTACTTGTTCCATGAGCAACAGGGCCTGGGTTCGATTCAATGTCTCCTGATATCAGTAGCTTTTCTCTTGATAGCCAAGACTTTTCATTTTGTAGGTTCAATGTTGTCGAATGCGTAGTAGCAGATTTATCTTGAATACACAATAGAACTATAATAATAAGATAAAAATGACGATTAGAATCTCCTACTCTCGAAAATTGCTACGTATGAGTTGCGGTCTAGGTATAATATTTTTCAAAAGCACGAGATAAACACTTTCTCAACTCAGACGAGCTCGGTACGTCCTTATTTAAATAATGCACCATACACTTTCAATTACCTTGTCTTTCTGAAACAAGCTCGACGTTTTCTTGTAAGGAATTAATCCTGGAAGGTTCTCTGTCCCGGGGAGCATGTACTGCCTCAGCACTGGCTCTATCGCAGGAGATTGGTACGGATTTCTCATCAGTTTTCGTTATATAATCAGTGATTCCATTTCTACATGTATTAAAGTCTTCGCGTTGGTCAGTGAAAGGCGGTGCACAATTAATTGCACCAATCTGTACTTGTTCAGAATATTTTGCTTCACCTTCAAAGAAAGCTATTTCTTTAATTCTTTCGTTTCTTGCTTCTAAATACAGCGGAAAGTGCTCAAACACTTGAGTATAAAAGCGACATACAGCAATGGCGGCACACAACCTCGCGAACAGGAAGTCACAGCTTTCTAAGCTGTGTTGTGATTATCCATCCTGATTGGCTTATTAGATCGAACTTCCGGTTACGCAGGAGTGACACATTTGCATAAAGAACCTCACCAAAACTCGTGGATATATCCACGAGTAAAAAATGAAATTCAACAGCTTTTAATGACTAGAATAATAAAGGAGTATTCCGAGTAGAGTCTCCTTAAAGTCACCTCAGTTCCTTAGAGTCCCTACTCAGTCCAAACACAAAAGTTGGTGCCCCGCACACGCACTCCTCAGTTTGTCAGATTAAAATTCGAGGAGTTCCCCGAAGGACATGTCCTCGAAACAGGATGTGTCTGCAAAGAACTCAGCAGCCTTACAAGATCCAACACGGTCTTCACGTTCAAATTGCGCGGCCGCGCGAGCCAGATCCAAATCCGGTCCTGGACGAACCACTACTTCCCGAAGAGCGTTTTGGATGCGCTGTTCACGCTTCCAGGCCGCTTGACGCTGTTCACAGTCTGCCTCCGTTCGCACCTGAGAACGAGCACGATTCGCCCGCACGCGCCGCAATATGATTTGAGCGGCGTTAACAACGGGTTCCTCATCTTCCTCTGGCGCTGCTGGGGGTAGTCGCGGCCGTTGTGCGAGACGTGTGGATCGCCGTGCCGGCTCTGGGCGGGGTGGTACCCGGTCGTTTAGTTCTGCTACCACGTCGGAAGCAATCGCCGATGATCCTGCGGGAGAGGCACGAAGCAATAACTCGTCTAGCCGGTCGGCAGCGTCGGATAGATCCGACGACAAACACGGGGATGCGGGAGGAACCAGGTTGTCCACACGCGCCAAGCCTTCTCTCAGGTAGGGAGGCGTAGGAGGCGGGAGCCCGTATTTACGTACGAGCCAGCCGCCACCGGTCGTATCAATGACATGGTTCTCACGGTAAACTTGAACATTTCTCATCATTGAGTTATACGAAAAAATGGCGCAGATCCGTTCAGCAGGCGACCATGTTGAAAAAAGAGGGTGAAGAGAGGAGGGTCGTGACATAAATAGAGACGTCGCGTACGGGATTGGCCGAGAGGGGATGACATCACACACGGGGATTGGTTGAAAAGGATGACGCCACAGGGACCCAGACCCCTCACGTTAAAAAAAATGGAAACGAGGCCATCGTTAATCATTTAAAACAAGACAAAAATAGGATTTTTTTTACGAATGAAACGATTTAATTAGAAATAAAAGAGCTATTGACAATCGGGAACGTGGGAGGCGGCCTGGTGCCGAGCCCCACCCCGGTTTATCCAAGTCCGTGTGCATAGGTTATTATAAACAGAAATACAAAAGTCAAACAAGTCCCAGTCTCTGAGCGCGTTCTGTATTCACAAAATAAGGAGGCCTGAGGACCCATGCATTCAATACACAAATGCACAGTCGCACAAACAGTCTTCTTTAGTTTGTACACCTAAAAATCGTTCAGTTGTCATCATCATTTTGTTCTTCTTCATCTTGCGTTGGGATGGGACGCGGTTGGAACATCCTGTTCAATAAAAATTTCCGTCTCTCCACAGCTGCATCTGTAGCCTCTTCAACATCCATCGAATCCTCCTCCATGAAACGATGTTGGGTTTTCATAACGTCTTTATGTACGGGGTCATGCTTTAGACGTTCAAACCACTGGAGATAGTGCAAGTACAGCCCTCGCAACTTCCTTCTGTAAACGGGTAACAGGGAATTGAAAGCTTTGGCCTCAGCTATCGTTTCAGAGGCCCCCTCCTTCAAGAACTTGTTGGCTTTTTTGTCATAGGTTGAACTCAGTGACTCTTCCACCTCTTGGCGCAGAGTTTCCCAGGGATCTTGGTCATCTATTTCCCTGTCACTAACGTCTTCATCCTCAGACTCGATGACCATGTCCGAGTCCGAGTCCGAGTCTTGTTCTTTCTCTTCATCTTGGTTTCGCTCCTCATCTTCTTCACTTCTCTCTTCCGAGGCAGCATAGGGTGGTACTTCCTCAAATATGTCCCCCATGGTTGTGTCTCCTACAGGCTCCTGGTCTAAACGTTTCCAACAACCTCGCCTCTCGTGACGGTCTCTGTTATAAGCTCGACTAAACGGTTTGTGGCAGTAGCGGCAGAGATGTGCCATACACTCACCCAAAGGGATTGCTCCAAATGAGCATCGCGAGTTTTACGTCTGCTTTTATACTCATCGTGAGTCATGGGGGCGAGTGACTCACAATGAGTTACTCATCACCCCTTGGAGTGACTCCCCCAAAATACTCATTGTGAGTGACGGTGGGAGTGACTCAGAATGAGCTACTCATCAGCCCTTGGAGTGACACCCCCCAAAATGAGTAAGGAGCACACTAAGGGTAAGGGTGAGAAATCCTAGGTGTAGCCTAGGTTTACTCTTGGGCGAACCAATAAAAGGGTGAAGCGGCCGCAAAGATCATCATAAACGAGAAGCCACCGAGGAGGACAACGTGGTCTGATTGAGCTCCGGTTGCTTTTGTTTACTTAGTGAAGTGCGTGCCATCTACCAAAGAGTGTATCCACAAGACATGGAGGCCACACTCGCATCACTGATTCAAGAGATCGAAATATTGAAGCGACAAGTGAAAATCCAGAAAGGGAACAAGCGCGAGCAACTCAAACGATGGCGCACCAAAAACCCGGACAAGGTTAAGGAGCAAAAGAAGAGATGGAGGGACAGGACACGACAAAAAGTGAGAGACCCAAAGAGAGCAGGAGAAACAACCATGACAACGCCAACCTATACCGTGGAGACACCCTGTGTGGTGACGGTTGCAAACACAGAACCAATGCGACAGCCTAGCCAAAGGACTGAACCAGACGGAGTTAAAGACACCATCCCAAAGGAAATGCTCGATGGAGTGGCAAACCCACCAAGGCCAGTGGATGAAATGACAGCAGGAACGATCCTCGCCTGCCGACAGAAGGACAAGATGAAAGCCAAGAGGAGACAATACTACCACGGAAACAAAGCCCGGTGCCAGGCGTATGCAAAACAGTACTATCACAAAAACAAGAACAAAATCAGGGAGAGACAAAAGCTATGCCATCGACAAAAGAGGAACAAGCTCAGAGAGATCCCACTTTGCTCAACGGAGGAGACAGAGCCCACACGCCTCGAGCCGAATGAAACCCTTGCTGAAACTTCCCTTGGAACATAGGGTGTTACGAATGGTCCTGGAATCAAATAAGAAAAGCAACGAGTAGGATTTAGCTCGTGTCTTTCTTTTTTCCAAAATACAAACATGGTTCATTTTTGAGCAAGCACGGTGTGGGGTAACCCATGACTAAAATGAGCAACTCATAAGCAAATGAGCAAGCGAAGAGTAACTCCGAGCAACCATGAGTAACTCAAATTGAGGGAGTCACTCCGAGCAACTCATGAGTAAAAATGAGCAACCCAAGAATAAAATGAGCAACTGAGGCTACACCTAGGATTTCTCACCCTTACCCTTAGTGTGCTCCTTACTCATTTTGGGGGGTGTCACTCCAAGGGCTGATGAGTAGCTCATTCTGAGTCACTCCCACCGTCACTCACAATGAGTATTTTGGGGGAGTCACTCCAAGGGGTGATGAGTAACTCATTGTGAGTCACTCGCCCCCATGACTCACGATGAGTATAAAAGCAGACGTAAAACTCGCGATGCTCATTTGGAGCAATCCCTTTGGGTGAGTGTATGGCACATCTCTGCCGCTACTGCCACAAACCGTTTAGTCGAGCTTATAACAGAGACCGTCACGAGAGGCGAGGTTGTTGGAAACGTTTAGACCAGGAGCCTGTAGGAGACACAACCATGGGGGACATATTTGAGGAAGTACCACCCTATGCTGCCTCGGAAGAGAGAAGTGAAGAAGATGAGGAGCGAAACCAAGATGAAGAGGAAGAACAAGACTCGGACTCGGACTCGGACATGGTCATCGAGTCTGAGGATGAAGACGTTAGTGACAGGGAAATAGATGACCAAGATCCCTGGGAAACTCTGCGCCAAGAGGTGGAAGAGTCACTGAGTTCAACCTATGACAAAAAAGCCAACAAGTTCTTGAAGGAGGGGGCCTCTGAAACGATAGCTGAGGCCAAAGCTTTCAATTCCCTGTTACCCGTTTACAGAAGGAAGTTGCGAGGGCTGTACTTGCACTATCTCCAGTGGTTTGAACGTCTAAAGCATGACCCGTACATAAAGACGTTATGAAAACCCGACATCGTTTCATGGAGGAGGATTCGATGGATGTTGAAGAGGCTACAGATGCAGCTGTGGAGAGACGGAAATTTTTATTGAACAGGATGTTCCAACCGCGTCCCATCCCAACGCAAGATGAAGAAGAACAAAATGATGATGACAACTGAACGATTTTTAGGTGTACAAACTAAAGAAGACTGTTTGTGCGACTGTGCATTTGTGTATTGAATGCATGGGTCCTCAGGCCTCCTTATTTTGTGAATACAGAACGCGCTCAGAGACTGGGACTTGTTTGACTTTTGTATTTCTGTTTATAATAACCTATGCACACGGACTTGGATAAACCGGGGTGGGGCTCGGCACCAGGCCGCCTCCCACGTTCCCGATTGTCAATAGCTCTTTTATTTCTAATTAAATCGTTTCATTCGTAAAAAAAATCCTATTTTTGTCTTGTTTTAAACGATTAACGATGGCCACGTTTCCATTTTTTTTAACGTGAGGGGTCTGGGTCCCTGTGGCGTCATCCTTTTCAACCAATCCCCGTGTGTGATGTCATCCCCTCTCGGCCAATCCCGTACGCGACGTCTCTATTTATGTCACGACCCTCCTCTCTTCACCCTCTTTTTTCAACATGGTCGCCTGCTGAACGGATCTGCGCCATTTTTTCGTATAACTCAATGATGAGAAATGTTCAAGTTTACCGTGAGAACCATGTCATTGATACGACCGGTGGCGGCTGGCTCGTACGTAAATACGGGCTCCCGCCTCCTACGCCTCCCTACCTGAGAGAAGGCTTGGCGCGTGTGGACAACCTGGTTCCTCCCGCATCCCCGTGTTTGTCGTCGGATCTATCCGACGCTGCCGACCGGCTAGACGAGTTATTGCTTCGTGCCTCTCCCGCAGGATCATCGGCGATTGCTTCCGACGTGGTAGCGGAACTAAACGACCGGGTACCACCCCGCCCAGAGCCGGCACGGCGATCCACACGTCTCGCACAACGGCCGCGACTACCCCCAGCAGCGCCAGAGGAAGATGAGGAACCGTTGTTAACGCCGCTCAAATCATATTGCGGCGCGTGCGGGCGAATCGTGCTCGTTCTCAGGTGCGAACGGAGGCAGACTGTGAACAGCGTCAAGCGGCCTGGAAGCGTGAACAGCGCATCCAAAACGCTCTTCGGGAAGTAGTGGTTCGTCCAGGACCGGATTTGGATCTGGCTCGCGCGGCCGCGCAATTTGAACGTGAAGACCGTGTTGGATCTTGTAAGGCTGCTGAGTTCTTTGCAGACACATCCTGTTTCGAGGACATGTCCTTCGGGGAGCTCCACGAATTTTAATCTGACAAGCTGAGGGGTGCGTGTGCGGGGCACCAACTTTTGTGTTTGGACTGAGTAGGGACTCTAAGGAACTGAGGTGACTTTAAGGAGACTCTACTCGGAATACTCCTTTATTATTCTAGTCATTAAAAGCTGTTGAATTTCATTTTTTTTTCTTCTGGTGTTTTTTCCGACCGTGAGGAGCCTGGGCCTCATCCTTCTCTCGATGAACTCACCCAATTTTTAGATTCAAATCCTAAATACTACGTATTGTTGATCCTTCTGATACGAGATGTATACGATGAGGAATCACAAAGCGAACTACGTTAAAACCAGGAAGGGAGTGTTGGGCAATTTCTTTTTTCTTGGCGGGAAATCGCATGGCAGCATTGCATTTGGCAACCGGCGTTTTTCTGGCGGGAAATCACATAAGTGACAAGCAACGGTACGGGAATAAAGGTTAAGAGCAGAAAAGAGCACGAGAGAAGAGGCGACGAAATTGGAGAAATTTAAGCAAAGAAAGTCTCGAGAGAAGCCGAGGAAGGAGATCTAGAAGAACAGAAAAATTTCAATGAAGAACACCGTTAAAAGCTGAGAGAAATAGAGCGAGAGACAAATCACTTATTGACGACGATTCGCTTTCAGGTAAATGGTTTCCTTCTTAATGCATACTTCGCTGCCTCACATAATTATTTGTAAAACTCGCTAAAAAACGAAGAAGTCGTGAAAACGTTTGCCATTCCCTGTTGACAGAGATTCTGGCATGTTTCAACAATCACATTGATAGGCGTTTTGTGTGAAATGGATGTGCAGTCGTGAGCTGCTTTGTTTGACTGTGAAATGGCAGTCGAGTAAGCGAATTGACTACGCTTTAGCTTGACGTTTTTTAGTGAGTAAGAATTTTGCTGTTACTCTAAACTGAAGAGAGAGGGTGTAAAGATGATCAGTAAAACGGAAAAAATGTTGTGAAAGAGAATACTGTGCATGTCATTTCAGTTTTAGTTGTTGATTAAAATGGTTGGTTATGGTTGGCAAGGTTTGTTTGTTGAGAATACTGTGCATGTCATTTCAGTTTTAGTTGTTGATTAAAATGGTTGGTTATGGTTGGCAAGGTTTGTTTGTTTACTGCTGTAAGCTCAGAGATGTTTGAATAGATACTGTACGGAACGTTACGAACAAGACGGAACGCTACTTTGTTTGTTTTTGTGAGCCCTCTATTGTAAATATTTGTATAAATGAAACCGTTTTTTGCGAGGAGAGTGGTTGCCCTTATAGGGATGTACCCTCTCCACTTTTTTTACCTTCGTTTTTCAACATTTCAATTTCATGATTTCCCGTTTGTATATAGCTATCTCATTAAACCGTTTGATTCGGAAAGAAACGATCCTGTCTTGTTTTTTCGCTTGAACCGTGAGGTGCCTGGGTCTCTGGTGTTTTTTCTGACCGTGAGGGGCCTGGAGCTCTATGACGTCATCCCTCTTTCGACCCATGGGACGTTATTGTTTGAATTTTGAATTTCCCGGCCGTTATCTTTGTATCCAGCATGGTTACGCAAAACACCCCAACCTGTTTCCTGAGAGTCCGCCGAGTGTCACGTGTCTGTGACTTCATGGTTTTAATGTCCCCCCTAACGTACGTGTCCCGCGCAACCAAATTTGAATTTCCCGCCAGCATTTGAATCGACCAATCAGAACGCTCCCTTTCCAACCGTCAAAAGTGCGGTGAAATAGCCTACACCACTACTGGTCACCTATTCAGAAATGTGTTATTTTGATCCAGAAACTAGGAAAATGTCATATTCATATTACACTTCCTTTATTTTTATTATCAGCAAAACTCAGTAAATACCATTAAATCTTAGAGAAGCTTACACGAAAAATATTTCAAGGTGTAGACAGGTCAAACGGGACTCCTTTTGGTCAAGATAGGAAATTCAAAGACGTCATCTCATTCAATTTCTATATGAAATTAGGAAGGATTTTTAAAGATTTCTCTTAGGAAGGGCTAGTTTTGTATATAAGATGCCATTTGTTCTTTAAACTATGTTTGAGATTAGGCACTGACGGGTGACATTCTGTAACAAACGGCTTTTTTTTTTTTAATTTGTAGAGCCGACGTTCTTTCGCAAAAATTGACTTCAGTTAGTTCTAAAATGCCTCAGGGCTTCACGTTTGATGAAGCCTTTCCTGACGCCTTGAGGGTGGCAGGAGTTTAAGTGCGTGTAGCTATATTGGAAAGTCTCTGTCGGTTTAAGGTGTGTGCACACATCAAGAATAGAGTGCTTTTTGATCTTTTTGAATCTCTTGTCTACATATATGTATCCAAGAATGTTATTTCAGTATCTGTTTTTCTCGTTGAAATGGAAATTTTCTTTTAAGATAAGTGTTAGCATTTCTCTGAGGAAGTGAGTTGGATCGGAGCTTTGTTTTCATAGAAGGTATCGTATGTATTACACACAAGGCGACTTCTTCCTCCTGCGGGATGTTAGTGTAAAGGCTAGTAACGTGACTGTCCATTGAGACAAGGATTATTTCTTTTAATTTGACACTTTCATTTTCTCTACGGAGTTTAAAAAATGTCTGGTATTTTTGAAGTATGATGTAAGTAAGTGGTCAACAAATGATGAGATTCGCTCAGTAGGGCCTTCGCAGCCTGATATGACAGGTCTCCCGACCGGGTAAGGTTTGTGAATCTTTGCTAGGGTGTAAAAACTAGAGATTCGTGGCAGGTTTGGTATCATAGGGTGTCATAGGGTTTTCAGGAATGTTGTACGTGTGAGCTTAAGTACTAATTTAGATTTTTACCCAGTTTTGACCTAACCCTAGTATTAGAGTACATTTCATTTCATCACTCCCAGCTTTCCTCTGGGAAACGATTAATACCCAAGGCAATCAAGGAGTCAACGTCTTGCCACATTTTTAAAGGAAGACTTAAACATGCCTCAAGAATATTGGACTCATCACATATCTCCACGAACTTGGTTACAATCTCCATTTCCTCAAACAACGAGGCACTTTCGCCCAAAGATACCTCTACGGACACACTCAAAAAACCAGAACGTATTCCCTTTGTTATCTTTTTTTTTTGTATATATTGTGCAGAAGCAAGTTATAGCCAATTGAGGTGTCCCTGCCGTGGAGAGTTCCAAATTAGACTAATCAAATGATAACCCGAAAAAAAAAACAAATATTAACTCTTAATATATTAGAGCTTGCCAGACGTTTGGAGACAGGTATAATGTTACCCAACAAGTGACATCATATGTTTGTTAACTCGCTGTTTAAAAGATTGAACACTGTCACTCTTAATTTTTCCCACCACGGTGTCAGGGTGTCAGGGGAAGGAGGGGAGGGGGGGGGGGGCGTGCCATACCCTATTCCGCAGAATGAAGGTAGGTTCTGTCCAATGTTGACGTTTTAGCACGAGGCATGGTCAAGGCATGATTGGGTATGGATGAGTTGGCACACATTGTTCTGCCGGATGTATATGGGCATGGTAACAATTCCTGGAGATCTCTCGCTCCATTTTGTCTATCATTCTTAAGCAATTCACCTTTCTTACTTCATCACCTCATTCCCACAATATCTTCAAAACTATTCCTCTTGTAACTTTTCATCGTAGTAGCAACCTTAAAAACTACCTTGTTCGTGCCAAACTACACGATCCCACCGCGGAACAAAATCAACCTCGGGGTTTTTACCGATGTGGCAATACCTGTTCTACATGCACTATATTACTGATGGACAAACTAGTTGCACATTCCATGCCACAGGCGAAACAAGACGTTACGCATAACATCAATTGCAATTTAAAAAATGTCATCTACATGGTAGAGTGCAATCGTTGCCTTAAACAATTCGTTGGAGAAACCAAACGAAGACTCAAAAAATCGTTTTAATCAGTACCGAAGACCAGTCGACAAACCAACCAACGTCTCCAGACCTACCCAGTTTCAGAATACTTTCTCGCTAATAATCACACCGCCAACGACATTTCACTTATTCCACTCGAGCTCATTCATTCCAATCGTGGCAGTGTACGCAAAGCAAAAGAAACAAATTTCTTAGACATAGTGAACACTCTTCAACCTTTAGGTCGGTGCTTCTGTTTGTGGTACAAACATCATGTGACGAGTATAAATACAGTTTCTGACCTAGAACAATTGATGACTGAAACAGTTTACCGCCAAATATCGTAAAATATGACCTCAATAAGTAATTTTAAGTATCTGTAAATGATTATATCTCTGCTTAAGTTTTAGTTCTACCGATTATTATTTATTTTATCATTGTTATACCACAATTATTTATTACCTTAGTTGCTCATATTTATTTACTCATTTTATCTTTGCACTGCAATTTCCTAGATGTCCTTACGTCCTTCACCAGGATCCGGTGCTTCTGCTTTGTTACGCTGGTCCTTGCTTAGAAAGTTGTATTACCAAAAAGAATGTAGGTATGTATGTGTCGTAACACGCAACTTGAGGATCCCAGGTTGAAAGGGTGTGAAAGAATATCAAAGACCAAGACTTAAAATATAAGAGGATATCTGTACGCTGTAGGGGAAAATCAGGAAAACCCATATGGATTTCTTGGTATCTTATCTTGTCATGTATCCACCATTGTCTCCACCATTTTAAAACTAACAATCTGGCTCAGAAACGTGTGGCACGTTGTGGGAGTTGCCACTGTTCAGCTGAGCAGTTAACCCAGAAGGCTTCTGGGTAGTTTTGAATGTGGCGGTTATTTCAAGGGATCAGAGTAAATAATTTTTCAAATACTTGATCAATTCTATTTAATAGGAAAGAAAGACCATGCCGGAAAGGATTCCTGCTCGTGTGGCTCTCAGAATTAGGAAACTTGTTCCGAAAGAGATCGGCGATGGACGTAAAGAATGCTTCAGGTGTATTTCCGGGACAGCCACAAGTTGTTACGGGCGAAGACAAAGCTGTCACTTACGATTTCGCGTTCCAAACCTTCAGTAAACAGAAGGATCTCTAAAACAAAACTATGGTTCCCTTAGCTGAGGGATATTTGAAGGGTTGCAATGCTACAGTTCTTGCTTAAGAACAAACTGGCTCTGGTAAAACGGACTCAATAGGAACAGCTTTCACCATGTGCAACGAAACCGATGAAACGAAAGGTGTGATTCCTCGACTCATCGAAACAATTTTCCAGTGGATAGAGGAAAGATAATATAAAAAGGAGTTCTTGTTAAAGGCCTCATTTTTAGAGGTATTGTAATGACATTGATTTTAAAAAGTTGATATAACTTCAGTGGGTCGTGCCGACGTATTAAACCTCTAGATCTCATACATGTACGTGCTTTAAGGAAGTGATAGGTTATGATCAATGGCGTCAAATGACATCTCACGCGTGACCTTTTGATTAACATGAAGGTCGGGGATTCAATTCAGCCTACTCCACCTTGTCTGGGCCTTTTTCCATTACTTGGACTGTAACACTCGAATGGACTACATGGGAATATTTTAATACTCCAATAGTCAAATTGACCTGCTCCCAACGCAGTGGCTTCATAGCTCAGTTGGTAGAGCATAATGTATTGCGCCAGCCTCGCAGAGGTCATGGATTCATATCCCGTTCTATAAAGTGACAATATTGCTTAAATTGTCCATTTAAGAGTAAGGATCACTTCTATCCAATAGTCAATCCTGCTGAAGAATAGGTTTCACATAGCCAAAGTTTAAATGTAAGCTTATCTGTACTTTGTACTTGCACTTGTTTATTTTCTTCAAATTCAAATTGCCTGTTCCTGTCTGACCTTGCAGCAATGATTATTTAACCTGAGTTTGATTTGATTCCCACCTTGGTCAGAGGTTTTCAACGTTGTGTGGGCCCATTTCGATTACTACATGTAGGGCTAACAATGTGATGGATTTCATGAGAATAAAGATAACGCTTTTAAAAATTCAATAGTTAACATAGCAGTTAATTCAATAGCTACGTGCAAAAGTTTGAGACCCTGGGTCGGACAGAGCAAATTAACAATGGCAGCCATCCAACTCAAAATGCGCAGTGTCTGGTCGTGCTCATGCCCCAGCGAACACGAGTGTCGCACCTCTGTTAGATCGTGCCCACGCCTCAGTGCATGTGAATATCCCATGTGTATGTTTGCACGTATAATGAGAAATTCAATTTTTGAGAATAAAAGGGGGAGTGGCAGAGAATTTACCCTCTTGGAAATGATAGGTGTTTTTCTAATTTAAGAGCGGAACCCGACCCTTCCAAGGGTACAAATATTTTTGTAACTTTCGACCCCAACACACCTTGTGTGGTGGGAGAGTTGTTGCAAGGTTAGATAAATTGGAATGTATAGTGACCCTTAACCTCACTTCTGACCTGTTAGCTATTTGTTGGAGCATCGCACTACCGTGCGGGAGGTCGTAGACTCAACACCAAGTCGACACTATGGGTCTCAAAACAATCTGCGTTGTGTTGACCGCGTTCAGAACATTGCTCTCACGTTTGCAGATTAGGGTTAGTTCAGTTAAAAATTCCAATGGACGTAAGAGGGTTGAGAAATTCGGTCAAATAAATTTCATAGCGGTTCTGTTATTCTGTTTTACAAGTGATCTGCTTCGAAATTTGGGAATTTCTAAATCTTTATGTATTATTAGCCAATTCAATTATGTCCTGGTCAAGAGATTAGATGTCATGCTCGCCTAGCGTTAACGGTTGGTGCCCTTATAACCGTTCTTCCAAGCAGAGCTTTCATTCTTATTCCATACACCCCTCTGAAAAGACAAAAAAATACATTTAAGTTTCTGAAATTGATGGGGACCTTCTACGGGATGGGTGACCTTGTAGAGATAACCATTGCCGTACGCTCCAAAGTTCACTCAGCTTTCCATCCATTCGTGGTGGGTAAAATGAGTACCAGTACTGGGGACAAGTTGTGTTGAGTATGCAACGGGATAGGAGTGGCGCCCACCCCTGCTGTGAGTTGCGGTAGACGCCGCAAGTTACAGTAGAAGCACAAGAAAAAGGAGCCTTCGGGTTGCCTTCGACCTCGGTCCTTAACCTTGGTCGACCGCTTGTCTTGTCTTGTCTTTTGTTCTTTCCTCTTAACGGTCGAAAACATTTGGTTTGTATCGTACTGTCTTTGAAGTAGGAGGTTTAATTCCTCTTTTTCTTTCACATCATTACTACAATCATCACCTTCGTGATACCATCGTAATCGGTAAAAAGGGTTGGAAACAGCGACAGATGTCTGTGTTGGCAAAGAAGAGGTATAATCTGTTTAAAACGATTTACATTGACCGACTTTTGTTTGAAACAGCACGGAAACGTATCAACAAGATGCAAGGCTAAGGACAGTTTCGTAACGTTAATAGTTGGCGCCCTCATAACCATTCTTCAAGCAAAGCTTTCATTCTTATTCCATACATCCCTCTGAACAGACAAAAATATATACTTAAGTTTCTGAAATTGATGTACAAGTTTGTGAATAAAATAAAAATAAAATAAAATTGTATGAGTTGTTTCCTCGTAACGTTCGAAAACATTTGATTTGTATCTTACTGTCCTTGAAGTAGGCGGTTTTATTCCTCCTTTTCTTTCACATCATTACTACCATCATCACCTTCGTGATACCATCATAATCAGTTAAAAGGGTTGGAGACAGCGACAGATGTCTGTGTTGGCAGAGAAGAGGGATCATCTGTTTAAAACCATTCCCATTAACCGACTTCTTTTTGAAACAGCAAATAAAGTTATCAACAAGATGCAAGGTTAAGTACAGTTTCCTAACGTTAATAGTTGGTGCCTTTATAACCATTCTTCCAAGCAGAGCTTTCATTCTTATTCCATACATCCCTCTGAACAGACAAAAATATATACTTAAGTTTCTGAAATTGATGTACAAGTTTGTGAATAAAAGAACACAAAAATCGTATGTGTTGTTTCCTCGTAACGTTCGAAAACATCTGATTTGTATTTTACTGTCCTTGAAGTAGGCGTTTTAATTTCTCCTTTTCTTTCACATTACTACTACCATCATGACCTTCGTGATACCATCATAATCGGTAAAAAGGGTTGGAAACAGCGACAGATGTCTGTGTTGGCAGAGAAGAGGGATAATCTGTTTAAAACATTCACATTGACCGATATCTGTTTGAAACAGCACGCAAAGTTATCAACAAGATGCAAACAATATGGTTTTGGTAAAACGAACTCAATGAGAGCAGATTTTACCATGTGCAACGAAACCTATGAAACAAGAAGGTGTGATTTCTCTACTCATTGAAACAATTTCCCAGTGGTTAGAGGAAAGAAACGATAAAAAGGAGTTCTTGTTAAGGGCCTCATTTTTA
>OX421453.1:1251055-1256055 GCA_949126865.1 Montipora capitata
AGGGGCACATTTTTATTTTAAAGTTAAAGTTGTTCATGGTGCTTTTGCCCCACCAGTAGATTTATCGGAATGATTTCCGTACAGGTCCCTACTTCATTATGCATGCAGAATAAATTAATTACTCATTCGCGCTATTGTTTTGTAGAACAATACGTATACCCAAGAGAACCGAATATATACATGGGTAATTTGTACTTACGGGATGAATAAAAACGGATCTCATTTTTTCTCTCCCTCCCTCTCTCTCTTCTTTCCCTTCATCGCCCACACCGTTACTCGTTTTTGTCCCAGCTTTCCCCTTTCTATCTCTTCGTCTTGTTCTTATTTCCAGATTCCGCTCGCCTTTTTCTGCCATTTTATCCCATGATATGTCACCACAGGTAACCCAGGCTCACTGTGTGCGTCACGTAGGTATTAAAATATAGAGAACATATGAGGCGAAGTTTAGGTCTGAAAATTTGCTAGAAAATGGTAATAAAAATCGATAAAACTTATCATGTGGTGAGCTGTTGTTGTCTTTAATACGTACACGAAGTTTCGGGGAAAATGGTCCCCGTTCACCTTCCTTCATAATATAGTGACAACGTAGGAGACGGAAGCCAGCGTCGGGACTCCGATCGACCCAAAACAAGCACGATTTTTTCCGCGAAAATCAAATCCAGTCGCTAAATAAACACGCCAGGTTCGTGGAATAGGAATTTCTCTAAACCATGAATCCACTGAACCATCTCCAGGTAGCAACGCGGAGCCACCAGACTCCGTAAAACTTGTAAGTTAACCTGCTAAAATGGCGGCCAGAAAGCGTGGTACTCACGAAGTGCCCAATTCAAAATGGCACTGAACTCTGGACGCCTGGTGAGGAGTATAATAAGGTCTGGAGGGAGGGGAGTCCCAAATTGCTAAAAACAAAACTCACTGAGCAATTTGGGACTCCCCTCCCTCGAGGGAGACTTATTATACTCGTCACCAGGCGTCCAGAGTTCAGTGCCATTTTGAATTGGGCACTTCGTGAGTACCACGCTTTCTGGCCGCCATTTTAGCAGGTTAACTTACAAGTTTTACGGAGTCTGGTGGCTCCGCGTTGCTACCTGGAGTCATGGTTTAGAGAAATTCCTATAGACCACTTTCATAAATGGCGACTAAATTTGCATTCTTTTGTATTTATGTTAATTAGACCTATTGCCCTCAATTTGAAATAAATATTCTTTTGAAATTTGCTCGTCGTAACGAGGCTAGAAAGGCTTATTAGCATCAAAACAAAAGAACATTTTATTTGGCCGCCATTATGAAAGAGGTCTATTCCACGAACCTGGCGTGTTTATTTAGCGACTGGATTTGATTTTCGCGGAAAAAATCGTGCTTGTTTTGGGTCGATCGGAGTCCCGACGCTGGCTTCCGTCTCCTACCTTGTCACTATATTATGAAGGAAGGTGAACGGGGACCATTTTCCCCGAAACTTCGTGTACGTATTAAAAACAACAACAGCTCACCACATGGTAAGTTTTATCGATTTTTATTACCATTTTCTAGCAAATTTTCAGACCTAAACTTCGCCTCATATGTTCTCTATATTTTAATACCTACGTGACGCACACAGTGAGCCTGGGTTACCTGTGATGTCACTCGCAGCTTGCCTTGAACTCAGACCCGCTGTAAACCTCTGGATTACTTGTCCCTGTTCTTTGCCACTGAGCTAACGTGTCAAGTTGCTAATTCACACCTTGAAAATGACATTTATTTTGAATTCTGGCTGACTATTTACATAACAATGATACGTAATTATATACACGTGCCGCGCCGAGCACCTACAATCGAACTTACAATTGTAGGTTACCGTTAAGAGATCCCTGTTTTACTACTCTTGAAACAACTCATCCCTTTAATAATGCTAACCGTAACCCTAATTACGACTGAAGGCACTGTTTAGGCTTAAGGTTAGTCCATGTGATAGTTTTAGGTTTTCCAGTATTGCTGTGAACTGTGACCTGCTTTTCTTTCATGCCCCGTGCGTGCGGCACACTTATAAGTTCACTGCGTGGAAGAGTATACCACGCTTAAAGTCTGATTGGTGCATCTTTCATGGGAAACTTTCATGCACGAGTTCATTGCAATTAAAATCGTTTCATATTTCCCTTCTTTTGAAGCAAACTTGTGTCTTCGTAATAATCAAGATGGCTACCGAAGTAAAAGGGTCACAGCAATGGGAGATTTGATCATTTGGAAATTGTTCCTGCTTTATAGCCTTTCCAGAGTTGTGCATAGAGTGGTGCAAAGAAAACAATTTACTTTCGTCTTCCGTGTCCAAAACCTGTGTGAAAACGCAGTCAGTTGGCAAAGACAAAGTGCCGCATCGGGAAATGGATCTGTTTCGCGATGCTCAAGAAAAAACTGCAATGGATATCCTTCAATCCGCCAGAACACATATTAATTTTCTGACCGTAAACTTTCCTTGAAAAAATATTAGCCCTAGCTACCTGTGGCCGGAAAGTTTACAACTGCCTGCAAGACAAGGGATAACATCATCTCACCGCAGTTAACCATTGCCTAAACTTCGTCGACCCAGACAAACGAGCCCACAGCAGGGCATTGAAAAGACATGATGGGGAGTGAAACGAAGTATGCCTTGTACGGGAACATCCATGGATCTCTACCAAAGCTATTTACTTGGAAATATCATTGAGCATATTGCCGATCTCTACAAAGAGCGATAAATCGCAAAATCCCTCTAAATGCACCGTTCGTGATCCTAAATACAGAAAAGGAAGAAAATATACACTTTGCAGTGTCTCGGCGAATTTTTAAGCAGACAGGAAGAACAATTTCACGATGAAAAGAGCAGGTAACCATTAAATTTCTTATGACAGTACTTTTATTTGGTTTGTTTGTTACGTTTGCGAATGTAAACCTTATTGCAACGATTGCTTGAAACTCCACTTGTTACGCTTATTCTATAACTGAAAATGGGTAAAATTGCAGGAAAAGTGCCGAAATTGCAGGAAAAACTGTTCGATTTTCCGTATTTCAGACAGAAGTTCGACCGACATTTTTTAAGTCCATATAGACTTAGAAAAAAAACCTCTAAAAAGAAAGAACAAAGCGCCACAGTCCCAAAGGACGCCTATTGTTATCGCTATTGTTTTCTTGAAACAAAGGAGTGTATGCATAATGAAGTAGGGACCTGTGCGGAAATCTTGCCGATTTATCTCTTTAAAGATAATTCATGAGTAATAATTGTAAAAAGCTTTAAAATACAAAGCAATGTATGGCGTTCTTTCTCAAATTGAAGCTTAATTATCTCTCAAAAATGCATGGCTACTCCCCAGTTTTCTTTTTGGATACCAAGACTATTTACTAAGACCTACTTTATCCGGATAGTTTTAAGTCGCGCAAAAATATCCCTGTATTAGTGAGAATCACCGATAGGAAACTCGAGTATCTCGAGATGCGCAGAACGTATGCGCAATAACAATAGCAGGCACCGTCCTTAAATTTGGTATTGTGAGTAGAAGTAGGGATAACATTTGGAGGGCAAGTAAATGTAATGTTAAATCTTAACGGAGAAAGATATAGCTATGAAAAATAATACAGAACGTAATTTTCAGGCTGGATGGCAACTTTACATAAATAGTTTATTAGATACTTAATTAAAACATTAATTACTTTCATTAACGGGACTCAAACGTCTAACCCTAACTACTAACCCTAACACCTCTTCAAAACGTTTTTATCAAACGCCTTCAAAACGCGCTCTCAGACGCTTGAAAACCTGCTTTAAAAGGTTGTTCCAAGCGCTTTAATAAAACTCTTCAAAACGCGCCCTTGTTCGCTTAAAAACACGCTTTAAACGTTTTTCAAAATCTTTGATAAACGTCTTTAAAATGCGCTGTCAGACGCTTGAAAAGACGCTTTAAAACGCGCTCTCAGACACTTAAAAGCACGCTTCAAGACTTTTTTCAAACGCCTTCAAAACGCAATCGCAAACGATTGAAAACACACTTGAAAACGCTTTTTCCAACGTCTTCAAAACGCGCTTTAAGACGCTTGAAAACACGCTTTAAAACGTTTGCTTCAAACGCCTTTAAAACGCACTCTTAGACGCTTGAAAACACGCTAGAAAAGGTTTTTTTTCAAAGGCTTCATTAAACGTCTGCAAAACACGCTCTCAGATGATTGAAACACGCTTCAAAAGGTTTTTTCAAACGCCTTTAAAACGCGCTCTCAGACGCTTGAAAACGGGCTTAAAAGGGTTTTTCAAACGCTTTAATAAACGTCTTCAAAATGAGCTATCAGCTGCTTGAAAACACGCTTCAAAACATTTTTTTCAAGGGCTATATTAAACGTGTACAAAACGCGAGATCAGACGCTTGAAAACACGCTTTTTTTCAAACTCTTCAAAACGCGCTCTGAGAAGTTTGAAAACATGCTTCAAAACGATTTTTTTCAAAGCCCTCAAAACGCGCTCTTAGACGATTGAAAACACGCTTCAAAACGTTTTTTTCAAAGCCTTTCAAAGCCCGCTTCGCTCCTAGATGCGAGATAACGCTATGCAAGCGCGATTCATTTTAACAGTCGTTTGCTGGAGGATGAGTGACAAGTGTGAAGTCGTTGCGATAGTCTCTATGGATCTCTCCAAAGCGTTTGATGTTATTCAGTATCCACTCCTTCTTTCCGAGCTCAGGGCCTATGGCATGGATGACGCTAATTGCGCTCTTCTCTGGTAGATCTTAGGGAGTTAAGGTCGATGACACCTATTCTTCCTGGGATAGCGTTACACGTGGGGTGCCACAGGGGATTGTGTTAGGTCCAATGTTATTCAACATTTTTATTAACGATATCTTCTCCCATTTCAAAAGGGCCAGTATGAATGCTTATCCTGGCGATCATCAGGTCTACTTCTCCCATGTCGATCCTGGAACTTTAGATGCATGCGTAGTTCATAACGTCAGAGTGGCCAAGCAAGCAGTGGTACCATCACAATGGGATGTTACGTAATGAGAGCA
>OX421453.1:1261055-1266055 GCA_949126865.1 Montipora capitata
GTCATCAACCCCTTTGCGCCATACTTTTCCAAAAATGTGCATGCACCCTCCATGCGTTTCAAGGGAGTTTAGTTGCTCTGCATTGGTACACCCTCCCCACACAATAAGGCCATATAAGACGTAAGGTAGAATGACTTTAAAGTACAAGTCCAGTAAGGCATTCTTACCTAGAAAGGAACTACGTTTTAACAGGTTTAGTTTGTTTAAAAAGGTCTTTTTCACGTCATTAAGATGGCGTGACCACGTAAGACGGTATCTATAGTGACACCTACAAGTCTGATATATCCATTCAATCCGATCTTTGCCCATAATTACTGAATTTAGAGGCCCAATGAACTGCGTTGTCGTTAACAACATAGCTTCACATTTTCCGAACATCAATTGTATAATTCTACTAGAGCATGGTTCAAAAGAGTAACGGCATCATCAACAGTATCTCCACTACAATACAGGGTGGTGTCATCTTCCTACATAAGTGTGGTGCCGGAGAGAACTGCAGTTGGTATGTCGTTTGTACACAGTGTAAACAATGTTGTGCCCAGGACGGACCCTTGTGGAATCCCACAATTGACCTTTGCGACATCGGACTGCTGACCATTCACTATTGTTAAATGTGTTTCAATATGCACAGGCTCACCACATAAGTTTATAGTAGTCAATTCACTTTAATCAAAATCTAGAACTATGACATGTCCTTTAATAATAACTAATCAGTTGTAATCTTTCAGATACTGAGGGGGTCCGTCTAATGCGCTGATGCCTGGCTGCTGTCTTGGGTGCGATTGTTATCTTAGGTGTGACTGCTGCGGTTTTCTCAGCATTGGCAGGAGAGGACGACGGTTGGGTCGGCCCAGCTGGTGTTGGCTGATCTCAGGACTTCTATAAGGTGTTGTATCTGGGGCTTCCTTGGGATCAGAGTTCTCCTTGGTTTGCCTAAGGTGGTAACGATTTCTTCTACAGGTGTCTCCATCGGGTGTTTCCACCTTATATGGTCTTTCGTCAAGTTTCGATGTTATCGTGCCTTTTTTCCACTCTTTACTTCCCAGCTGGAACGGCTTCATACATACGACATCACCTTCTTTGAGTGTGGGTAGGTCACGAGGATGCTGGTTGTAGTATTTAGACTGTTGAAATTGTCGCCCATTCAGTTCTTGGATATGTCGCTCACTCTGTGGGGCTCTGGGTTGGACGAGAGTTGTGGGAAGGAGTGTTCTTGTTCTCCTGTTCATTAGGCGTTGAGCAGGATTTGATTCCATTCCTTGTGTGGGAGTATTGCGGTAATCAAGAATTGCGATGTATGGATCTGTTCTGGCACTCAAGACTTTGCGTAGGAGGTTCTTTGCTGTTTTCACTGCTGATTTCACTTTACCGTTGTCTTTGCTGTTCCCAGGAGAGCTCGTTCTGTGTTCAAAGTCCCAGTCCTTTGCGAATTTACGAAACTCTGATGACACGAATTGAGGACCATTGTCGCTGATCAAACGATCAGGGTAACCATAGTGAGCAAAATGGTTCTTCAGCTTTAACATTTGATTCATTATTTGCTCTCAAGCCATGTTCTATTTTTATTTACAATTCGTCTTCTTATCAGATGGATTTTCTTAGTTTTATTGATAGTCATTTTAGAATTTAACGTACATTGTATTTTTAGCTTTCACATTTCTATGTACGCTTTCTATTATATTGCATCAGTTTTGTGAGAATTTTTAGATAGAGGGCCACAAATAAAGTGTATTATTATTATTATTATTATTAAAACTACAGCTGATGAGGTGGTACTTGTGAGGCGGTCAATCTCTCAGAAATTGCTGTAATAATCTACTGTGATCATGTACTCTTTCTTGTTGAGTTCAAAAAGGTCTACTGCTAATTGCTTGCTAGGTCGACTGTGGTCACTGGTCTCATATTTGCGACAGGCCTCATAGGTTGCAATCATTTCCTTTCATTCGGCGTTCATGTTCGGCCGCCAGAATTTGGTTTTCCGCGCTCTTCGTAAACAGCTTTCTGTGCCAAGGTGTGAGGCATGTAGCTTTCGTTTCATGTCTTTTCGTACGCTGACAGGAACTACGATTCGTTGCTCCCGGAATATCACACCGTCATGTACTGACAATTCATCCCTCACGCTAAAGTAGGGGGTGGTCTGTTCTGGTAGTTGACTGCTATCGTCTGTCCAGCCACGCAAGATGTATTTCTCGGAGTCTAGATGTGGACACAGGGAGAAACGCGGCGGCGTTGTTGTTTTCAAATTCAGCTACAATCGGATGTAAGGTCGTCGGCAGGTACGCTCTGGAGAGTGATAATACGATCGCGATCAAGTGATCAAGTAATACGATCAAGTGATAATACGATCGCGAGCATTTCTTTCTCGATCTGTGCGTATCGTTGCTCGGTCTCAGTGAGCGCTCTGCTTGTGTACGCGATCGGTTTGCCTCTTTGCAGGAGGGCATCTCCCGGGCCTTTCTTACTGGCATCACACTGGATTCCAGGCTCGGCCTTCGGGTGGTAATAGCTAAGTACTGGAACGGTAGTCACAAGACGCTTCACTTCTCTAAACGCGTTCTCTTGCTCTTCCGTCCAGTTAAACTCTCTTGTCGTGTAAGGCGGCGTATAGGCTCCATGTGGTCTGCTAGGCAAGGTAGGAACTTTGACAAGTAATTGACAAACCCGTTAAGCCTCTGAAAGCCTTCAACGTCTTCGGGTCGAGGCATCTCGAAGACGGCTTTAGCTTTGTCAGTGTCTATCTTGAGGCCTTGTTTGGTAAAGAGGTGACCCATAAATGGTACTTCAGTAATCCGCAGTTTCAATTTGTTCTTGTTGAGGGCAATTCCACTCTCTCTGCATCTGAGTAATAATGCCTCTAATTTGCGATCGTGGTCACGACGACCTTCATCTTCGGTATCACCAGCTCCATATATGAGGATGTCGTCAGTGATGTGTATATAGCGGCCACCCTCTATTAAGCGGCTGTATTTGTTACCTGTATTAGGCGGCCACCTCTATTAAGCGGCCACGGCCACACTGTGGCTGTCCCATGTTTGTCATTTTATGTGGTGTTTTATTGTGTTTACAATGCAATCCATCATCACTATAAAGAAATATCATTTGCAAAGCTACTGTAAACTGACAATCGGCTCTTTTGTGTCGTTAACACTGCAGATGTCCGCAATGTGCTTAAGTAGAGTGCAAAATCACAAATGCAAAAAAAATGATCGTTTTGAAGATATGCTTCACTCTTCAGCTAGAAATTCCTCTTCAATTCGCTTGTTCTTTATCCATGTGATGGAGAATGAATAGCCTTTAAACCTATACTCGAAAGGGATTTCCAGGCCATAACCTCCACCTCTGTTAACTCGCTTGCCCTTTTACCGTAACTTTCCCTTCGCTTGTAGGCCGTTTCAAAAATTTGGTTAGCCACAATGCCATCAACTTAGGTAAATGTCCAATCACTTCATAATCGTCCATCATTTCATTAGGGTGAGCATATGGCTTCAAAGCGGTTTTGCCACGTCCAGGTCTTGTAACTCTCGGTATTCGAGTTTCCTTATTTTGCAGCTCTCGTTTCAATGCGTACATCTCATCGACTTTTGGCTCCCATATACTCAAGTATGCATGGTACCCACGGATATAAGAATGGACGTGAAGAAGTTCCTTTGTCATATTTTAGCTGTAGAAAGAACTTTCCAAGTGAACCACATCATATTTTGAGTCAATAGTGGGTTGTTTTACAAAACGTCCGCCGATAATTTGACTGTCAAAAAGGCGAGAAATATTTAAAGCCGCTCCAATAGCTATTTGCTCTGCAAACAAAAGTTTCAAGTGCTGAAGCGCCAGAGGTACAAACTTGAAAAGATTTGTTGTCTATTGTGCTACTTTTAATTAGAAACATTTCGTTATTTATACACATTGAACAACTATGAAATGACGGAATCAGATATTTGTTGTGAACTGTCAGTCATAGACAATGTTGCGTTCATTATACCGTTAAGTTACAAGTTGGCACTGAACTTTGCTTAAACAGTATCGTACGTATGTACTTCATGATGGGTAGAGAAAAGATTATCAAAAGTAATAGGAAGAAGATTATAATGATAATACAACAAGCAAACTACAAGAAAAACATTAATGTTAAAAATATCAAGGATATTAAGATCAGAAAGAGATGCTGGTAATAAGGTATTCGTAAGCATCGATAGGTCAAAGTATATATTAAATTAATTTTGTTTTTTCTTGGTGCAAAAGAGTCTCACTTGCTATATAAATCAGTGAAAGTCCTTTTTTTTTTTTTTTTTTTTTTTTTTTTTGAAGAAAAGGCATCTTTTTCTCATCTGAAGTCCAGAATGGTTACCCCAATGGCATAGTCTTCTACAATGTCAATGACGTGTTAAGTGTCTAGTCGTTCTTGGGGAGTCAAATGTTGGTTTTTGAGGGGAGGGGAAACCAGAGTACCGGAGAAAATAAGGGCACGGTATGAGCAAGATAATAAGCTCCACTTATAATTCTGAAGATGCGTTTCTGTTGAAGGAAAAGGAAAAGCGTGTTTAAAAAGCAATATACGATGATCGATAGTGTCAAAGCTAGAAAAACGGCAGCAGTAACTGTTGTTTGTCTATTGTCAATAGAAGACCTAATCTTGTAGTTGAGAGGTTCGAACTGATCAAAGCTGACCCCAATGACAATGACAATGATCGTAGTTTAAGGAATTTTTTTCCCTGGCGCATGTGTCAGTGTTTTCGTCAAAACCATTCACCCGTGGGCAAATAGTAAATGGGTAATTGACCAATCGGAGCGCACGCTTTTCTTTTGTTATGTTATAATAATAATATATACTACATTGTCAGTTTTAAAAAAAAACTTGCATTTACATGAACAAACAAATCACCTTGTGATCTTATCTTGTTCTAGGTGAAACAGAAGGTTGAAAGCAAATTTAAATTAGATCTCCAGCAAATGAAAAGTAATAGAGCGCACACAAAATTGTCATTTATGGTGATAATTTAAAAAAA
>OX421453.1:1271055-1293555 GCA_949126865.1 Montipora capitata
TTCATCAGTGTGGCGGGAAGAAGGAGCATTTGGTGTGGAGTGTTGAATGGTATGGCGGGTGCCTCTCTTCTTGAGAGCGTGGGAGCTCATGGCTGGTTTGTCAGGTTTTGCCAGCCATCCGTGCAGTCTCCATCTTGGAGCTGGCTGCCAATAGTGAAAGCTCCAGAATGGCTCAGGCACCCAACCTCCACTTAGCGATGCAGCTCTTAATTATTATTATTATAAATTGGGTGTCACCAGTGCGATTTTGATTGGCTATAAGCATGCAGCTAATTCTTGCTTGCTCTGTTTCTCTTACGTCATACCTACAGACAATAGTTTTATGCATTCTGAAGTGACGTCACCAACAACCCAACCAGCAGAGAAGAGGAAAGAAGACTCTGCCAACCGCAGAAACATTCTTGGATTTGCCGCTTATCCAAAGAAATGGATGAGTCAGTCCTCTTGCCTTTACAAGTGAAGCTCAGGAAAATGCATAATAAAACAATTATTGGATTTGGTTTTTGCATTATAGCGATAATTATCAAGGCTTCAGTTTCATATTTTTCAACACTCTAAGAGAAATTTTGTATCTCCGTGCAGCCAAGTAATATCCTCTATTTACTGTACCCCACAAATATTGATGTGAAGACATATGAAAATTATTAATAAATTATTATTATAAAGTGAATGTTAGCCCAGCACATCGTTTCTTACTGGCATTGTGCCAGAAACTATGACTGCACTTCACTTGCACCAAGATTATGTCATGATAAAGCCTTGGTTGCAGTCCTTTAAGTTTAAACTTTGACATGTTGAGTTAAATTCTCCTCACTTGGCAAGCTTTAAATAGCAATCCATATAATTTCCATACTATGAAAATTTTACTAAGATCAAGAACAGTAAGCTGACCTTTTCAAAATTATGCTGAGCCCCAGTGAACACTTTTAAACATCTTTCCAGAGGAGCGAATGGACGAATATCCCACATACGAACTGGGGAAGGATAAACAAAAAAATTATTAGCATTTACATGTACTGTGTAGTCTGTGTTACCACCATGGACGGTCCAAGGCCCGACTGAGAAAGGAGGAAGGTTGGGCGTAGGGTTAGCACCCCTAACCCGTAAAAACTACATTGTTGTATGCTGCTTCAGAGACACCAATGATAAATCAACAAACTCCACAAGTTCTGCAAGTTTATGCTTTGAAACTTGTGTGCTGAGTTTTAAACCAACATTTACAAAGTCATTTTTTTGCTCATAGGAGCACTTTCAGCAAACAGTACCAGAGATGTATCCAGGTTTTCATATTTTGGGGTCCCCTGGACCCCTTTTTGAAAAATTTGGGGAACCATTGCAAAATTTTGGGGGTCCAGCTAATTAATATTTGATCTATTGTCTCTTAATTGCTGTTGCAGTACCCTTTCAGGTTTCCAAATTGCACAAAAATAAAGTCTTATGCGCCCCCTTGAATATGTACTTAAAATAAAACAATCAATAATTTCTTTGAATTTGTTATGCCCGTTGATTCATCGATCAAAATGTATGGGCTTTCAGAGCTCCATCGACGACATCTGAAAACGCCGCGAGGAATCCGTACGCTGTAGGAACTGTTAGCTCCAGTTGATAAATGATCTAGATCTCCACAGCAATAAAAAAAAACAGATCTGAATCTCAGTTTTCCATAAAAAAAGAGCATCATTTATTTTAAAAACACTTGAGGTGTAAGTTGGGAACAAAAGAGTAAACAAATATAGGCCATTGATACACAGTTCATCGTCGGCACGTGCTGCCTTGACTTGGCCATGGCCAATGTTAATAATCAAGCGACTGATTACATTCAAGTTTCACGTTCAACAATTTATTTTTAACACTAACTCTGAAAAAGTTGCATAATTTGCAAAGCAGAGAAGTTATGTGCAAAACAAGAACCGAGACAATGACACGTGCGCGCCCGGAATTCATATCGACAGGGTTGCACAAAACAAAAATTTAACATATTTCACCGTTGGGATTCTCTGTCATTTCACTCACGATAAGCAAACCAATGCTTGAAATTCGCTTGGGAAGCATGCAACAAACTGAACTTCGACTGAAATGTTTAATTATCACTGGCAGCAGATCGAAAGTGTCGCTGATTGTCTCGATTAAAAACAGCTCAGATCATGTCACACAACACGTGGGAAATCAAAACTTAACTCCTCAAGCTGGACATAATTGTTGACAAATGAAATCATTCGACTACCAAAATCTGAAAATAACAGCTTACCTTGAAATTTAAGGCATTGGCTCATTTCTCCATTGCGAGAAATGGGAATGTTCAATTTCCTTGTGAAATACGCCGTTCAAATGTTTTTCCTGGTGTTTGTAATTTTTCTGCGTCCAATTGGACCCTTTGTTCCATATTCTATGCGTCCAAAAGGAAAACAAGTGCATCCCAGGATGCAATGACAAACTCTGGATACATCACTACAATACATAACATGCTCTCATTTGTACAAACCTGTGTTATCCATTGCATTGGAAAGTATGAAAGAGCCATCAGGACTGAGGCGCAGTCCAGTGACTGTGTCTGTATGTCCAGACATCTTGTACAAGACATCATTTTTCCTAAGATCCCACACCTTTCCAGATAATATTAAAAGAATGCCATTAGGAAAAACACAGTCCAAGGTCTAAAATGTACAGTATGTTTACAGTTTATGAAACCCCATTAGTAACATAGTTCTCCATAAGAAAAAAGATTTTCAAGAAAATAAATAAAAGCATTCTAACAGCTAACAACAAGAAGGCAATAAGAATGACTTATTTCAAGACAGTGCGTCAATAGTACATGTACCTTGATTTCATTATCTATTCCACCTGAAATTATTTGATCACTGGTATCATTGAATGACACTGCTGTAACCTGAAAATGAAAGTCATTAAATTACAGGTAATATTTTTTCCTGTTCACCCAGCTTCCTTAAACGTTTACTGACAAATTTATCATTAATTATTTTAATTAATTAAGAGTCATCTTCACTAGCCATCACAGCTTGCAATAATTATTGTTGTACAGAAAAATGATATTAATTTTAAACATTAGAAAGAAAAGTGCAAAGGAAGTGACTGATGTAAGCATGTAGCCCAGGCCTAGTATTCTCCTTGGGCTATGAAAGCCCTTGGCCTGTAATAAAAGATGCTCAGCTGCAGTATGTTACAGTGTATAACCCTATTTCATCTTTACCTGGGATGAGATTGGATGTCAGCCTACTGTATAAAGGTGCCTCTGACAGCCGCTATCAGTCCATAATTAGCATTAATTTTGATCTCACACACCCACCCAACCTATGCTTGAATGTGAATGGAGGACAGATCACAAGACTAAAAATAATTAATTATCTGATTATTATGCCTTGTCTAAGGCAAAGAATAGTATTATTAATATTAATTATTATAACTTTCAGATAGTCCCCTTTGGCAAACACCTAATACACACTGCAGCTCAGTATACAGTGTGTGATGTTTGGTTATCCCTCTTCATTATCTGAAATGTTGCGGTTAAAACCAATAAAATTTATGTAAAACGTAAATCCTTTCAGCTTACTTGATAGATGTTCTGAAATGTCTGTGTACAACCTCGTTTTCTTGTATCCCATAACTGGAATTTAACAACAGTAATATATACTGTAAAAATGAATGAACATTGTGGGGTTTAGCACCAAATCTTCACGCGAGAGCACAATTGGCCTACATGTAATAATTTTTACTTTTAAGCATACAATAATTAGTCAGAAATACTGTGATTCTATTTCAGATAGAGAATGATGCGGCCATAAATGTGTACCTTAACTGTACAGTCATCAGCTCCACTAACGATGTACTGTGGACCTCTTCTTGAAGGAAAACAACTGTTTACAAATGAGCTATGACCCTTCAGCTTTTTTATTCTTGCCCCTGTTTCAAAGTCCCAAATTCCTAAAGTCTTGTCTGTCGAGGCTGTAAACATTGTACTAATGAAAAAGATTGCAACAAAGAGACAGGAATGATATTTAAATACATGCAAGTAATTCACTTGCTTCTTATTTAATAAACTGTGTATTTTTTAAAAGACTTTTGAATAAAGACGCGCAAAGCAGCAGCTGACCTGAGCCTCTGAGCTCAGAACCACTTTTACTTCTGTTTGGAAAGAATGAGTGGGTCCTTCAACACCCTCATGTACAAAGTTAAGTTGGAGTGGCGCATGGTACCTCCAAAATCTTGGCACTAGCAAATGCTTCATCCGATCTTGAAATCTCGACAGCCTTTGTGAAGAGTCTCAAAGTCTTGTTTATATTGCATTTACTCCTTTTATTTTGGTGTGAAGTCTTGGATGTTTTGGTCTTGGTCTCAGATTTGCAGCCAAGGGTCTCATCGTCTAGGTCAGTCTATGCGAGTCTCGGATTTTAGCATTCATCACCCCTTTAAGTACACGACTGTTTTGAAATGGCCTGGGTCTAGAGCTACCCTGAATAATTAATATTCATTTGAAAAGACTGGAGAGTCCACTCAATCATACATTTTGCAAGTTATTTCAAGACCATAAACACTTTTAACAAGACCTCGCAAAAGGGGTTTAGCCTGGTACTGGTCTGAAGTACTCATGCAACTGATCTGATCTGATGAAATTAGTTGGTCAGCAAACTTGCTTTTACCTACATGTACTGTATGAAGGAGGGGTACAGAACTGTACAAAATTGGACAATAAAATAACTTGTGTTTAACCTTTGTCATCTTATAATACTGATAGCAGGAACAAAATACAACATACAACCAAGTCTTGAAGCCCTACCTTCCATCCAAAGAAAAATGAAGTTCCATGACAGCTCCTGTGTGACCTTTAAGTACAGCAAAATTTTCACAATCCCCATATACATTCCAAAGATCTGGAGAAAAAAAAAAAGCAGTAAAAAATGAGACAGTTCTAAAATGAACTTACTCCTATTCCTTCATTCAGACCATGAAGATTTTCCAGACTCTTAACCCTTTCCAGTCCGAGGGGGTCCCCAATGAGGAGTAAAACCTCCTGATGTTAGACAGAGTAAAATGTGTCACTCTTAAGCGGGAAAGGGTTAAAGTAGGCAAAAGAATTAATCAGGCCAATTTTGTGGATAAAAATAATTATTAAAAACTGAACTACGGATATCAGATTTCCAGCATTTTCATTGGCTTGCTGGATACAGGCTATCAGTTCAGTACCTACTGTAATGTGGTCAAGGAAGGTATCAGCAAAAGAGCAAGCTGAAAACATTTTTGCAGATCTCAGAAAAAATGGCAGACAAAAGCCGTTTTGGACCAGAATAGACAGAAATCAATGCCTTGGTCGACAATATTACCCACGGAAACACCATGGAGTTTTTAATAAAACAATTATTCTACTCAGGCTTGCTGGATATACATGTAAGATGATAATATAACCAATTATGCGCTATGTGTCTCGTTGGTTATCTACAGTACATGTATCACTTCATATCCAGCGTGCCCTCGTAGAATAAATATTGTTAATTAATTGTCTCCAATAATCAATGGTTACTGCCTTAAGAGGATTGAAATCTCCATCCCAATATATTTTTGAATACAATCATACATGTATGTACATATATTTAGGAAACTTTAATGAAAGAAATGTATGTACCAGTAATGTTTTACCGTCTATCTTCCGTCCATAACCCACATTTCAAATATACAGTCATTTCTTTCATGCGAACAAACAACAAACTGACTTGTTCCCAACTGACACAAAACTTGTCCAGTTAAGTGTTAAGGATCACTTCCACCTTTCTACCTAAGTTCCTTCCCTGTGAAAGTTTAGCTTACCATTACAGCCCTACATTGCAAGTTTCTCAACACCCAAACCACACAAAGTTTACAGTGGAACAGAATGATGCTTGCGAAAGCAACTGTAGACAACAACAATAATTTGTCTTAAGCTGCGTTTATCAATCTAAAATGATGACCAGATCTCTCACTTTATCACAACATCCCAAAATTGTATTGTCCAAAGAAAAACAATCAAAGACAGAATTTTTAACAAGATAAGCAATCTCGTCCCCAGAGTCCACTTTTCTTTTGGTCAGCACCGAGAACATGGACTCTGCCACTTCCAATTTATGCACAGTCATAGTGAAGGTCCATTTTTGTAACCATTGATAACGACTGTTGTTTCAAATTTCTGAGTGTGCATAGACAAGCCGAAAGTCCGTAATTTGAGGACTTCCTGCCTTGGAAGTGGCCAGAGTCTGTGTTCTTGGTGTCAACCAACAGAGAAGTGGACTCTGGAGATGAGATTGCAAGATAAGAGGAAAATAAAATTGGACAATGTCTGTTTTACCATGATTCCAAAAGAGCATAATACTGTAAGTGTTCCAATCCAGGACATTGATACAATTTTGCAAAATTCAAGTGCAAGAGAAAAATCGTTAGGATTTATCGTACAAAGTGTTACCATAAAATATCTCAAGTGTGGAATGAAATAACTTTCCATGCAATCATTTCAGAGTGTAAATCGTTCTACTACATGTACATGATGAATTGAAAGGATGACTTTGCATCTGTTGATTGAGAACATTTTACTGAGAATGTCAGCATATTAGATCTACATGTATCTTTTCCTAAATCTTCCAACATTTCTATCAGCTTAACCACAGTGTACCAACAGGCTGTCCTTTTGCCATAAAGAAGAAGAATTCAAAAAGACTTTGTGGAATTTTTTTTCATCACACACAGGAGAAATTTTTAAGCAATAGTTTGTATTCTAGTGTCTGCAGTCTGGTAACACACAATCAATACAAGTGATAAAAGAAGACTTTGAATCTTTTTAATCTTTTTATTCTTGGTTCAGGACGTATTATATTGTAGAGTAGATTTGATTGTTTGCTAATGTCTTTTCACGTGAAGGGCTAATCGTCCAGTAATTCTGGGCTATATAGCTAATTGTCTTTTAGTGAATTGTTTGACATTTGTTGAATTGTGTGACACCTCATTTACTTACAAATAAGTCGTTAGAGCAGATTTGGTTGTTTGTGAGAGAACACTGCTTCAACTACAATAGTTGATGTCTTTTCACATGAATGGCTAACATCCAGTAACTCTGGGCAAATTGTCCTTATGCGAATTGTTTGACATTCGTTGAATTGCGTGACACCTCATTTACTTACAAATAAGTCGATCAAACCCTGCTGAAGCCAAAGTATCTCCTGAGGGATGAAATCTTGCAGTGAAAACCTCTCCCTAGAAAAGGCAAATAGTGTGAGGGAATGTCTTTTCAATGTTTTCCATAAGAGGTGCAATAGGCGATATTCTACACCACCTGAAAGCTAATCTTTTAAAAGTACATGTAAGCCCTGCAGCCTTTAATTTAAGGTTTAAACAACAGTACTGCTCGTTTGTCTTTCTACTACAAACCTCATGTCCACTAAGTAGCATAATAGGAGCGTCAAGGCTGGAAGTTCTTTGAGGAAGCTAGCAAAACATCAGCAGAATATTAATCTCGTAATACGTTTGATAAATATCACAGTGCAACTGGCCTTCAAAGATCCCCCCTCACAATTGAGCCACGTGTGACCAACATCGGGACAGTAAAACAAAAAGGAAAATTAAACCCAGTAAAATCGACTCATACCGCTTGTATAGCGCCTCCTTGGTTTAAAAGAGATACTTGATGCTGCTTTTGTTTCTTTACAGGGATAAGAGCTTGGGTAGTTTCACTAGCAAACTTACGCTTCGACGCCATCTTTCCAACACCTACCCAAGAGGGTATGTACTTTAAGTAGGGTTATTAAAGTGTATTCACGAGGGGCAATTTGCGGGCTCAAGACAAGTGGAATCCCGTTCGGGCAGTTCGTGTATGGGACATAACATGTTTACTTCTTCCTGCATGGTTACCGATGCATTGTCAAAATGGAGGATGTTATTGATGGTAAACCTAGTGGGTGTTATGGTCAGACAACACTAGCGAATATCTCTGGAACTCAGTTCTTCTTATTGTTATTTTCAGCTTTTCGCGATACAGGATCCTCTTCGAAGTTCGTTGAATGTTCCTCTTGTGGGAGAACTTTCAATCCAACTGTTCTTGTACGTAATTATTAAGTTGGTGTTAATTTTTTTTCGTTTAAATGATCATGAACAAATACAGCTGCTAAGTTAAATAATTTATTTGCGGTGCTGAAAATTGTCCAATATTATTTCATAGGTTTTACAACCGGATATACAAAAACGTCTGCTCTTTGTCGATCTCCTTGCAAATATTAGGTACCGATCAAAATGTCACCTCAGCTGACTCCAGGTCAAAAATCTAGTCGAGAAGAGGACAGCAGATTTTTCCTTTAATAACAAACGATGCCAAATTTTAGTACAGAGGAAAAGATGGTACCGAGTTGCTTGGAATCCAATGAGCAGCAAAATGCAGCCACTACTGTCAAATACTAAACTGTAGGCAATGGTTGACGTTCTGCTTAAAGTACCATGCCTAAGTGGAGTAAATTCAAAATCTCTTAATTTGCATTCAGTGCTTTTTGGTTCATGAAGTGCACAAGGCTGCAAGTCTTGTCTTTCAAACTCTTGTCTCTCCCCATATAAGCTGGGATAATTTCTCTCTAGCTGTTCCATCCCTTATTTTTCCTCCTTGTCCTCCTTGTCCATGTGGTCTTTGCACATCCTGATTTACATTTTACTTTAGTTGCTAAGCTAGAGCCACCATATATTTGTCATTACTGTAGTCAAAATAGCTACTACTAATTGCTTTTTATTAACATTATTTACTGTAGCAATTTTTCTGTTTTCAGGTACGACATGAAAAGATTTGTCAAGGGCAGAAAAAGAGAAAGCCATTTGATTCATCAAGACAAAGAACATCTGAGCTCCCAAAAGATGTTTCAAGGACCCCTACCAAGTCCCAGTCTGAGCTAGCATCTCGTGCAAAGAAGGTAATTTCAATGAATTTCTCTATATCTGGGTGCATGCCAGAGGTATATTGTGGGCTTAAATCTTAAGTTTCCTGAAAAGAATGAAGTAAATTATGTGATACTCAAGGTGTTACAAAGAATTTTTTTTAGATGAACACTTCAAGGAAGAAACTTTTCTGACCTATTCAGATATGCTCTAACACAACCAGTCAGACAACAACAATGACACTTGAGTTTAATGATGAACTAACGCTGTGTGTGGAAGTATTACTGGTAGCCTGCACTTGACAAAAAGTGTTCTCAACAGTCTGTTTTGTATATAATATTATAACAGGCTCACAGAGCAAAAACAAGAAACAAAGAATCTTGAAAATAAATACAACAAGTAACAGTCAAAATATAATAGAGAGAAAACAAATTTGAAGTGAAAAACAGGGAAGAAGAGAAAAGTGCGAGATGAGGTGGTTCAAAAGAGATTTCAGTTAATTTTAAAGGGAGCAATAATTTACTCTGTAGAACAAACATGAGTTGTTAATTACTATTTCAATACAAAGGCTTGATTAATCTTTTTCTGAGAGAAAGTGAAAGGAACTAATACAAAATTTTAATATTAGAATATTTAATAATAATGTTATTGGTATTAAAGCAAAAATAACTGTTACAATTAAACTTTAAATCTTGTTGGATTTTGGATTAGCTAACATTTTTTTCATGTTCTTAAAAGTCAAACTGGAGACAGAAGCATGAAGAATTCATTTCAAACATAAAAGCTGCGAGGAATGTAACAGTGGCTCAGAAAGCTGGTAAACCACTTCCACCTCCACCCCGTGCAGTTGTTAACCCAGACTACATACAGTGTCCTCACTGCAGTCGACGTTTCAATGAGCATGCCGCCGAAAGACACATTACATTTTGTAAAGAGCAAAAGAGTCGCTTAGGCAACACTTCATCTGCAAAATCAGCCAGTCTGGTGAAAAGGCAACAGGTATTAATTACCAATAATATTAGGCAACAGAGTGTTATAAAATTTCTCAGGGTTCAAGTGGGCAGAATTGTGAAAATTATGAGGCTTGATTAGTTCTGGGAGTGCACAACTTTTCTTTCCTGACTTGGGTGCTTGACAAATACTTAACAAATACTTTGCATTGTTTTTATTACTTTTATGTCTTGGCTGCTTTGAAACCTGTTCCTAATCTCTTAACTTTTATTAGTGTTTGACCTTTTAGCAATCCATATTTGTAAAGCGTCTTTGTGTATTTTGCTTACTTTAAAGTAAGATCAAAAGACAATTATAAAAACTGTATTGTTTTAGTATAAACCACCTCTTCCTGGAAAGAAAAGTTCCACAGGGTCAGCAGCAGGAAAATCCAGACAAGCATCTTCAAAAGAGAAACAAGAACAAAATTTAATGTCTACTGGTGTTAGAGCTGGTAAGAGAAAGCTAGCCTGAGCAAACATTTGCAGGCGCGGATCCAGGATTTTGAAATGGGGGGTGAATTTTTGTAATAATGTAATAGAACCAGAGCCTTGTTGAGGTGTTTGAGGTCTGTGCAAGAAGGGGGGGCTCAGAAAAAGGGGGGTGAAAATTCACCCATTTCACCTCCCCTGGATCCGCGCCTGATTTGAATCTGATCCCAAATAAATGTTAAAAGTGGGTGCAAATCTGCTGAGTTTTAACTCAGCCGATTTGCACTTGATCTTGGTTTAAAAACCAAAATTTGATGTGCAAACTAGTAATGAAGTAGTACATTCAATTAAATGCCACGTGTGAGACATCTCTGTCTTTGTCCAAAACTCTGTGTACTGGGGGTGGGGGTGGGGGGGGTGGAACTTTGCCCATGAAGGGGTGGGGATTTAAATGGAATCCCTATAGGAGACCAATCTGGGCATTGCCCAGGCTTTTGAGCCCTAAAAGAGACCATATTTAAAAAATATTCAGGGATTAGGAATGCAAAATACATGTACATAAACCAGAGTTCGTATGGGTTTTAGAAAACCTGGGAAGTCGTGGAATTTAAAGTGGTACTACGACCAAAAAAAAATTTTGTTTTTCCTTTGGATTTCAAAACTATGCTAACTAAACACTAACTCATCCAAGTTTTAAGTTCTGATTTTAAAAAGACACCTGTTTATTTTAGCTGGAATTTTCTTATTTATTGGTCCGCCATTACTAACTTTAAAATCTTGAGAGAGCTGGGTCGAGGAGAAAATGACGTCAAACACTCACTAGTTTCAGAATGCAATGCGTGTGTACGCGGCCTAATTAATATGCAGCACGGGAGTTCCGGGCTTTCAGACTTTTCAACCCGTGTTTTGCATATATAATAAATTGCGTTTACACGCTGAAATTTTAAGCTAGTGAGTAAATGACGTCATTTTCTCTAGATCCAACCCTCTGAGGTCCAATCGGCCAGTTTTGAACGTGAGTAATGGCGGACCATGAAATCCAAAACTTACACTCAAAATAAACAGCCTTTGGATAAAACTCAAAGCTCAAAATTTTGCCAGTTACGTGTTAAGCGAACACACTTTCAAAATCTGAACAAAAAAAGGAAATGATTTTTTGATCATAGTACCACTTTAAGAATTTCATTTTTCAGGCCTGGAAAGTCATGGAATTTTATGGTCGGTCATGGAAAGTTATAATTACAAATGGTAAATTGATCATTGCAGTGTCAAAGCAATGATAAAATGAAATAAAGATGAGTTCTATCAAACAATCGGAAGTTTGGCGGACAGAGGATGTTAAATTAATGTATTCAAATTTTATCTGAGTAATATCCTAAAATAAGGATCGTTTTGAAAAAACTTTAAACTAGAGAAGGTCATGGAAAAGGTCATGGAAATTCATGGAATTTGAAGTGCTTAAAAGAGTATGAACCCTGGGTGTCAGGGTGGCTTAGTGGTTTTCAATCGGGCCTCCCACCACTGCGAGCCAGGGTTTAATTCTGGCCCTGGCCAGCATGTGGGCTGAGTTTCAGTTGATCTCAACCTGACTCGAGGGTTTTTCTCCGGGTACTCCGGTTTTCCTCCCTCATCAAAATCGACTCACAGCTAATTAACATCTAGCTGTGGTGCTGTGCTCCGACATCAAACATGAACTGTATAGCGGCAGCCAGAGGCGCCTTTGTATGCTTTCAGCCCGATGGCGTGAGCTGCGCCCTTCGCAATTCAGTCCTCGACTGCAAGTAAGGGTGATTAACACTAGCAATATTTATTTATATTTAATTGGGCCTATGGCCCCTGACTGTCAAAAGTCATGGGTCATTTCGTAAAAGTATGGGCCATTGAAGTCATGGTACTTCAAAGAAATATCTGATCTCTGCAGGTGGCATGCCTGTCTCAGGTTACAGCAGACAGCCCCTTGCATCACCCAATGCTAAAAGGAAACAGCCTCAAAGTAGTAGCCCGATGTCAACACAAAGGTTACAAGATTCATCAACACAGCAGAGGAATAAGGGGCTTAATGAACTAAGAACAGGTTAGGTGACCGGTGTCAGTGTTAATATTTACACAACTTAAACCACAGATCATTGACATGCTCTTTTTGATGTTTCTCTTTATCCAAATTGTCAAAATGTCTGTGTATTTTTTCATGGAATCAAAAAAATTAACAGACATAAATATCATTAAAAAATACTTATAGTAGGTTTCATCATATGTGGAAAAACTAGAAGACCTAACCAATTCAATTTTATTAAAAAAAGGAGCTCATTGCACATCAGACACATAAACTTAGGGTTAAATTACCAATTATTAAAAGCACACAGTAAATAGTCATTTTTGACAGGAATGTTTCCCAGCAGAACAAGAAGAAGTGAAAGACAGCAGACGTCTCTCTTTGATTCTGATGAGGAATGCTCACCCTTGGCTCAAACAAGGGAAGCCAAATATGGCCGCCGATCAAGTCAGTTAAATGGCAAATATGTGAATAATAAGAGAGGAGGAAGGATGGAGTCAGGGAGCACGTCTTCAGCCTCAGACTACTCTGACACACCTGATCGACCTTTGTCATCGGCAGATCAGACAAGGTAAGGATTTTTACATCATAACTTACTGAAAGACTATCAATACACAATAGTCTTTTGCTAACAATATTATTATTATTATTGTGCATTCTGCTTTCTAATGCTAGAATCTTATGGACTGAGGGTCATTGAGTGTAACAGCACAAGTAACCATTGGATCAAAAAATCATAATCTTGGGGAATTATGTTAACTTAATTAGCACTAATTTTGGGTTTGCTCCACGATCAAGTTAAAAGATGCCAGTACTTGTTGACACAATTGTCATGTTCGTTACTTTGTACAAATAGAAAAGCATTTTGACTGAGTTTAAAATCAGCAATGATATAGAACTGGGAGGTCTAACCTCCTACCAATAATTCAATGATTGAGGTTTATTTGGGCTCTTTTTAGTTGCTGGTTCTTTATGCTGCATTGAAATACTGGTACTCACATTTCCCTTTTACCACCATGTAGAGTTGCCACAGTGACTCCTTTTCTTCCACCTCCACTCTGGGTTTACAAGTTAACCCTTTCACTCCCAATAGTGCCACTTATAGATTTTACCCTGTCTAACGCCAGACGATTTTACTTGTCAATGGGAAACCCCACCCGGGGGGAGGGGGGGGGGGGTGAAAGGGTTAACAACAGCTAGATTCACTCAAAAACGATGTCTCCATTAATGCTTGTATTCCAATTATAGTACTGTTATCATAAAAACATTCATATTGCAGACAAATTGTGGCAACAGACCCAACCCCTACCCACTTATATAAATTTGAGGATGAAGATCAGAGACAGTCCCCCACAATAAATCACAGCCCATTCTCTGCCAGAGAGAGATCTCACAAGACCACACCTCAGCATGGTATCAATTGGCAAAAGGATGGCAGTTCAAGCAAAAGATTGTCTAAATTTTGTCACGAGTGTGGAACCAAATATCCTGTGGAAAAAGCTAAATTTTGCTGTGAATGTGGAATGAAGAGACTTTACATTGATGTAACATAAACCCTCTATTTAAAACTTATGTAGCTCAGGAAACGGAGTGGTTTTCCTTTGTTTGCATGTCAAGATTGTAGATGACAGGTGAAAAGTATAATCATTTGAATTTTAATTCCCACCATTAACTACAGCTCACTTTAACTTGTCATCACAGCTTACAAATGTGTTTTTATAACATTTTTCTCTATTACATCACAGAACCAACAAAGTGAGGGTTCTTTTTATGGTTTGTGACATTAGACATGAAATGGAAATTAATTGGATTTGCAGTGTAAAATAAACAGCTGAAGGCGCAGCTTCTGATCTATTTCGCTTTGCACACCATTGACACAAAGCAAATACACCTTTGAGATGCCCATTGCATAGGGTTTTTTACCCGGTAAAGACTGCTTCAACTCAGTTTGACTTTAGTGGTGAGGTCGAAGGTAATGCCACATTTGACCTAACATTCAAGAACAATCAATTTAAGTGCAGTACATGTAAATCCGATTTTTTACAATAACTGCAAAAATTCTCGTGCACTCGTTGGCTAATTTTTATTGTCAATATAAAGCAGACAGACACATAAATTTATAATTTATGCAATAATGACGCAATATTGCTCGCATCAGATTGAAGTTTCTTGCATTTTTGTCTCGCTTTCTTCTCGTGTTTTGACTTAATTTTGGCCCCTCTGCCTTTTTGTTATTGTAAAAAACAAATTGATGCCAGTTTTTCATGCGTCTGTCCTGTTATTGATCATTAATTTCATCATAACATTGTGAAAGTAGTCTGCGGATCCACAGCTACTTTGACAATGTTATGACGCAATTCATGATCAATAACAGGACATACACATGAGAAACTGACATCAATTTGTTAAGTTCGTTGCAGAGGTCACATGTTTGAATCCCATTGAAGCCGCCTGAATTTTTCAGGGGTCTATAAAGTGACCATTGCTTTAATTGTCCAGTTAATGCCAGGATCATAATAACCTTTTGTCACTCTGTAACCCACACTTCCATTCATTAGTCCTTTTTGGGAACACATGAGCCCAATAAATTGACCTGCTCCCAACTGTGTGGCTTCATAGTTCAGTTAGTAGTGTGTTGCATGGGCATTAATTGTAGAGGTCATGGGTTCGCATCCTGTTGCAGCTGACTGAACTTTTCTGGTGTCTATGAAGTGACAGTTGCTTCAATTTACGCTATCCACTAAACTAATAAACGCTATCCACTGGATAAATCACTATCCAGCGGTTAAGCACTAGCAAAACCAATTAAGTAATCCAATGGATAGTGATTTATCCAGTGGATAGCACTATCCATGCTTTGCACAACCGGGGCCAGGACTGTCATGGGAAATTCTTTTGTTCTTTTTTGTTTCTAAGGTAATCACCCCTGGGCAATGGGGTTACACACAAAACATGGACTTCCCTTGGGTAAAGTGACAGTTTCCCCTGGGTAAATAGTCTAGTGGAACGGCAACTATTGGGTTAATTAAAATGGAGCACCTTGTTACCTCCTGTTGTGTGACTTGGCTCCCCATTTTATTTCTACTCAGATGACACTAGTAATTTTGTTTTCACGTTTTGTGATATTTCACTCATGTTGCTTACATCAGGTGAAAATGACATACCGGTATTGCTTATGCATTGTATTACCGGTACATGCAAACTGTACTAATAATATTTAAATTATTTATTATAACTTAGAATTTCTGTGGTTCATAATGGCAGCATTTCCTACATTAGCGTTGCACTACTTCTGTTCAGGATATTCTTTCCAAATTGCGAGGCAACTTACCAGATCATATAAATCCATCTTTTAATTGAGCAAGTTACCTACTGTGAAAGTACAACCACTGATAAAAAATAGTCTACAATCAGTTTATTAAAGGCCATGCACAAGTCTTAAAACTTCAAACACCTTTATATCCAGTGTGTTTGAAAATGAGCTTTTTTGCAGGCATTTCAATAATATTATTGTTAGTAAGAGTACCTTTCACACATAAAAGACAACATTAATTTTCAAGGAAAGTACGATTCAGCCGAGATACATGTGTGCTGATTTTAATCAACATGGCTTTACAATTCCTCCTTTTTCTGACCCTCATCCTCATCCAAGTCTACATCAGATAAATCAATGTCTTCTTCTTCTGGTAACTCTCCATCTTTGCCATCCCAAGGAGCTGTTTCCTCCACACTAGGAAGAGTTGCACCCTTGACAGGAGAAGTGGAGCCACGCCCAACCGATACAGTCCTAAGGAACTCGTCAACACCCGCATCATCAAAAGGACCTTTCAGAGTAGCATACTTCATTTTGCGGGCATTGACAGCAGCCATTGCAGGATAGCCAAATCCACCCATGCCAAGAGCATCCTCAAGTTTCAATTGTGCACCAGCCTCAGCCCAGATCCAGCCCCACAACTTCTTTTTGTATTTTTCTCCCATTGACTTCATGATTTCTAGATATTGGTTTCTTCCAGATGCTCCTGAATCCAGAATGTGAGGTAGAACAGCAACAATACAGATTGGTTTATCTTCACAGTTCTCCTTTAGTACCTGACTATTTACAATCTGCAATACTTCTGGTGGTTCAATTGACTCAGCAAGCTTGTCCAAAGCAAACTGAATAATGTCTGAAGCTGACCGAGGGCCTTGATAGTCTTCCATACTATGAGATTCTTTTGCTCCTGCATTGAAGACCTTAATGGTTGGATAGCCTTGGATTTGGTATCTGCCAGCTGTAACAGTATGAACAGTAGCATCAAGAGCTCCAACTTTTGCTTTGCCTTTAAGCTCAGTTGCAACCTTTGCCCATTCTGGAGCTAGTCTTTGGCAATGTCCACACCTTAGGATAGAAAAAATCAAACACCCTTACACTGAGGTTTATGGTTGTCATGCATTATGTTTTTTTGATTTCAAGAACTCAGTGAGCTTTCTTTAAGCAGTCAACTGAGTGTAAATGACTTAGCTCCCAAGGAGTTCTTATAGCCCAATGGGCAGAGCATCTGACCAGTGTTATAGAGGTTGTAGGTTCAAATCCTCTCTAGGTCTCTAATTTTTGAGTGTCTTTTTACCCATTGCCAAGCAACTACAATAGATTATTACTAATACAAGGATTCGGTTTTAAACATACATTTTCAGGTAAGCTCAACTTGTTTCAATGCCAAATGATTGGTGTTCAAAAACTAGTTCAGTTTTTTTCCTTTAAAACTCTCAGAGCACTGTATGACGAGTATGTATACGTTTTGGAGCCACTTAACCCATTGACACCTCAAACATCCTAGGACGCCCCCAGTTGACAAGCAAAATCTTCTGGTGTTAGAGAAAATCTGTCAATGGAGGGGACATAGTTTTAGGTTCTTAATGGACTGTGTGTCCAGCTGGACCCAGTTGTTCAAAAGGTGGATAACGCTATCCACTGGATAGTGATTTATTCGGCAGATAGCGCTATCCATCATTTAATTAATTAATTAATTAATTAATTAATGATAAATAATAATTATAATAACAAACGTGCTTAGTGCCCATTTCTAATCGCAATGCGCTTACAATGTTTATAAATGGAAATGAATGTCTAATTTATGTTTAGTATAAGAATCTAATATAAAATACTAAAAAGTAGATCTATAAAAAGTACATTATAATAATATTCATAAAGTGAACATATAGTATTAATCTGCATCCGCCATTGCCGACTTTCCCGCCCACCCACCCAAAGCTTTTAAGTTTTTATACCATACCAGTATAATGTACTGGCATTGTAGAGCTTCATGGTACCTACCAGGGTGCAAAGAACTCAACAAGAACCAATTCCTTGGTATTTAGAACTTCCGCTTCAAAATTTCCATCTGTCAACTCAATGACATCCTTTTGGTTTCCAGCTTTGCCACTGTCCTGTACCAAAGAAGAAACGACTGTCGTCACAACAGGTAATGCCCTCAAGAACTCAACATACTGCCTCACTGATAAATTTCAGTGTTAATGTCACTGTTCCTGCGTCATGAAACATAGATTGCTCAAGGAACTTAATACATTAATTTTAGTGAGATTAAAAAAACACAAGATGGCTGATTAGTTGATTTTAATAGCTCATCAAGGTAAATGGTAAACATCATGTACCACATTGAAGAATAGTACTGGCTAACAGGGTCCAATGGAGAAAGTAGATAAATTAGTTCTTATCAGTTAGTGGGTGGTCTTTGACTTTTAAAGACAATTGCCAAGTAAAGGTTGGACAATTTACTGAATCTTTTACAGCCAAAAAATACCTGCTCAGGACAAGTCACATTCCATCAGTAATGTACATGTAACTCATCTGCTGTGTGCTGCATATTTCCTGATATTAATGCTCATGAATTATCAATTTGGGTTAGGCATACCTGTCGTTCTCCTCCACTGGAACCAGATCTCCTTCCACCACCTGACAGCCTGTCCTTTACCATAGATTTAAGGGCACTTAAACCAGAATCAACAATCGCCTGAGCAGTCCTTGCCCCTAGGAAATAAATGCACCTCAATCAACATATAGTTTTACGATGGATTGCCAAAAAAGCCATGTTTAACAGCCCATACCATTGTAATCATCTGGTTTGTTCTTGTTGATTCCAAAAACCTACAAAATATACATGAAGAGCTTACAATTGGATGCATCAACGTGTCTGGATACACAACATTAATGAAGAGTTGATCACTTTGCTGCCCTCTTTGTGTCTGTGTGTCAGAGGCAGGGTCCTAGTTATTACTTTACGATTTACATACTAACATCAGATGTGGAAAGTAAACCCTGATTGCGATTTAGTGGAGGTGAACGAGACAAGATTTGCAAAGAATTAAAATTGAAACACCATTTTCTGTGTGACTCAGGGAATTTGTTGGCAACCTAATGCAACTAGAGGAATTCCTGACAGTGCATGAAATATACATAGTTTGCTAAAGTTAGATGCAAAACAAGATGTCACAGTAAAATTATAACAACTTAGAGACGAGCAGATCTTCCCAGCCAAGAAAATTACCTTTATTGTGGGGAATCCTCTGATTCCATACTGGCCACCTAACTGCTGATTTGCTTGGTTGTCCATATCCACTGCACCAACCTGAACAACACCCTGAAAAGATACAAAATAACACAAAAAAAACATAAATAGAAGTTAAGTAGCCTTTCCCTTCCAGTTGTCAACATTCCCCTAATTGGAGTTTCTTGAGGTTTTTACCACTGAGTTTATTAATTTAACCATTAGAAGGTCACTTTTTATTCCCAGTAATAAGGCCATAAAGATTCTTGAGATAGTTATACACAGACTGTCTTAAGGGATGTATACAGGTCTCTTTTGCTGTTAAGCTGATGACCTCTCAATCCACTGCACTGAGCATATCCCAATGATTTCATTATGCAAGTGACATGAAGCTAACTGATACAGTGTCTTATCATAATAATTATTCTTAATTTATGATATGATTGGTTGCCTTAATAATATCCATGACACATCTGTAAAAGATAATATGAAGGGCTGGATGCAAGTGACAATGTTTGGCCGATTTTTAGTTTTGCTCAAAACTAGCCCAAATCTTGCAAGTTGACTGGAAATTAACTTAAGGACATTGCCCTGGTATTGTTTTTCACCAATTTGAGATTTATTTTCGAGAAATAAGCTATGCAAAAATACTATTTACAATTTGGGCTAGTTTTGAGCACAACTAAAAATCAGCTGAACAATGTCACTTAAGGACGTTCGCGCCAATTGTTTCTGCGCATCCTTACTGCGCACGCAAATGCACATGCCACGTCATACACGAGCGCGCGCCCTAAGTAATAAAATGAGAAATGATAGGGCAAAAGGCCATTGCTATAGCTTTGCCTGGATTTAACGGTCTTGGACGTTCGGTGACCCCTATTTTTCTTTCCAGAAACGGATTTTATTTACAATTATCTCCACGTTGTCCAAAAATGAACAAAAAATCAATGTGGGAAGTTAGAAAAAATTCATAATTTCTGCTCACGGGACATCAAATCCTGCCATCTTGCGGCTGCAAGGCGCGTGAAACTGTGGTCGCTAAATGCGAACTTGATCTTTAAGGAACCTCACCAGTTGACTAAATTCACTTTATAAGTCCACTTAAACAATATTTGGCAGAGAAGATTTCACTTCAAAGATTTAATTGCAATATATTTGGGTTTACAGACACTGGCCTTATTCGCTAACGAAGCCCGATTTTGTCACATTTTGGGTGTTTTTCTGGGCATGTTCTCTCCAAAACGAAGTCGGTGACCCCCCATTTTTTTTACATTTCTGACATAACTAACTCATCATCTTACAGTGGTAAAAGTTTCAGGAAAAAATCAATGTTGAAAAATTTTCGCGCGAACGTCCTTAATAGCTTTTTGCTTCCAGCCCTTCATATATGTAATACTACATGTTCTTTGGGTAAACTTTCCATAAATTTCTTTTTTTCAAGATTCCACATGTTTTGAGTCTTAAACAATACAGCACTTCACCAGCGATATCAAACAAAGTAATGTAAATTCCTGTAATTCCTTCTAAGATACAAGAAAATGCCCTTTTCATAAAATTGATGATTCTATTAAAAGAGTATACAACCTTCAATGCTGAGGCTGCCTTGGTCCATTCAGGAGCCAATGCTTTACAATGTCCACACCTTTTAAAAAAGTAAAAGTTGACCGTGATTTTACAACATTTGAAATTTCAGCCTTCCAAAATAGTCCTGAACCTTTTTGTCTAAATGAAAATAGATGGTGAGAGGGAAGCGATGTGCAAAAGGAAATGCAAGCCAGTATGGTTTTTTTTATCTGGTTTTTTTATTTGGTATCAAACAGTTCTGTTGCATGACCTTGTCATGCATATCAAAATAAGCTACTCCAGGAATCTTGTTTTATGTCAGATTCCCTAAGGATTGTTAAGTGCATAGTGGTTTGGTGTTGTATGATCAAGTCAATACAGCAACAAGGTTATATAACTCTGCTGAACTCAAGATCTGTTAATCAACGAATTATAACTCGGGAGAAAATGCTGCATTAGGGCTTAAACTTTTAAAAAAATCCAGTTGCAATTTTGCGACAACATACCAAAAGTTAGTGCAAAGTGATACGCTGTATTGTGCAGCCAGCGGTTTGACAAAACAAAATATGAACCCCCAACAGGCTTTAGCACGTGTGTGACTTATCCAGTGGATAGCATTCTTAACTCTTTAAACAACTGAGGCCCATACTCTACACTGTATAAGTTGTTACTACAGACCTCAGTTCTGTCATATAATGTTGACCACACCCCCATTGTTCAAACAACGGATACCGCTATCTGCCGGACAAATCACTATCCAGTGGATAAGTATTAGTGAAACCAATTGCACTATCCAATAAATAGTGATTTAACCAACGGATAGCATTATCCACCTTTTGAACAGCTGGGGCCAAACAAAAAAGAAGATTTACACATCCAAGGATGTTAATTTCTTCATTTGCTCAGCCAACAATCAGTAATTGCCTGAACTCACCTGAAGGCCCACCTTCAACCGACAGGCACTGTGTGCCTCAGAACAATTTTCATATACAACAATTCCGCTCAAACCGCCGAGATTCATCCAATTAGATCGCTACGACAAGCAATATGAATTTCCATAACAAAAAAAAATGGTCGAAAAGCCTGTCGGTTGAAGGTGGGCCTTTAATTTGAAATACTCCTCTAGGCTAGGAGATCAGGTTCACACCTTTTATTTCACACTATTCACTACTGAATTCATTTATTTCCTTTCAAAGACAGAAAAACAGACTAAAAAGGACTTTTTAAATACCATGTGCCCCAGTTTGCCTCACACTGGCTATGCTGTGGCGTTATAAAATTATTTACTTTGCTATTAATTAAATGCAGCTAAAGGTATTTAGGCTAACTTAAACTCTAAAGAATGCTGGCCCGCAGTTCGCAATTCTGTTTTCCTCATATCAGAGTTCCTGAAGGGTGCCAATTAGAGGTTTTGTGGACAGGAGCATAGCTTCACTTTTGCCATTATGAACTGAGACCACATGTTACAAATTAAGTTCAGGCGCTGGGTGACGGTATCAAAATTGTCGCCAATGCAGTCTGCATACATCTTGACCTCACCTTCGGTAACAGCATGGGGCAGGTCATTTACATAAATTGAGTACAGCCTAAGTCCCAGTAAGGAACCTTGTGGGACTCCGTAATTTATAGGTTTTTTTGAAGAGGATGAGCCATTTACTGTAGTGAACTGAGATCTGTCTTTTAGATAGTCAAGTATCCAGTTGTAGGAGTCGCCCATAATTCCAACTGCTTGGAGTTTAAGGGGCAGTAGCTCGTGCAAGATGGTGTCAAAGGCCTTCCTGAAGTCGATAAATATCGCTCCAACAGTTTTATTGTCGTCTAGCGCATCTCTCCATCTCTCGGTCATTGAGATTAGCGGGGTTTTGGTTGATCTACCTTTCCAAAATCCCCATTGATTGTTGCTGTAGAGATTGTGTATCAGAAAGTGCTCGTCGAGCACACGACAGAACTGGCTCGCCAACAGTTTTCCGGGCAGGCTGAGCATGGACAGCGGTCTGTAGTTTGCTGGATCAAGTTGGTTGCCTTTCTT
>OX421453.1:1298555-1313555 GCA_949126865.1 Montipora capitata
GAAGCACATTATTTTTTCTGATCCAAGTTCAGTTGTATGCGTTTAGTCATCATTGTTATTATGACAAAACTACGTCATGTTTCGACAGCTGATAAATGAAAATCACGAAGTAATACGTATAATGTTAATGGCGAACATGACCAGCTTATTTCAATTTAGTTAATTAAATTTGCAATGTTAACGAACAGAAAATAAAAACTTGGACTACACATGCATGTTGCGTGAATATAATTATTCTTATTTATCACGACATTCACAGTTTAACTATCGTTTTTACATAAGCTGTATTTTCATAAATAGTAGCATGCATGTGGTGTACATACGATTGTGTTTTCAGGGTTGTACTTTGAAAATACAAATTTGTAAAATGCAACAATTTCTTTGAAAATAAAAGGTAAGTGATATGACGAATAAAAGAACTTTGACTTTGTTAATATATATATATACTTTGCACAATGAAGAATTGACTTTCCTTTTAAAGCTTTATCTGACTTTGTTTACATATATTTGTTTATATGATAAATGAAATTGTGCTTAAGGCCACTTTCAAACTTTGAGCTACCGCCGTGTCGAACCAAATTTAGGAATTAAATTAGACATTGGCATGGCAGTAGCGCGACGTTTGAAACCATACACCTTATTCCAAAATGGCCGCTGATGTATGTGCATACAAATTGGCCCTTGTTGCCTTGTTCAAGATAAAATATTCTTTTGAGTTTTGAGCTTAAGAACGAGGCATCAAGGGCTAATTTGCAAGCAAACAAAAGAATATTTAAATGGTGGCCATTTTGGAATAAGGTGTATTGAGTATGGCAACTTGAATTTAGTTCGCCACAACAATTAAATTCAACAGGGTCTGTCATGCTACACGGCACTGGCTCGGCATGGTTTCAAACGTTGCTCTACTGCCGTGCCGAACTCAATTCATAAATTATTTTAACATAGTTTTGATTATTTTGCAATTTCTATGCATGCATCCCAGTTGTATAGTCGAAAACAAAATGGCATCGCGCAGAAGTTTCGGTGATTCGATTGTGACTCCAGCTATACTCTAGAATGCCGATGACGAAAAAGAAGTTGAAGAAATCAGCGATTCAGAAATTGCTAGTTTCTGTGATAAATGTTGGACATCATCTGGTAGATGTTCTAAGGATGCACGTACATGTAGGCTCGATTACCAGCCGCTGTTTCGGGAAATGAACCAGCGCTCACTCCCGAAATCTCGGCTGGACGCATGAGGTGAACCATTGTTAATCTCCGCCAATCAGAAACTCGCCTGCACAAATCCGTCTGGCATAAATTATATGTTTTGGCTGCGAAGGTATTCTTTGACCCGGCCTGTTCGAGGTTTACAGTGCTTTTAAGGTAGGAAACATCCAAGATTGCGACAACGAAAAGTGTTCGAGAAGCTGGAGAATGGGAATTGTGTCGTTTTCTACCGCCCGAGTTCGCAAACTTCACTGATTTTCCAGTTGGCGCCAAGGTCAAAATACGGCTTTCAAATCCATTGCTATTGCAATTTTCTCCTCATACTTCGCTAATGTAAGAGCAAGTAAAATTCCTCAAGGTCAATTGAAAGTACTGCTGAGTTTATTGCTGGCAAAACGAGGAGGCCGATGAGGTCGACTGAGAACTAAAGCAGCCGAAGATTTCGTTGATGATTCGCTGGTTGAATTCAAACTGACGTTGATCATTTAACCACAAACTCAAGCTCGTATCATCTGGAAACTTCGCACAGACGTTTTAAGCATTGTTATGTAATTTCTGTTTTCTTAAAATCAGTGTTTTTGGGATGTCTAATGCTATTTCCCTGCAACTATTAACTTTGCATAAATTATATTTTGAAATTACGTCACAGACACAATCTATCGCTCACGCGTCCAGCCGTCTCTTCTCGGGGAGGATACCCGAACTCAAGTGAGCGGCGGAAATCGAGCCTAACGTACATGTGGATCTGAGAAGGAACAACCAAAAAGGCTGCCTTTGAGACGCGAAAAGTTCTTTGGAATCTGCTCTTACTGTATGGGTTCAAAACAGTGTTCCACCAGCCAATGTTTCTCTGCAGACGGCTTTGATTTTGAATTTGGCACGACTCAATTAAGGTCGAAGTTTGAAACCACTCCTCTGCTATGGTTGTCCCACTGCCGGGTCAAATTCATTTAAGTTCGACATGGCAGTAGCGCGATGTTTGAAACTGGCCTAACTTTCTCTTAAGAAAATGTTATGGATCTTGCATTTATGGGTTTAACTATGTGCTGTAAGACAAAACTCTCGATGAAATTCAATTATTATTATTATTAAAATATTTTATTTTTTTTATTATTATTATCATTATTTTGCTATCAATGAGTATGGCATTCTTCTTTGAAAATAGCAGAGGTACAGCAATAAGTGACTGGTTTTGTGGCCAAAAGAATCTTTTCCACTGCCTTGTATAATAAAGAAATTGACTTTTTACCAAAAATGCTAAGTGCTGGGTATATTCACATCTTTTATACTTCTTCTGGCTTAAGCAAATTTGGCAAGGGTACCCTAGATATTGGGAGAAAATTTTGTCAACCTACACGTAATTCAAACATGGAGATGTATCAGAACCTTGCCAGTGAAATCTAACAATCTTGTGGTCCCAGGCTTTTAGAAGTCAAGGGTAATTTCTGTAAACAATAGTGGCTAATGACGTTTGGGCAAAATTCAAATCGAGGCTTTCTGGCTGGTGGTGCTGTATGCAAGGGCTGTGGGGCCCCTAGTTGTATTAGACAAAGGTGCACATGGTCAATATTGCAGTACTAATGCAGATTGCAGAATTGCTGTTTCATTTTTTCATTTACCAAACCCCAAGCTGCACATAACACTTGATTCTTTTTCTGCATCCAATTGGACCCTTTGTTCCATATTCTATGCATCCAAAAGGAAGACGAGTGCGTCCCAGGACGCAATGGCGCACTCTGGATACATCTCTGTGTACATGTATATATGTCCTCTATAAAGCGCAGCCTTCTTTTTCCCGGTTGTTTGGCATTTTTATTTGTGGTTGTTTGAAAGAGTCTGGGAAGGAATTAGAAGTTCACTGTCCAAAAAATCTGCACAATATATTACCCAAGGTTTGTGACAAATCCAAGATGGCGTCCTGGTCACGTCTGATGAATTGTGAGCTGGAAAGGAGCTAGGTAGTTTTACAGGAAATTTTTGCTGACTGGAGCTTGGATTTAAGTGGGGAAAGTGAATGGGATGTTTCAGAGTCTAGTGAAAGCAATTCGGAGCTAGAAGTGAAAGTATCAGCAAACGTGACAGAGACGTGAATGAGAACAATGACGTTGAAGCTGATGGTGGTCAACAAAGAGGACAGAACATTGGTAGAGGTGCTTAACCTGTTGATTTTCTGATTCATAAGAATCATTTAAGAGAAATTATAAAGTGCTTGAGTGCCTAGAATGGCAAAAATAAATTTTCATGAAAAATCCAACATGGCTGGCAGTAGCTGGGGTTCTCCTGGGTGGCACTCAAGAGGTTAACACTGCACAAAATGTACCATGGGATTAGGGACCCTTTTGAAACTTTGATATATATAATGTAACAGGGATATCCATGTGGAAATTTAGATTGACAGGACTTGGTCCTTTGGATATCACTGTCTTACAATGTACATTGTTGAAAATGTTAGTAATGCAACTATTATTTGTCCATACACATGTACTGTAGGTATGCTGCAAAGATCTGCAGAGTTGATAACAAAGAGAGGAAAGTACTGATTCACTTTGAGGGCTGGAATCACCGCTATGACGAATGGATTAATTTTGATAGTGAACGGTTAAGACCACATGCACGACAGCAATCACACCAGGACTCCAAAGATGAGAAGGTGAGCTGACTGCTTTCTTATATGTTTTCTCAAGCTTGTGAGGTTATTGTCAGAGTATACGTGTTTATAAACTATAATTATGTGAGCTGCTGTCCTTGATTTTTGAGAAATTGATAATGCCAAATTTATTTTTTACTTTTTTTACTTTGATATGTAAGCGATGTTCTTGCTATGCATTTTTTATTTGGTCTCAGGTGTAATCCCAAGGAAGTTCATCACACTGTTAAAAAGGAAACATAGATCCTTTCTAGTCTGTCTCATTTTTATCATGCCATCTTATTATTTTTTATGTTGTGGTAAGGAGAATTAACAGGCTAAGTGTGAGTAAATTGCACCCATGTCTTCTTTCTTCATGTGCTAGAAGGTAGAAAGTCAGAAGAGGTTGACCACACTGTTTTCACCATGACTTTGTGCATTTACATGCACGGCTCCTCAGACATATGATGAAAATATTAGTTCACACATGCAGTACTCTTTTTCTCAAATTCAAGAAGATTCACTTTGAGTTTAGTTGACTGATGAGATCACTTATTGAAATTTTTGAGAGAGTTTACATTCAATAGTATAATTGGCTAATAACGTTTTTCCTAATTTGATCACTTTCATTTTAACATTTTTGATATTTGTTCCATTAATTTGAGTTTTTATTACTGTGAATGCAGTATACAAACTTGGCTTTTTAATTTTTCCAACTTCTCTTGTAATCATTTGTATAGTACAAATGTATTTGCTTGATCTGGAGTGTTAACACATTAAAAATTCTTCTTTTTGTGGTATCACAGTTTGTCAAATCGAAAGGACGATACACTAGTAACCGCTACTTTTCATCAGTGTTTCTACATGTACTAATACTAATGGATTATGTTTCTCAAAACTAACTTTGCCCACATCACTTCTGTATTTTTATCAATTCTTGAAAATCTTGCATTGCATGTGCACTAATACATTGAAAGACAAATTATTTATTTCTGCTGTATATACAAAGTCTTATTCATCTACTATGCAGCTGCTTTGATGCTTGTATTATCATTTCATGTATTATTGATGAGTTGTGTTTTAAATGCTAGTGACTGTATACTCCTGCTTTCTAAAATATTTCTCCCTTTCTTTGTGGCGTGGCAATCCTCATGTACTGTGATGTCCTATCTAGCAGGAAGTTTGCGACTATCAGGTTAATATGACTGTCTTTTGCTCTTTTTGACATATAAATGACCACATCATACTCTAGTTTGCAGACGTTCGTTAACATTAAATTTGTAACAAAAAATAATGAAGACCTAATTGTGATTCAGGTTTTATGAGCTTCACTATCAAGCTTGTATTATTAATTATGGTTTGCAAGGGCTCAATGTGGGAATCTTAAAGATGACTTTTGTACTCTCCCACCAGTGTCGTAGAAGTAAATCTGGCTAGTTTGATAAGCGTAACTTATCTTCCTCCTAAGTGCTTTTTAATGTGCTGTACAGTGTCCAATAACAGCAGCTACAGGTCTGATTTGTGTTAACATTTACTGTGCTGTCTGTTCTTATGCTGGCTTGGGTGTGGTGTTTGGAATGTTCTTGCAGCCTACTTTTAAAAAAAAAAAAAATATTGTTATCACAAAATACTTAGTGCACATGTCGTCTATGTGAATGCAAAAGTTAACTTTGATTTATCTCCTTAGATTGTCTTGACTTGAGTGGATTCAAGTTTGCATGTTTTTGTCAACTTTTTTTATGACAATTGTTAGATAAAAGAGACATTCTCTGTGTAATCTTGGTACATGAACTTGGTACGCAATCTCTTTTTCACTCACCCCTCTATTAACGTATCTAGTTTGGTGACCAGATTTTCAAGGAATAACAGTATTTTACACCCAAAAACACACTACTGCCTGCCTAATGGAGGGTTACGTTTTTCCAAATGTTGGCCGTGTAGCACTTTATATCTCAACAGAATTAACTATTGTAGGGGTAATGTGAAGTGCTGTTTCATACCCATATAAACCATGTGAGCCTTAGCCCTACCAATGGAATTGGGCCCACACAAGGACAGAGAAAAACTCTGACCAGGGTGGGAATTGAAGCCACAACCTTCGGGCTTCTTTAAGATCCTAGTTTTTAGAAAGTGGGATTAGTTGATTAAAAAAATTCCATCATGGGTCCCATGCAGCTGCCACCCACACACCCTTGACCTATGAGAGGCTGAGCAGTTTATTTATATTTGAGACAATTAATTTTAAAAGCTTCCAAGTCAACATACATATTGACTCAATCAAATATTTATTTTGTCTGCGAGAAAGAAAAGTGTGAAGGTACACGAGTTAGGCAAACAATTTTGCAATTTGTTGTAGTTGTTTTCCACTTGATCGTATTAGGATGTTACTCATACCATACCATGTACAGTACCGCTCGAAACTATTTGTGCATTTGCCGCGGTTCTAACTAGGTGAAATCGCAGATTCAATCTCCAGTTTTACCGAGGTAAAACCTTGTCTATGGTAACTGAAAACCGAGGTTTCACCTAGGACGTAGAAAGGACGCGGTATGGCTTTTTGTTTTTTTAAGCGTTGTAATTTAGAGCAGATGCTATCAAAGAAATCTGCATAATTATTTTTGCTGGTCGATCACATTGATAATAATAATAATAATAATAATATGCGTATTTGCCGTAATTACAATCTGCAATGGTGGGCACATTTGGTTGTAATAAGGTGCCTTCAAGACATTTGTCGTATTCCTTTTTCCCCCAAACGTCAAGATCTCTAAAAAGTATTTGAGATCTGTTCAATACTAATGGCATAAAGATCAGCAGAAATTCTATCGAGAAATACTCCATGTGTTTAGGAAATCTCTTGTCTTTATGGTGAGGCCGCTTGAAGCGACCGGCCTTGGAAGAGACACTAAAGACATTTTGATCTCATCAACCGAAAGACGGAAGGAAACGATTAACTGTACAAGTAATTGTCAGTCATTCGGGCTACATGACTCTCTATCCGTTACAAACTTGTTGAGCAGTTCAGCATCGAACAACGTATTTCATGAGCTACCACTCTCGCTTGCGTGACAGAATAGGCAGCTTGGTTGACATTTACGTTTTGATTCGCCAAATTGACAGAGGCTTGAACTCAACCCGGCCTAAGTCTATCCTATGTTCGTTGAAGCATTAAATTAAGTTTATTTTACTAATTCATAGGAATGAATATTTCTGAATTTCAAGCTCAACTGCTGAATAACCTGTTACTTAATATTTTGAATCAGAAATGTTTGTAGTTAACGCACAATCGCCACAAGCAGTTGCTTAACAAACTTCAGGAATATAGTTACATTGTATGGTCCTTCACTGGTATAATATTTTTAGTCATTCATAAAGGTTTAGTTCAAGGTTGGAGCTTTTCAACAACTATCCCGTAAACATTTCTATTTGGACAGGACGCAAAGTTTGGAAGCACTTGATTCTAAATATATCTCCTTTCGGACTGCATTGGCGGCGACTAATTATGCCTGTAAATCCACACAGATTTTTCTTAGATCAAGGTTTTTTTTTTTGTCTTTACATGCATACATACATACATACATTCTGCAGGCATAGTTCTGAACTAGTTGATTCAGAAGTTTTCTAATGTTCTTCTTACTCGTGCTACTCCATACCATCGAACAATAAAATAATTTGCTGAAGACGAAAGCATTTATAAGATAGATCAATGTTTTTTTTATCTAATAGATGCTTTAGCCTGTTAACTCTCATTAGTTTAAGCATACAGTCAGAGGCAGTTTTAGTGATACGTTCGTTAAAGTTAAGATGACAATCTATATACACTCCCAGGTCCTTTGCAACTGTTGCCTTGGTTTCGGTTGCGGTTTTCATCTAGCCTAGGTGATTTTGCGGTAAACACTATCAGCAAAGACGAGGTATTACCACGTGCAAATGCACTAATAGTTTTGAGCGGTACTGTATAGGCGGCACACCCATTTTGTGCGCAATTTACAAACGTGCTGCCTACACACTGTACATGTATAAACGTGCAATTACAGTAAATTATGCCATTTCATGTTTTAGTGAATAATAAAAAAATAAGAGTGTAAAGCTTGACAGTGACATACCCATCAGGCAATGTCAAGCTAGGATCTTAGGTACCCTTGAGATAATTATTGTTGTAGGGATATTAATTTTGGATAACCTAAATGTAAAGGTTATGAGCTTTCCCACTAAGCAGAATTACAGTATTACACTGTATAATCTTTGGTTTCTTTGTATTTTATTTTTCCATGTGACTGTATAAATGTGTCTTATACAGTATTAAGCAAAATGTTTTGTGGCTAATGTTTGCGTTTTGATAAGTGTATTTTACATGTATTTTGTCCTGTACAGGATTGGAAAGTTGGTGATCGTGTGTTAGCAAAGTGGCAAGACTGCAAATTTTATCCAGCAAAAGTAGTAAAACCTCTCAATGATGGTAAGATAATGTGTGTAGATGTTAATTGTTCATTGTCCAGTATATGTTTCATTATTGAGTCAACCAAGGTTGTTTAGGTTTAGGGGCTGTGGTTGTATAGTGTAAACAATTTCTGACATAACAAAAACGCCAGGTGACCCAAAACCACAATATATATTTTTGGTGAATATCAGTTTCAAGGAAACCATGTCAGATGCAAGAACCTAAATTTTATTGCAGGATACTAGAGTTGTCCTCAAAGAATTCATAGTAAGGAATTTTGTTAAAATAAAATTATTGAAATGCTTGTGTAATTATAAGAATCAGCCATTGGAACTTTGTAAACTGGCAGGTACATGTATACATGTAATTACTGTCTTGAAACCTGCATCACCTGTAATGGTTAATTTTATAAAGCCAAAAAGTGTTCATATTGACTCTTTAAAGGTAGGTTGGTTCTTGTACACTGTTATGTGTGCCAGTTTTTGTTTCACGGTAATATTATTGTGCAATGTTAGTCTTTTAAGAGTTTTCATCAACACAGCAAGTCCCCAAATGATGATATACACCTGTACATTCCATGAAAGCTAAATGCTTTTGCTTTTCAGTACAAAAAATTAATGTTGTTTTGTGTGGTACATACATACTGTAGATCATGATTGCTCTCTTTTAATTGATATAGATGTGAAAAGTACCTGTAATCTGGACTGTTATGCTCTACATGATTTATAATAATGTTAAAATCAGTAGTAAGAGCTCCCATTGAAACAGTTTTCTCCTTAGAATGCCACTATTTACAGACATTTAAGAGGGCTCTGAACAAGTGGACTATTTATTGTCTGGCCATGGTTTCATTTTTGTCGACTGTTGTAGCAACATTGACACAATGTCATTGCCCTGTTAAGTAAGTAAGAAAGAAAGTTAAGTTTGAGACATTTTTTAACAATCATCTGGTGGAAACCACATGCTTTCCATCGTCCTTTCTCATGCACTCTGAAGGTCATTCCCTCGTACATGTATGTTTTCAATTCTCCTGTACACAATTTGAAACTTATATTTGGGCACAGCTCTCACTTGTGTTTCAAGCATTTTGTTACAAAGTTTTGTCAGAATCCATTTTGAGATATTACTGTAATTACATGTAAGTGAGATTATAAAGAAAAACTGCAATTTCTACCATTTTGAGAGCCGCAATGAATGTGTACTTTGCAGAATGAGTATGTTTTAGGTTAATTGTCAAGCTGAATTTGGTGATTTGCAAGTCTTTCTCATGTATATGATTATACTTAATTTACACAAAAAGTGGAACTAATAACCACAGCTATAGATCGTTTTCACTGTCACAGCAAAAAATAGATTTGAAACCACTCCAAACGTATTGAACCCTTTTATCGGCTTTTCACCTTGACCTGCACTTTTGTGCTCTGAAAACTCTTACTCTACAAGATATTTGCTGTCAACATTATCTAATCGGCGAGTTTTGCATTCAACCCACTTTGAAACCTTTTGTTTACATAAGCATCGAACATTTATCAGACCTTTATTTACCAGAATTTCACCTTGATCCTCACGTTTATGCTTGAAAAGCTCACCTTCACCTTTTTGCAACGAGACCGGACCAGCTAGGACAAGATTATTACTTTCATCATCTGTCGGCTGCAGAGCAGGTGACTACAAGCTTCCTCCAACCACAACGGTCCTGTGCCAATTCAGACAGCGTGTCCGGGCCAATCATGTTGTCTGTGTCTCCCATTTAATGGGCGAGGTTTATCCTTCAACGCACACTGTGCAGAGTTTATCTCCTTAGAACGGTGGATTGGACTTGACACCTATTGGATTTGGAACTATGCTTGTTGGCCTGATCTTAAATATTAGGATTGGCTTTGTTTATAAGCCATTTCGTAAACCCAAGGATTGACTAGAAAAACCAATTGCAACAACGTTTTAGAAAAGTAAATAAGTGGTCGATAGATCACATATAACGAGATGCTTCCGTGAAGCATACACTGGGTTGCCTGTGGTACGTGTTACAGAAAATCAGAAGGCGCTGAATTGTGTGGTATTGAAATACAGCATTCCAGTCTCTGAAGAATAACAAATAAAAGAGAAGCGAGAAACACTGGCTCCTGGGCTGACATGTTGATAATTTTCAAGTTCCCTCACAACTTCTTTTCACCACAAGTGTGCCCTCTGAGCATCTGACAGCTTTGTAATACTAAACTTCACTGAAGTCAAGCCCTGTTCAGCGGGGTTAGTGTTAGGATGGGAGACCAAAACAATAAACCCCTCAAAAAAAACAGAATCATCTGACCGAAAATACTATTATCGCTAACAAATGCGAACTCAGCAAGGTACAGATTTTGTTAGCTTGCTTTACGCAAAACAAATATTGATGAAAAAGCAAATAACTATTGATACACAGTTTTTAGAAAGAGCAGAAGGAAGTTTCCGGGACGGTCGATCGAGAATAAAATATTTACGACATGAAAACAACATTAATTTTGAACCGTGAATATAGAATATAAAAAGTTACGATCAGCAACAAACATTTTGGGAGATTTTTGTTACGTTCAAGTAAATTGCAAAATCGAAAGTGACATGGCCGGAATTCAGCGGGCGCCGTGATTAAGTTACCGCGGCATGTTTACTCGCCAAACAGTGAAGCATCTGTGTCAAATGATGGCAAGATACCAGGTTTTTGTAAGTTTCTTTTTTTGTCAAGTGTTATAAAGTTTGACAATGAAATGAGCGAAGTCAAAACAAAGATCACAATCGCCCAACTCTTGTTTATGCAAAGTCAAAATTTACTCTCCAAGATGCGTACGACGTTATTTATCACCAGGTAATTCCATCATTTTGGAAATAGCAGCTACTTTATTATTCATCTGCGGCACAATTTTTCACTGATTTTGGGGCTCATTTTGTTGAAACTCAAGCATGCTTCCAACAGGCCTGTGAACCCTTCCTGCTTACAGAGCAATACTAAAAAACTTCTCCCATATCACATTTCAACCTTAAGCTCGAAAATTCAATAGACAACATGATATTATAATTCACAAAGGCAGAAAATACCACAGAATCCTTTTCCAGCGAAAAATTTATTGAAACAAACAACATATTTGCTCTTAGAGGCGAAAACCTCTTTCTATTTCATTGCGTGCGTGAAGACAAGAAACTCAATCGTGTCAAATTACCATGTACTTCAGGTAAATACAGCTCACTTTGATTTCGTCTCGACGGGCGATAGATTGTTGTCGAAGTCCAGTACTCGTCGCTTTTGAGATTCCTGCCTAGTTTATCCAACTGATTTTCCATTATTGAGCTCCATAAGGGTATATTTTGTTTAAGGATCCACTAAAACGCCATTCGGGTTACATGACTTTCGACGCCATTGCAGGCTAAGTTAATGATTCTACTGTGTCCACCAGAGAAATCTACGCAGTTCCACTACCCTCTCGATCCTAAGAAAATACGCGCAGAAGGCTCTATGCACAAAGACACCACTTACCAGGGGAGTGACAGGCAAGACTTTTACCGACACGGAAAAAAAAAATAAATAAATAAATAAAATAAATAAAACAAACAAACTAAACGGAGACCTCGACTGGGTTTGCCATAGGCAACCCAGTAAATAGTGATTTTCAATTGCACTTACATTGTAACATGTAATAATCTGAGATTACCACTAGTTTAACAATGAGGTCTATGCAAGGAACATGTGCTGATCACATAATGATACAAGCTGTGGCAGACACAATTAATTGTAAAATTTGCATCATAGAATCAAGTCAAAATTTTGTGGACATGACTGAGTCATTGAGCCACCAACTACAGTACAGCCGAAAAATAATGCACATGCAAGAAGTTCTTGCACCACAAGAATGCTCAAGCTGGTGCAAGAAGTGAAAATACCGTCGAGTTCCGATAGTAGCCACCCTCGTTACTTTCGGAAACCTCTTGGGGACGCTACTTTTGGGGGATTGTTACTTTAGGAGAACAAAAATCGTTTACAAATAGAGCTGAGCTATGCATTTTATTTGCATTCCATATGTATAGATTGATGAGTAGCACAATCATGACGTACATTTGTGTAACATAGTGAGATTTTACCAATTTTTCATACTGTCATAAAATTGGATGAAAATGAACCTAACACAATCAAATAACCTCTTAAGCTGATATCTTAACGTAAAATGTAATATTTTTATACTGATGGATCAAAAATAAGCAATTTTTAAGTTAGCCATAATCCCTTGCGGGCATGGCAATTTCCTCATTTTGCCTAGATTAAGCTTAAAAACTGTGTTAAATAACCCAAGTTATTGTTATTTTTAACTTTTGACATTACAGAAATTTTAATTGCTGTTTCACAATGAATTCATGATTTCTTTATGTTCAGTTTATAAATAGCTTTTCTCCGTTTAGTTTCCTTAGACTTAAGGACAAGGTCTCGGCAAATGTGTTGGACCGTTCCAGAAAGAACAGCTGCTCTATTTGCTGCTTCCAGCTTGAATGTGAAATCAATCAAGTTTTCTCTGAAGAAAAAGTTGCCAACAGCACATTCTGCCCACAAGAAAAAAATGATCCATAGTCTTCTTCAAAGTCACTTTCAAGTCTGACTACAGAATTTTTCCTGATTAGCTGTTTCTGGTTCTTCTCATAATAAGCCCTGTTTTTTGCCTTCTTTTCTTCGGCCTTTTTCTTTCTCCACTGTTCTCTACTTGAAAGCTTTTGTTCAGAATCTGACGCCATTTCAGAGTCGATTTACACTTTGCTTGAAATTCCTGCAAAAAATTCCATGTGGATTGGATTGACTAACCCAGGGCAAAAATCCGCAACAAAAAACCAGTTTAACTGGGTAAAAACAAGTTAAGGCCTGGCAGCAAAGTTTGTTTATCGCTATTTGCTGTCAGGGAATGTTTCGAAACATGATGGCGGATCTGCGAGGGGAAAGCGATTCAAGTGGCATTTTTGGTTATTTCTCGCTCTAAATTCGCTTTGTCAACCTCTGAAAGTCAAGACTCACGAAAAGGTCTCCTTCTTTCACAATTTGAATTGGTTCTTTCTGATCTTTGGCGTGTAATTTGTATATGAGATAAGCATTTTGTTTTTCTTTGGGTTTCGTAATGTGAGCTTGGACAAGCAAGATACAGAGGACATTTTACGAAGCTGTGCTTCGGTCCTAATGCAAATTGTAATGGCAGACAATTTGTTTCAGGCTGAGAACAAAATGCTCTGGCTTCTCGTGTGCTGAGAATTTTCGTTGCCACTTTTGCCAAAGCAACTACCACTAATGAGCATTCTCGAGGCATATTGGCTTCTACCAAACCACCAACCACCCGTTGGTTACGGCCACAACTTGTAAAAACAGCAGTGAAGATTTTAGACCGTTGTGCTTTTTACCCACTTTACTCTCATAGGTGAGAAATTAACCACTTTTTTTTATTTACTGGTTGCAACATTGTGTATGTGAAATATGTTGTTGATTACGTTGTGATGAATAAAGTAGAAGCTGTCTGAAGAACATTGTTGTGCTTGTCTTGCAAGTTTGCCTGTCATGCGTGACACGCCATTTTTTGTCCCCAAAGTGAACAACCAAATCTGTTTGTTCTAAAGTTAAGCAACGGATTTCACTAATCTACACAGTAAATTATGTTACCTAATATGTAAGCAGTATATCTGCAAAATGTGAGTGGCTAGCGCTTTTTACGAGCGGAGATATGACCTGAAGTGTTTGTTCAAGATACTGGTTTTCTTAATGTACATCATGATTGTGCTACGAATCATTGTGTTTCATGATCACAGATTATGTTTTCCAAAACAAAAAAATCACTTCCAAAAGGAAGGGATGTAATGTTATCTTTCCTCTTGGGAAACATTTGATGGTCATGGGATCAGAACTCAATGTTTGGTCACACCCAGTTTATCGCACGCCGTATTAAATTCACTTGCTTATTACTTTAATTGGATAAATGGCGTAAAGGTATTTCAAACTTGGAAAAAATATCATTGAACTACAATATGTCCAGCCGATTGGAAACTATACATGTAGGCAGCTGATTTTTTAGTCTCTTGCGTGATGTACCAACATTGTGACATCATTTTACATTTGCGGCGACTGTCATACAAACGGTTCGCATGGAAAAAAGGTATTCTCGTCACTCCCTTGATAAACATTTCTTTGAATGGAATTTTTGGTAGCAAAAGGTTTTCGTCTGGTATTTATTCTGATTGCTATCATGGAACGAGTATCTGTGCAAACATACTAAAAAGTCAACCGATCATCATATCATTGCGACACTTGTTTACATGTGATATGTACAACGCCCGCTATCGCGACCGTCATAAAACATAGACTCCACTTTTTATTTTGATTTTGTACCATACTTCGGCCGTGCATTGCCCTGAAAAATGATGTCTTGCTGCAAGTTTTGTATAATTATCACCTTCTTTCTAGGATGTTGCCACAAAGAAGTTCTTGCAGTCCGGATTTTTTAACGGAAAGAAGTTCTTGCATTGTCAACTTCTAAGTGCAAAGAAGTTCTTGCGACTGGTAGGATTGTGGTGCAAGGAGCCGCAAGAAGTTGCCTGCTTGCGGACGCAAAAATAAGTTTTTGTGCATGCATTATTTTTGGGCTGTACTGTATGCCACAAATTGCTAGACCTGTATACATAGGACACAGGGAAGATGAATTATGTTGCACATTCATAACTGATGGAAATTCAG